>RDPX01000018.1:3336351-3423640 GCA_003991215.1 Morbakka virulenta | reverse complement strand
TGATGCAGTAGCTTGATAACGGTCTGATTTTGCCTACATCGAACAAAGGTCCTACCGTGCGCGACACCTTCACTTAAATTAGTTCCAGTCCCGTTTACGCAGTTATGCAGGACATCTTTGGATGTCATTTCATGGTATAATGAGGCAGTGTTTTTATAGGCCGTATGCCCTTCCTGACACCAACCCATTAAGGTAATGGGGACCAGTGTTTTTATTGAGACACCATCTCTAGGTGATTGCCATCCAAGGCTGAAGAGCGCTTCACCTGCCCGTGAGAGAAAGACTATACCCCGCCAGTTCTCAAACTGGTATTTCATGCTTGAATGAGACCAAACATGGTCTTCGGGGTCAAACCTGGGCTTTTATTGATGGAGAAGGTAAATTTTTAGATTAAATGTACAGATTCAGTTCAACAATTTGCCAAGCAGCATTAACTGGAAGCATGTGTTGTCCAAAAGATTATTACATGATCAATTAGAAACCTTGCATAATAGAAAGTTTTAATTATAATTTCCCATCCCTTTATTTCTCAATACAAAATTCAATATTTTGAATTAGGCCTAGCACAAACATATCACGGTGTATTTCTAAAGCCAAAACAATAGTTGGTATCTTGAAATTGGATTCATTGTAACATTGGTTAATCTTGATTATCTTCGATTTAATTCTCAGCTTCACCCAATGCAAATATTGTAAAGTTGAATTAAGATGTGGTTTTTGTTGGTTTTCCTTTTATGAAGGGTACCCTGCTGATGGATTATGAAGAGTACTGACAGTCTACTTAATAACAGAAAAATCTAATCTCATTGCAGTGAAAAGTTTAGCCTGATAAGCAACTAAGGGTTGACATGAATGGAAATAATTTGCAATTTTTTTACTGGGAAGAGCAGTCGTAAGTTCAGAAATTTATTGCCAATGCTCCTGCCACAAAAAATGGCATACATTTAATGCTACATATACTCGATAATTCTTCCGCATTCATGGTTTACAATTGCATTAATATTTGTTGCCTTGCATGCAAACTAAACTTTGTTATTTCTATCTGCACCAACTCAGCTTGAATGCTTTTTGCGAGATAAAAGTTTTGAAGTCTGAAAGTTATTTGTTACCATCGTCATCTTCCTCCGTTTCCAGTCTGTTGCCAGGTTGAATCTTCTATATCTTCCTTCTCCATAGTGTTGTGTTGCATGCGTTCTGCTTATTTATTCCTGTACGCCTTAAATCCTCTGATACCGCCTTCACCTATCTCTTCCGCTCCCGTCGTACTGGCTCCCTACCATCCGTCTCCCTTTTCCATGCCCAGTTGACTGCATTTCTCTTATCCATTGAAAGCAAGTGACCGTACCATTGTAAACCAGTTTGTCGAACCCTGTTAGCTATGACTGTGATGCTTAAGTCTGCCCTGATATAATAATTTCGCAGCCTGTCCATTCTGGTCACACCCATGATCTTTCGTAGCGTATTCATTTCTGTTCCCTGTAACAATGTCACTGTTTTCTACCTCAGCACCCTTGACTTCACTCCGTACATCACTACGAGTTTGAATACTGTTTCATTGATTTCGATTGCTATCGTGACTGCCATGCTGCAGTGAATCTGGCTCTAATAGCTACCTCGCTGACTACTTTCTTATTCAGAGTTACACGGAGATACCTGAACTTGTCGATCTGCTTTAACCCTAATCCGTTCTGGTCTGTTACGCAGGGATCAAAGTTACGGTCGGTCGTCGCTAAAAAGCGAACTGTTGCNATTCTGGTCACACCCATGATCTTTCGTAGCGTATTCATTTCTGTTCCCTGTAACAATGTCACTGTTTTCTACCTCAGCACCCTTGACTTCACTCCGTACATCACTACGAGTTTGAATACTGTTTCATTGATTTCGATTGCTATCGTGACTGCCATGCTGCAGTGAATCTGGCTCTAATAGCTACCTCGCTGACTACTTTCTTATTCAGAGTTACACGGAGATACCTGAACTTGTCGATCTGCTTTAACCCTAATCCGTTCTGGTCTGTTACGCAGGGATCAAAGTTACGGTCGGTCGTCGCTAAAAAGCGAACTGTTGCAAAAATAATCGATCCATTTTTCATTTAAAAAGCCGATTGTTGTTGTGGCAATGCGTAATGTTATTTGAAAGAATTTATTTCAGCGTCCAACGTACACTTTATTTTTACTTATTTATTCTTTTATTTCATGATTTACAAGAATTTTTTATGTTTAATGTGAGGGTAATTCCTAGCCGTGACAAAAAGCACGTCATATTCATCTGTTTTGTGTTTTAGTTTATTCGATTTACTGCACAGTTATTTGGTCCAGAAGGGAAAAGTGCTTTTAAGTAAATATACAGCAAAGCAATTAGTTTAGTGAAACAAAGAAGTTGACGTTCTTTGCTTAACAAAATATTGCTGTAAGAATCCGGCAAGAGATTATTTGTAATTCAGATTAGATTTTATACAAGTACAAAGTTCGAACAGAATCTTTTAAGGTATTTCGATGAAAAATCTTTCTAGCAAACTCGTAAAAATCTAAAAAAGTCAATATTTTTGCTCGATTTTGTTGGTTCATATAAAATGGTTTGTTTGCTCAGTACTTTGGATGAAAGTGAAAGTCGTCCAATGCCAAGCTTAAGTGCTAGTTTTATTGCTTGAGGCCTTAAACTTAGATTATATTCGCTTAAAGACCAGGACTTCTGAGGTTGCCATCGTTGAGCTTTACGAGAAATTTGCTATGCGGAAGCCGGAAGAGTAGGCTGTTCAGTGCTTTTAAGAAAAGCCGTCCAACATTTGCTAGAAGATTTACTGATATTACGTGGATTACAGGAAATGGGATACTGCGAGCTAGGCACTGTAGAAAAATGACTGAAAATAGCTTATTAGGTAGCATTGAAAGGGTACTCTTTTATTTATTTTGATTTACTGATACAAGCTTAATTCGTTGCATCTCATGTGACTTGTTTATGTGAACACCTTCATTGTTATGCAGTTGTAATAAACCTTTCTTTGAATGTAGTTTTTTTCTTGAACTGCTAGATAGGAGCTCTTTGGGTTCTAAGGGGTTTTCTTCATCGTATGATTTGAATTGCTGCAAGTCAAAGTTTAATTGATTCCTTGGTTTAAATTTATTTTTTTACCTTTTTTTCTCTACAGTTTCATACATTTAGTAGCTTTAGCCCTTTATGGTTCCTCATCCATAAAAAAGAATAATAATAAAAATTTTCAGTGTCATGCCAATATGGAAAACTGACGTTCAAGCGCAGATCATGTGATGATAGCGGGCAGGGAAATTCAAAAGTTTTTTTATTCTAGACTTTAAAAACCAGTGATAGGCTTCATTTAGTTTGTTTTAAACGTTAAGAACCGATCTCTTAACAACATCTATATTTTTAAAGGTTTAAATGACGTCTTTCATAGAATAAAGTTTTGCAGGCATTTTTATTATAGATGACTTTGATCTGACTATTTTTTATCAGTGTCTAGTTACATATATCAATTCAGCAAAGGTTAATAATGGGTGATCGTGAAAATTATGAACAGGTTTAGTTGATACTTGGGCAATGGACTATATAATAGCCTGATTGATAATATAATTTACAAAAGCCGCGGGGATTAGTTTGAATTTAGTTTGGTGCAACTTATCTTCTACTTTTATTCTTTGTACTTTTATTTTACTTTGTTTTTCTTATATTTTAAAATTCATACATCTAAAGAGTTTTACAGTACAGGCATTGCTACAAAAATTGCTGCAATTTACTTTTAATTTCCAATATATGTTTAGAACTACCAATTATTTGGTTTATCAATCTGTACTTTTTGACTTTGACTTTGACTTTGACTTTTTTTACATAATCTTCTCAGATCCATGCACATTTCTTCATAATACTTTCTTTCCATTGATCTCGATCAGCAGCTATTCTTTCAACTGTAGGAAGAGGCATATTGAAATCCACTCGTATTTGGTCTTTCTATCGCTTTGGGAGTCTACCCCTAGGTCTTTTCCCATCAAAGTGTTCTTTGTAGGCACAATTAATGTTACTTGCATATCCTCTTCTGATGATGTGACCTAACCAAACTAGTCTCTTTTTATCATTACTTTAGACTCCGGAAATGATGCAGCAAGCAAGTAAGTACTAATTTGAGGATGTGTCTGTTGGCCAATACTTACAAGGCACTGTTTTTGACATGTCAATGCTGCAGGATAAGCACTAATGATGATAATGATTAATCTAACTTATTTGGGAACTATATTTTTAATTATTTAAGCACAGCTACCTAATTTTTTTTCTCTCTGTTGCAAATAAATTTGTTTTCCATATTTTATAAATATGTAGCATTTTTGGTTAAATTTAATATTGTTTTCAGCATACCTTCCCCGTTTTTATAACAACAGCAATTCATCTGCGTGTTGTTGTTTTTTCCCTTTTCTCTTACTCTTAACTTTATTAAGGGTTTCGGGTGAGAAAGATATACCTACAGATAAAACTGATGATTTGAAAATCTCAAAAGGTTTGCATATCCAGGCTGAAAGCTTGAGCCTAAGACGTGATTAGATTTCTGAAGGAAAATGCATGCAGGAAAAGATTCTGCACGGACACAGCTTATATCCAGGGTGGTTTATAAATAAACTATGTTGGCGGCGTATGGGTGAGGGGTTTTGAATCTAATACACCCGTACTTAAAATTTAAGGTATTACCAGCAAGGTCATTTTTCATCTTAATTTTTTGTTTAAAATTTCATTTTTCGTTTATCAATATATTTTCTTTTGGTGTGCTTACGTAGAAAATCTGTGATAAATTTTATGCCTATTTAAGGTTAATTCATAAAAAAAGAAAATAATATTAGAAATATATTTATTTTTTTGTAAATGCCCCGCCCTTGGACTCCACGGATGACAATGCACATTTTGAAATTGGATTATTGGCTTATTGGCTATTTAAATTCTTAGTTTATATATCTTTTATTCAGTGAATGCCAGTTCATGGAGCCTATGGGCCAAATTTGTTAGGTTTTTGAAATAAGTTGTCCATTTTTTTATCTTTTAGACTTTTACATTTACTGTGCTCTGGGATTCGACCTTGCTATCTATTTTTTACCGCTATTCTTAATCGATATACGGTTTTTACTTATATAAGCTTTAAACTTGTTTTATTTCCTTAGCTGTTATTTCTGTTCAGGTACAAATTTTAAACAACTTTCCTCAAAATGACAGGGTATTGCTTTATACTACAGTGCTCAGAGATCTTTGTTTACTCAGCATGGGATTCATTTGTTGTTCCTCTTGATTTTTTATTTGCCAAAAATCTTGGCAGCTACTGTAGCTCAGCAGTAGTTACAAACCTTTTGTAGCAATACGTGGATTTGATGATTTGCCAAATTAAACGTTTTGCCCCCTGATGCTGCCAAATTATTTTTTAATTTTCATAGCATGTTCTTAATTGTGAAGGTAAATGTGGCGAAATACTTAATTGTCCTTTTAATACAGATTTCCAGTCTGTTTTTTCCTTTCGATTTTTGTAACGTTACCGCAACCATTTTTTTAGACAAATTATTTAAGATATTAACGTAACTATCGCGGCTAAGCTCAAATTCTAACAATTGCTGTACCTGTTTCTCAATGCATAGCCAACAGAAAAAAAATTGATCTTGTTAAACATAGACTTTACATAGAGACAACAATTGACATAATTATAACTGATAATTTGATGAAAGAAGTGAATATTGAATAACTAAATATAAGCATTGTGATATTGTAGAAGCTATTTGTGAAAGGAAGCAATTGCTCTTTTCTCATTTAGATATTTTCGTTCTAAATCTCAAACGGTGCCCTTTTTTGTGGTTTTATTTGGGTAGTGGGCAATTTATTAGTCGTTCTGGTGCCAACCAATAGCTTTTTGTGATTCCCGAGTTTTGTCCACTTCGGAAATAGAACCCGAAACCTCCTGGTTATATTGTAGTTGAGCCAATCACTAAGCCAGAGTGGGCGTTTAAAACCATAACATTCATCAATTTTTTGAATAGCGCCATCTTTGAATATTAGTATTTTGCTTAATGATGTCGCTGATTTTGAATGATTACCGTATATGTGGAGGGTTTTAGATAACAAATGTTTTAAATCTGGTTCTCTCCAATATATTTATGCATGTATATTTCATTGTATATGTAGACAGCTATTTTTACCGCGCGTTACTGTTTTAATTAACAGAAATGAAAGAAGTTGGGCATAAGGTGCAGTACAATCCAACAGGTAGGATTTCTTAACAGTTTACTTTAAAAATAATCATTTACTTATTAGTCATTAATCCATATTCTCTGTCAATTGATAAGCACTAATAATAAGAATCACATGCATTTGGTTTTTGGCATTGCACTTACTTATTCCATTTTGAGGCATATTTTTTGAAAGTTTGGGATATACGTTTTCTTTTAAAACCCATTAAAAAGAATATATGTCGAGGTAATTCATTTTTTGTTCTGGTCCGTGCAGCGAATTGTTAACATATTAAAAAATTTACTTAACCGTGAAAAGTGACGATTTTATTTGAAATATTTTGGAGTAAAGCTTTAGTTCGTAAGAACTGGGAACGACTTAGCTCGAGGAGATTTGTACCCAAAATGCCGGGCAGTCACAATGTTTAAAATATGGGACGTTACAGTACAAAACCATTTGAGGTAATAGATATCGAACGGTAATGTACTTCCAAATCTGTTAATGGGTGTGTTCTTTGACTGAAGGCCACAGAAGGTGATGGTGTATTATTAATTTATCACCCGGTCAATGAAAAGGTTTTATTTAACAGGGTTATAATGAAATCGCGTTTTACTACGTTATGTGCAAGCCATAAAAAACGTAATGAAAGAAAATGTTTACAAACCGTTAATATAGGGTATAGGTCCTTACGGAATCAGTGTTTGACAGTGGGATATGTGGTACAAACACACGAAATCATTTGAGATGTATGAAAGGCATACTAAAATTTTCCTTGTCAGAAAGTAGGGCATTAAATTTGAAGAACTAAAAAGTCACTGGGGAAATTCACATTTTGAAGAAAGAATACAACACAAAATTATGAGTCACTGAAACAAATGCAGGCAATATATGAAAAATCTGGGCATCTTGGTGGGGAGCGAAATAGTGCGATTACCTTGACTATCAGAAGTGAGTAGGACAGAATTCGTAGATAAGCTGCACGAATAATTAAAAGCATATATTATATATTATATAATATAGTATATAGTATATTTAAGAATAAAAGTATGGAACTTTGACTCAAGGCAACTTCAGCTTGGGTGCAAAGTATCACCTTGTCATGTTTTTGTTTGGATACCGCGGATACTTATTATTATAATAATATAATATATAATTATATAATATTATAATAATTATTATAGTACTTTGAAGCATTTGTTTGAAGAAATTCAAATATGATATTCCTTTGAATAACTTTATGTGAGTGACTTTCCTAAAAAGCTCTAAACCATAGGCATATTCCTTGAAACGCTATAAACTTTGCGAAACTTGCAATGAGTAGTAGTGACTATTGGGTTTTTCAGAAACCACTAGAATGATTAATTTGAAATCGGATAGAGCGTTTGCAGATAATACCTTCAATAGGAAGTTTGGTATTGCTTTCCTTTTGAGTTGTTTTTTATTTTTTTTGCAGAAGAAGTGATAGAAATAACTGATGATAACAATGATGACCTTGCCAGAGCTATTGCACTGAGTTTAGAGGAGGCAAAGGTATTTTTACTTCGTATTTTCAGAAAAAACCTATTTTCCTCAGTTTTGAAGGATGATATTTTTAATCAGTGTGGGCTCATTTTGGTGCAAATATATACTACTTTGTAAACGAGTCGCACAAAGATTCTGATACCATTCCTGGAAGAGAACCTCGCTTTTCGCCAAATTAACAAATATGCTTTTTTTGTATACCCGGAGTGGTATTTCACGAGGATCTTGGAAACAAGATGTTTGGGGTTAATGAAAGCATAACGAATTTTATCATGTACCCTGTAGGCAATATTTATATATAATTTGTTTCTCAATTTGTCGGTCAAACTGACAGTGTGAATCCACTTTATGTCAAGGCTAAATTTTTTAGCATTCCTTGTACTTTTACTGTGGACCATCCCGAGCTTAGTTGCCAATTCTCTACACTGGTTTTTGTAACTTTCAGCCATGAAGAAGATCTTGCCGTGTAGTGATGAAAAAAATCAGGTGTTTAACCAAAGTCGAATTTTAGTTTAATTAATAGAAGAGACCAACAATAGGGTAGCAGATAAGATGTTGTTTCCAGCACATTTATAGATGTGTTTTAGGTACACTGATATTTTTACGAAGGATTTTAAAACGAAAATGTTTCCAATTTTTACTGAGTTGGGCATCTTTTGTGTTTATATAAAATTTCGGAAGATTCATTCACATAGAGGATTAAGTTACAACGTAGCCGAGTTGATAAAGCAGATGGTCTTGAAAGCCACAGGCCCTGTTTCGGAATAAAGTTGGTACAAATGAAACTATTACTTTTTTTGAAATACTGTTTATGCACTAAATTTCGGTTTGCTATCAAGGCTTGCATCAGGAACAGCACAACCGGTAGTCATAATAACCTGCCTGATAAACTGGTTATGGGCTACCTTTGAAATGCCGCCTTAAAAAACAAAAGGATAAAGAGCCTGTTTTTGCAAATATGACTTTGGTCAGTTTTGTAGTTTAGGTAACTATTATGTAGGCTTAAGCTGCATATTTATCGATAACTTTCTGCTGACTCTACTATTCAGAACAGTATGTTTATCGTTTTAGGGGGATATGGGTTCTGCTGTTTCCGTCGAGGAAAGAGATATTTCCAGGTGAGTTATACAATTAATCGTTTAAGGTTTATGATAAGGTTCATGACTTGTACCTTTGATTTAAATCTATTAGAAACTGTGTATTAAAGGAAATATAAAGCATAATGATAAGACCAGCGTTGATGTATAGACTTAAAATAATGGTTGTGACAATGAAGCAGGAATAAGAGACGGAGGTAACGGCGTTAGAAATGCTCATGTCTGCAATGAGAGTGACGATATGAAGGATAGGATTAAAAATGATCACATCAGAAGCACAGCACATTTCACGAGTTCCGAATGAAATGTTGAGCTTATTGGGAATGCGTTTACGCCATCTAGATTAACAAATGCACTTGATGGAAGTGAGGATGATAAGATTCATTGCTTTAAAGAGGATCAACCATGCAAGGATGAAGGGGAAATGCTGCAGTGAAACGTATGCTTGACAGAGAAGATCCTTTTATTCCATATAACAATGAAGTTTCCGCACCTCTTGAAGTGCTGATAGGCTAGCACAGCGAAGACGTCGAAAATATTGATAGAACTGGAAAGCAATGTAACAATATTTTTGTATTTACTAACTCTTTAATAAAAACTTGTTGTTATGTTAGTGAATACGTTTGAGTTTTGACTACTGGTAAATTTACCGCCAGGGGATATTCGAGAACTTACGGTAAATGTAGCAGTGAAGACATTACACTGGTTGCAGATATTGAAGTCGATTTTTCGATGTTAGGTTTTGTGCATGTTGTACCTATAGGCAGGTATTTTGTTACCAAGACTCTCTTTTTGAGAAACACACAGGTTCCATACGATATGAAATTGCAAAGGAGGGCCTGTGAATTTTTGTGTTGTTATGTGTGGAGACGTTTGTATATGTGTGTATATTAGTATAGAGATGGATAATTAAATCGTAACTTTTGGTGAATACCACTGAGTTAATAATTCTGTGTGTATGAAATATTTTTATAAGGTCTATACAAATGAATATGCCTATAAAATTGCGTACTTTTGGTCACACATGAACACATACACAAAGACACACAAACACTCACTCACATACACACACACACACACACACTCTCTCTCTCTCTCTCTCTCTCTCTCTCTCTCTCTCTCTCTCTCTCTCTCTCTCTCTCTCTCTATCTATCTATCTATCTATCTATCTATCTATCTATCTATCTATCTATCTATCTATCTCTCTCTCTATCTATCTCTTTCTCTCTCTTTCTCTCTCTCTCTCTCTCTNNNNCTCTCTCTCTCTCTCTCTCTCTCTCTCTCTCTCTCTCTCTCTCTCTCTCTCTCTCTCTCTCTCTCTCTCTCTCTCTCTCTCTCTTCCTCCACAGTTTTTTTTACCTTTTTTTTATGGATTTAAACATTCATTATTTTAAAACTGTTGCTTCTTGTGTATTCAGTTGTGATATCATAAACTTGTTATTTAAAAATGAAATAGTTTGGTAACAACTAAGCACGATTTATATTTTTGTCTGTTAGAGCACTGGAAGCAAGTCTGCAAGATCAAGGTGGGAGCAAAAGGAAACGTGGTGGGTCTTGGCTACAATTCACCGACCCAGAAAATCCACATGAACGTCAACGCAAAGATGGAACTCCGGTTGGTTTAAAAAATGTTGGTAATACCTGCTGGTTTAGTGCAGTCATACAGGTATGCAGATATACCTCCATTAGTAACTGCTAATATTTTCTGTCAATTGTGACTACAAAAGTTAATTTTTTATCAACAGTATTGACTTCTAATGTTTTTATCGCTAAAATAATAGTGTGAGAAGATGATAATTCTTTACATCAGAAATTTATTAATTAAAGGCTAATGATACTAGGAATATGATTACTTAATGCGGCAGCAGGAAATAAAGTAAGTGTAACGAATTATGATAGAGAGAAGGTTTTTTATGAGATGATGCTATTGCGTCTCTTTTATTTATGAAAGAAAGACAAGGGATTCCCATAAAGCGAGTGAACAGAATTACGATTGATTTATTTTATCGAGGTTAGTGTAAGGCTGCCAATGAGTGAGCTATATTTATACATTTTATATTGTACTATCATGGTTGTTTCAAAGACCCCAATGTTCGAGTAACATTAGTAAGGAGAGAAGAAAGTATTTATAATTTTTTATGTTGGCTGAAAACTTCAAGAAAATATGGGGATTAGGAAGATAAGATTGGTGAGGAAAGAGGGTTTAGAAAATCTGGTTGTAACTAGCGATACAGAAATGAAATAGTTTTTAAGAGAGAAGGCGGAATCTTTGGATGGACGATGTAGTGTAAAAAGAGATGTTAAGACCAAAGACTTATGCTAGTGGATACAGCAAGTAAATAGAGAATTGTGCCACAGCATGATAACTAAAGTTTTGTGACATAGCATTTCAGCTAGAGAATTATTGATTCAACTTCATTATTAGTTCATTGGCAAAGATTTAGCTAAATTTGCTATCTTCTCATGGTATTGATGAAACTGCTTTTTGAAAATAACTTATTCATGTTGCTTAATAGATTTTTGGTGAAGTCTGAGACTTATTCCAAATGCCACATCGTTTTGAAAGCAAGTTGAAGGAAACCCTTGAACAACAAGCCATGACCTTTACTTTCCGTATGCTATAATTTAAAGTAATTAAACTAATTGATTTGTTCACGTGATACTAAATGAGTATTAAGAAAAACTTCAACAAGTCAGAGTTAAGTTAAAGAGCTTAGGTAAATACAGGATAACGTTAGAGTTGTTATCGTGTATTTACCTAAGCTGAACAATGAAACAAGATTATTGTCATTTAGGTGGTTTACTTTCCTATCTGTTGACAACTTAACTTACTACTAGTTGCTAGCTAACTTAACTTTCTTACGTTATTTCCTAACTTGTATAAATATTAGCACATCTACTCACTTCCTTACCTACCATTTTTACTAATAATATACTTACTTACCTACTTATTCACATACTTGTCTGCCTACCTTCTTACTTACGTATCCAATTACCTACTTATTAATTACTTGGCTTTCTTACCTACCTATTTTACCACTAATATACTTACTTACCCATTTATCTACTTACTTAATTACTTACTTACCTACTTACTATATATATTTCCCTATTCACAAAATAGTTTAGTCAATGTGTTGAAAAAATAGCGAACTTATTCCATCTCAATGTGCTAATAATGAAATTTTATCTATATGCCTGTCATATCACGAGACTTTTCATATCACGCTGTGCCATAATTCACTATCCTTAGTTGCTTGAAGTAACTCAACTTATATTGTATAGCACGTTGGGAGCTTTTGTGGAAAGAATGTTTGAATGTGACTTTATTGAGCACAGTTTGTATTTCCATTTTTCTTTTGATTGCCCCCAAGATAGATCTTTGAATTTAATGTATGTTTGATTGATTTACAAGAGTAAAAATAATCCTTTCTACCACGCCATTGGTTCTAGGCCAAACAGATACTAAGGGACAGTGTTTGATAGTATGATTTTTGTAGAGAATTCAAAATCCTTGTCATCCCAAGTAGGAACGTTGTCAATTTTGTTTTTACTTGGGTTTTTAATTTTCTGAATAGGTTTTTTGGGGCAACTGCTTACAGTTGGCTACACAGTAGATGAGAGACTTCAACCATTAAGAAATGAGTACATATCTTGTGCGGAGTTGACAATGAACAGACGGTTACTGTTGGTTTCTTTTTTTCACACTGTTCTCTTTGTTACGTTCCAAGTAAAACATTACTTACCATTTCCAAAGACAGGATCAAAATCATGATCAAAAGCGTAATGTAGTTCCCTCCTATTTGAATTACGTTGGATAAATTCTAGTTCTTTACAGGATATTATATATATGTATTTAAGTACATAAAAATAAACTACTGTTTTGTGCTACTATAAGTTACAAGTAAGCTAGTATGCACCCTCTGCAATGTTTAGGTTCTTGTTCATAAAATGCTCACTATACAAAACACGTTATTGCACAAGCTACGCCTTCTCTAAGTATTTTATCCCCACTTACTATTGGCCAATACTCAATATCAACTTGAATGCCAAAGATCTTCGTACAATTTCCTTTTTAGTAAAATGTTTTTGACAGTATTATGGTAGGTTGTGAAAAAGTTTTAATTTTTTTGTTGATGTGAAGACATTTTGCACCTTTTAATACCTTTTTCTTCAGTATTTCCACCCGTTTTAACCCCGATATCATCTCTTGTGAACATATGAGCTATTCTAATCGACTTTAAAACCCACAATAGATATTTGTTAATGTGATTGTTGACCAATACACCAGTAACAAGGTTTTGCATTAGATTTTTAATAGCAGGGCGCCAGAGCTGCGTTTTTATCAGAGGTCTGGCTGTATGAGAGGTTTTCTTGGCAATACTGACGTCATTGGAGGCTTAACGTTGCCTGCAGTGCTAACTATGAGTGATGTGTATTCTTGGACATTGTTAATCTCATTTGTAAGAGGATAGTCCGAATTAAATTTATATCTATATTACATAATACATTGATATTCCTAAGTGATATTTGGAATTTAATAGTCCTTGCCTTTCTTTGCTTTTTACTGCTATTAGTCCTTGTTCCATCTACCAAAATTTCGGCATTTAGTGCTACAATGCGTGTGCCCAGAAGACCAGAGTATTCTTAAAGTAAGTTTCCTTCTCAGATATATTGCAAGTTAATCGTAATCCCTCATTCTGTGAGCTAAAGCAATTTTTTTATCTTAAATCATTAATACGTTCTAAACAGGATGCAGATACTTGAATTATGGTTTGGTGTACAGATTAGATATTGATTGGTTATGTGATAGGAAGTTTTGCTGTACAGTCAGCACGTGTCCTTGTTACACTTTATTAGTTAACCTACCATATACGACTGAAGTACGGAAGAAATAGTGTTTTTAAAGAGAGTTTCAGAAAATACAAACTTTTATGTAAGACATGAAGTCTGGATGACGAGCACAAGCGATTTTCTGAAATGCAGCTTTATGCTACATTCTCGCAATGCCTCCCCTCCTTTCTCCCCTCACCACAAATGTCTTCATCATTTTAGGTTTTCAGTAACAGAAAATTAATCAAAAAGTCACAAAGTGGCTTTTTTATGTGAAATAAAATTAATATTTTGCATTTGAAAGTGCAATAAGACATTAATAATTAGGTTGCAATAGATTCCTTAGTGACCAGTGTTAATTTGAGATCCTATGGAGGTTGAGAAGCATGCTTACTGAAAGAAATTGGTTCCTACAGAGAGATAAAAAATTGCCACACTGTATAGTTTGAAGATGGCGGTCTAGCACTGAAAAGTCACTTTCCGAATCTATAAATATCTTTATACTGCTATACTGTATTTTTATGCATCCTAATTTGCTAGGCTTTAGCGACACGAATCAGCAAGACAAGAATTTGTTACCTAGTAACTATCGATAAATTTAACATGGCGTCCTTCCAATGAATGGAACCAGCGTGTAAACAATGAAGACGGAAGTACTATTCAAATATGGCAGCAAAATAATTAAGATAACGAGGGACAGGGCTAAGAGTAAAGATTTTTATATGGTTTAGCATACGAAATGAGCTTTTGAAAGTCAGAAATAATTATGAAAGTGGTTGTGTTCATAGGTAAGGTCGTCCGACATAGCGTGTAAGGTTTAAAGTATTAAATTATTCTTTGAAAATCAGTCATGTTTTCATAATTGATTTTAATTTTACACTAATTCTGTAAGAACAATTGATGAAATATTCACTGAGGATTGCTACTCAGTAAAAATTTTCTGACTTTATTTTGGCAGGAATTTTTTAATTTGTTTTTATTTGAAGGAAAGTTAACGGTTTGCATCAAAACAGGATAAAGCCAGGATTGTTTGATTGCTTACTAAAGTGCCATTTACTTTTGAACATGAAGTCTGGGCATCAGTTGGATAAATTTCTGCCTTTTTTTGGTTTATTACATTTTCCATATTTGATTTATTTTAGGGCTTGGGCTTAAATATATTGTTTAAGTTGTAGTGGTGATGCGTAATAGTAAGATACAAATTTAAGAAATATCACTAGTTTAGGGCAAGATAGCAAGGAGGATGTTAGGATTTGTAAGAATTATGTGCCCTATAAGTTAAGAATTAACCTTCGCAATGGTTGCTCATAACTTTGAACTCGCTACTTTTTCTTTGGGTGGAGTGAAAATACTGGTATTAGTTAAATTTAAAGATACCTTAACGATAACTAAATTATTGCCTACCATGTCGCATTTCCGACTATGTTTCACTTCCAGCGTCAAGAAAAGCGGCAACAAGTTACTATAATTATTCCATTTACCGCACCCTACTCGAATAAGCGCACCCCTCGAATAAGCGCACCCATAGAAACCCGAAAAAGTTAATAAGCGTTCCCTCTTTGGCAGATTTCCTTTTCAACAACCGCACCCTTTTTTCAAAGTAAAAAATTGAAGGTCAAGAATAAAAGCACTAGAAACATATATTTTAATGAGTATATTCTATTATGTTTTTTACATCATGTACGTAAATCACAATGTTCATATATTTACAGATATCTTTGTATTTGTCAATTTCACTCTTGAACGTGATGAATGTCGACTTTGATATTTTAGACATTTAGTGTTTTATAAGTTGACTGACTTTTCCAATAAGCGGACTCCCTCAAGTACGCGCACCCTTTAGAATCCCCAGAATTATTTAAGCGCACTGTGCGCATAATCGAATAATTACGGTATTCAGTATTTAGTTTGTATATGAAAGCTTGCGTGGATCGGGTATGAAAATAATGGAAGTCGGACCTTACAAATCAGAGTTGATAGAAAATGTTTTCCTGTGTACTAGCTTCAAGATATTACTAAATTTGAATGCAAAATTGTAAGTTTTGAATTCTAATCAAACAAACAAAAAATAAAACCGTAGTTTTTGTTTGTTTTATTGACAGGCCAAGCCCAAACTAGCTTTTTTAGCAGAACTACAAAGATTATTCACTTTATTATTATACAGCAAAAAGAAGTATGTGGATCCATCCAAAGCTATCGAGGTAATATTCTCTAGATTTATCTGGTATAACATAATACATAATTTTTAGTTTTCTTGGCGAAGTATTAGTCATCTCCTAAAAAGTTTTTTTTCTTATTGGTGAGAGCCACATCATTATTAACGCCAGTATTCATCATCTCCGTAGATCTTAGTATGTTTCAGTGTGTTGTCGTCTTAAAACGTGAAAAACGTATCACGCCCTTGACCAAATGCACTTTTTAGTATTTGTAATCAAGAATTGTGTGTGTGTGTGTGTGTATTAAATACTTTGAAATCAGATTAAGTGAGTAAAACAGTACATGTTGTACTGACCCTCAACAATGGTTTCAGTTTATTCCAGTAAGATATTCTAAACAGCTACAAATAGTTTTCAAATAGCGTATCGTTTTTGAAACTTTACAGGAGATGAACCGGTCAAATTCAAGCTGATCAAAATGGAAGGAGAAATGTCAGAGTTATACCCTCTGATTTTAAATGTTATCTTTGATCCTGCAACGTGTCGCGTTAATTTCAGTGCCCATCGCAGACCAGTGATTTAGTAACCATTTGGAGGCTGCGCCTTGTGCATTGGAACTATTTTGGGGTGTTCCATTTATGGACATCATCCGCAAATTTAATGTATTTTCCACCCTCAGCCAAGTGCATAGATCAGAACAGACGATGTTCATTCCAGATAACCCTCTTTTCGTTTCAACATAATTGCTTAACATTTTATTTAAGGTTCCTAGTTTGGGAGAATGGTCAATGGGCGTTGGCTCTTTACCTGGGCTTGCCATATAGATTTGTCCTTGCATTGAATCACAGAGCCTTTCACATAGCATTTTAACCATAGCTTCACTCTAACTACGTCATTTGTTAAGTATGATTAATACAAGCTTTTTATCACCTCATTATGGTCTTTTTTGCCATTTATTGAGAAAGGCTGTCGGTTATTTGATGAACTCGCTCACCCTTTCTACAGATGAAAAAATCCACCTTGCTCTCTACCCCTGAAGAGGTGCCCATTTAAAAGCAGTATTTTTTCCCATCAGTGTTGTCATATGATACTTTACATCATCAGTCGCAGCTGCTGTAAGCTTCCTAAAGGCTTTTGGTCTACTGAATGCGATTGTTCACCTTAACTATGTTTATAGTACTCCCATGCATTGCCTTTAAGAATATAGACATTTGGGCGGGATACTTGGGNCCTCATTATGGTCTTTTTTGCCATTTATTGAGAAAGGCTGTCGGTTATTTGATGAACTCGCTCACCCTTTCTACAGATGAAAAAATCCACCTTGCTCTCTACCCCTGAAGAGGTGCCCATTTAAAAGCAGTATTTTTTCCCATCAGTGTTGTCATATGATACTTTACATCATCAGTCGCAGCTGCTGTAAGCTTCCTAAAGGCTTTTGGTCTACTGAATGCGATTGTTCACCTTAACTATGTTTATAGTACTCCCATGCATTGCCTTTAAGAATATAGACATTTGGGCGGGATACTTGGGATACTTGGGCAGGATACTTAATACCGCCATCCTTAACAGAAGTCTGCACTGAAATCCTACCGGTCATGCCTTCATCTTTATTAGTTCCTTTTAGAGTTTTATCCTTTAACAACTTTATGAAATGTAAATAAAGTCCAGGATGGAAGAGACAATCAGTATTTGCTGAGTATTTCCCCTACTTTTTGGCAGGAAACCAACTAGATCCGGTGAAGTCGACTGCAGCTTGCGTTGTAGTTTAGGTGAAGATGAACAAAGAGAATTTACATCATTTGAGAATGGCGGAATTGGACTCATTTGCATCACCTATTGCATCGTTAACTTCTAATTCAAGTCGATGATAAAAGTAGTGCCACTTGTTCATAGTTTTGTACAAGAGGTTTTTGAGTGCCTGACAAAATGGTGTTGTAATGATAATGAGGAATTGGTAGGTTGGGAGAGGTGTGTGCTGCATTGCTGGTAGTAGTTTCGGCATAATTGACAGTATCAGTAGCAGGTTTTACTCTCAAGTGCTATTGATCTCCTGGGGTGCTCTTGGAACAACATTGTTCAAGGAGCCACTTTCGTTGCCTGGATTACTTATCCGTATGATGAAATAGAAAGGCATCAAATAACTACAGTAGCACTGGCAATTAGGTATTGTCAGCTTACCTGCTGTCTCTCGTCTCCTCATGAATACCTATGCACAGATTTTTCTATGCTTATTTGGTATATTAAAGGTCAGCATAGCTCTTTCCTGTCTTTTTTTTCTCCGAGGCTTTCTTCATGAACCCATAGTTTTTAAAACATTCCCTCAGCATTGGCTAGTTGTTTACTTCGCCGATAGCATCCAAGACTTCAATCGAAAGTTTTGCTTAGCATTTATGATATATTGCTAGGGATATTGCCATTACGATTGTGTCTTGGAAGGTGATGGCTTTGATATTTTTTGTTTATCGTTTTGATTTGCCAGTAAATAGTGTTTCTTTTTTTAATAGATTGTGAGGTGAGCACCTGGCATCGTTAAAACTTTATTTTCCCCAGTAGTACTTGACAGTTTTGGCGTCGTAGAATTCATTTTCCGGAAGGTTAAAAGTTGCCGGCTGGATAATTTTGGTGCCTGACATTTTCGGTTCACCTATTAAAATTCGTAAGAACAAATGATTTATTTAAGAAAGCAGGTTTTTTCATATGTGAAAGAGTTTTTTAGGAATAATTTGTTTGTACTCATTTCTGAACCAACATACTTGGAGGTCAACAGTTGTCCCCAACTATGCCCATTAGTTTTGCTGGATTTTTATAGAATAAATTCAAATGTGGATATATGGATTAAATTGATATTAATTGGAAGGCTAATACTCTGTTTACTTTCTCAGATTTTGAATGAAGCTATGAATGGGGGCCATAACAACAGTGGTGAAGATCAACAGGTACATCAAGAACTTCACTAACTACAAAGCGTATTTTTCACCCATTTTTGTAGGCACCCCAGTGTAATCGAAACACTAAACTTCGCTAAATACTTTGGGAAGAAAGGAGACTAACTTCTTTTGCTAATATTTTTCTGAAGCTAAAAGATTTTGAATAATTAGTAAACTATAAGAAAAAAAAACACTTTGTAGAGATTTTTGTACCAGTTTAGTTCATTAAGTTCTAAGAATATTCTGTCATGTAGTACTGCAATTGCTGTCAGAAAACAGAAACAAGGAGCTAAACTACGTCAAGGAATCCAGAACACTAAAGGAATCTATCAAAGAGACTATGATTCACTGGGAACCATCTTATTATAGCACCGACGAACTTGCAAAAGAGAGAAGGGAAAAAGCCAGAAGAAATGTAAAGGAAAACCAGAAAAGATGCCTTTAGCGGCATACAGATCACAGCCCAAGAGATGCAAACTACAACTTTATTTCAGAAGCTTTAATATCAGACATCACATGTACACTAAACGTGAAGTTACTAAGTGTACGGAACCGTGAAGAATTGACCCCTAAAAAAACCCAACAAAAAAAGAAGAAGGTTAAGCGAGGAGATAAGTTAGCTATTGACTTAAAAACGGTAAAAGTCATATGATGTAGGAAAGCATTGAGAATCCAAAGAGTTCCACAATCTTTCAGTCTGAGGGGAAAAAAGTACATTTAATATAGATTTATTACAACCGGGGATAACAGCTGCATGAGGGTAAGAAAACTGAGAGAATCGAGTCACACAAGATCCAACATATTGAACTGGAATCAGCGGGAAAAGCTTATCAGAAGACTGCCATGATAATACCTTTAGAGAAGACATTCCACGTCGATGAGACATAAGTTGAAGAGAAGCAGCAAGAGTTGGACCAATCAAGTTTAAAAAACGTCTCCGAACTCATTCAAGAACATCAAGATGAGATGACCGAGCACTTGTCCAGGTATGGCAACTCCATAGAAGGGCAGATGGTAGATTTATAGAGATACAAGATGGCCTCAACTGAGCATCTCCATTTATGAGCATTGTTGAAGAGGAGAAGCAACCTCACTAAGATTAACTTCAAATGGTATTTTTCATTATATTTGATATTTCCAGGATACTAGTTTTTTTAATTAAACCCCCATCAAGCTTCGAAATTCATATATATTACATGTACAGTGTATGCATAGCAATATTGCAACATTTGACTGGCAAAAGAAGCAAAAAAAGCACGCGTTTCGTTTTATGACAAAAATTATCAACTTTGTTAAACGTTCAAACAACATTTTATGATTTGAATCGCCTTATGTTACACAGAGAAAGCGATTCTTACAGAGCAAATCAAGAGAAATAAAATCCTTTTACTCCTTACATGAAGGACATTGATGCAGGAGCAACACAAGAATCGATAATTGATATGACAACGGTAGTAATTATCAAGAGATCGTTATTGACTTATAGATTTTGTTTGCAATTGATCTTTTTAATGAACACTTAATTTTGTTCATTGCAGTTAACCTTAAAGAAAATTCTGTCGCTTTTTGTCCACCTTTGAGAAAAATACTAGAATTTAGCTTTTCCCCTCTAAGAAGCCCCACAAAAAAATTCGTTTTTTCAAATAAGCCCCTATGTACATATTCCAGGATTAACGGTATGTGTATCGAAATTGTTTTATCAAACTCGACTCGTTGATTAAGAATGTTCTATTTTTGAGGGTTTTATGGATGTGTTTATTGCAAGGTACGCTAGTTTTAATAATTCCGATATTTTACTGGCCAGTAGCTTTTATATACAAAAAATGTGTAACTGAGTACTTGTTTGATGGCATTTCTTTTTCTTCGACATCTTTACTTTGAATTAAGAAAAGTATAATTTAATAGGAAATATCTTATTTTATTTGTACGATTTTGACAATTTAATACATTAATTTCGTAGGATGTTAATGAATTTACACATGTGTTATTCGATTGGCTTGAGGAAGCATTCAATGAAATTGGATCCAGGTAGATATGGCCTTCACTATTGCCTTGTATATATACACGGAACTCGTTTTAGATGTTCTTATTTATTATTATAAGCAGACCTTATGATTAGGTGGACAAAAGAGAGTGGTGCTTGCTGCATTCAGACCCTCGAAACAAGACATTTTACAATATCAAATTGGTCTGCAGTTGCCAGTCCTTCGACATTAAGTGAGAAATACAAGTTGTTACCAATTGCAAAAAAGAAGGATTTTGTCGGTCACATTAGTTATTTAGGTATTCATTTATTAATTAATTTACTCATTTATCAAGTAGTTATTCAAGTTAACCCTTCAGTACTTAATAATACTTAATATTTCACAGTTATCACGAGGTTCCTGTTGAAAAAATGAAAAAAGGAATCTGCAACAAAAAACCGCTAAAAACATGTGTTTGTGCATAGCATAATTTCATGAAATGTAAAAGTGATTTAAAAAAATGAAATAAATTTGAAGTTTGATTAAACAAGTAGAAAGCAGAGTTTGAAACGATGGACGAGGTTAAAAAATAGATGTCGATTTCGAATAGAAGGACAGACGGAATTTGGAACAATGAGCATGGTTCCGAATTATCACTTCCTATTAAACACAGCAACTCTCAAAGATGTCTTCGTTCGAAAGGTGGTTTTAAGACGTCCTTAAGTCATCATATGTCGCCGGGAGTATTAGTAAACAATAGAATTAAATGGTATTTGAATTACATCTGCAACTATTATATATTACTTAAAAATGTATTTTTACTTTAGTTAAAAAATATTGAAATTTTTTTCATCTATGGTATTTATAGGCAGATCAGTAAAACCTTAGCTCCCGAATAGGCAGATAACTTTCTATAATTCCTATTAAACTATTGAACTATTATTTCTGTTAATATTTATATTGCGAGAAGCTGTCCCACCATTTGTGCTGTCATTTGGTCTACGTTTTAAACCATATGCTTTTTGAAACTCAGTCATCAACTTGATTGCGCCATCCTTTCCGCCAGAGTTTGCAGTTGTGTTTCAATGTTACCATTTGATCATCAAACACATGAACCTACAAGTTTACCTTAAAAACAATACCAAAGAAATTAGTATTTTTTAAGGTTAAGAATAATCTAAGTTATAATGCCTCCTAGCTTATGGAACTGTGAAGAAAAGACAGGGGAAAAAGGCTAGGCCAAGAGATAACATTTGATCCTAGACATAAAACATTAAGGCTATACGACGGAAAGACGCCTTCAGAAGCCAAGGAATTCCACAATCTAGCCGGCCGAGGGGAAAAAGTGCATTTATCAAGTTATGATACCTCACTAAACTTAATCAAAAACATTAAGACGAGATGACTAAGAAGCTGTCCAGATATGACAGCAGTACATATCATTTAGAGATACACCAGACAGCCACAGGCAGAAGGTACTCTCGATACAAAGAACCAGCTTTATTAAAAGTAGACTTGCCAGTGAGAATATACGAACCTCAGGAAAAACGTGGAAGAAATGACAAACCAAGGTGCCTCATTGATAAATGTTCCTCAGTATAAGAAGCAACCTCACCTGGGTTAACATCAAAATAATTGCCTATTAATAATGGAGGGAGATAGGAACACCGCTATCTATTGAACGGCATGAGTTGTATTTTTGCCACAACTAGCCACTTTCTTCCCCATTCTCAAACAACCTGAAGGTCGACTGCACTTCTTTTGCTAGTTTATCTTCTTCCTGTATTGTTGCCTTGTGGCTACTTTCAGAGTACAAGGTAGATTTATCAAGATCCATATTGATGAAGGTAAGTAAGTTACCAGGAAAGTCATTGACGTAAATAAGGAAGAAAGATGCACCAATAATAAAAACTTGAGGAACGCCAGCATAATGGAATACCCTTCTGATGTAATTCCAATTAGTATGGCACGCTTTTTTCCATGAGAGACAGGAAACTAAAGACCGCCCAACTGGTATCATAACCAGAAAGCGTATGAAACAAGCCAGGGTGCAACACATTATCAAATGCCTTGGAAATATTCAAAGCCCTAGTACGCCCTTCACCAGACTTATACATAAGCCTATAGATACTCTTCTTGATTGCAATCAAAAGGTTAACATTAACAAAAAGACATAGGTTATGCAAGAATTCCACCAGTGGATAGTTGCCAGGTCGTGCAAAGACCTACCTAATGACAGAAAAAAATGAACCTAAACCTCAATATTTGCTGGGTCAGATCGTCCCCTTCCATGCTTGACGATAGGAAGAACATTAGAAATATTCCAGAATATTCCAGGGGGCAAACAAGACTCCACTAGGCGATAATTTAATAGTTCAGGATAGGGAGGAAGGTAGCTCAGATGCACACCCTTTTAAGAAAACTACCGGAATCAAATCTCTGGTGCTTTAGATTGATGAAGCGATCAAGCCTATCTGTGTTGAGAACAATGCAACATCGAGGGTTCATGTCCCCTTCTCCTCTCTTTGTCCATAAAAAGGAGACCGCAGTTGTGCAAAAGTTAAAGTTGTACTCTTGTTGGTGTGTTTCTCTTTTAAAGTCATACTTAATAGCAGTGTTTAATCACGACAAAAATGTGTTATATAAACAGCACCCTGAAGACCAACGGTATTTTGTAACCTTAAACGTTTAGTATAATAGAGGATAAGGCAAGTTTATTTGACTCAAAGCAGTCATGATTGTGAATTCTTTAGACATGCATCCTTGCACTTATTGAAGAATTTTTTGTGACACAGTAAGACGTCGCCCATTGGCTGCTCTGCCCCCTTTGCTATGTGAGCATTTGCTTCATTCTTTAACTTAGGCCTTATTAGCCATACGTAAATTGTCACTTTTCTTTAGTGAATCGTCAAAGTAGCCTAACTTCCTAATATTTCTCCAGATAGCAATAGCAGCTTATATGACATATCTGGAACTGGGCAAGAGAGCGGAACTTGTTTGAAATTAGGTAAAAAAACTCGCGGAATTACCGTTAAGAGGGTAAAATATAGCCTTAATAAATTATACTGTAGATTGTTCCTGATTACATTTTGATAATGAATAGGGTTTTAAAGGTTGAAGGTAAAAAGATATGAAAGCCGAGAAGTCAAAATACCTTGGGCATTAAGTTTGAATGCACCCCAAATTCTTGTCAATGGTTTCCTGTTTATTGACAGACTGACAAATATTATCACTATGATTTATTTTTATGATTATTTTAAGTAGTACAATTACTATTACTATTACTACTATTACTATTACTATTACTATTACTATTGCTATTACTATTACTATTACTATCACTATTACTATTACTATTACTATCACTATTACTATTACTGTTACTATTACTGTTACTATTACTATTACTATTTCTATTACTCTCACTATTACTATCACTACCACTATTACTGTTACTATTACTGTTACTATTACTGTTACTATTACTGTTACTATTACTATTACCTTGATATGTATACGAACCTTCAAGAGTGATTTGGTAAGTGTACAGTAGATCGTCCAGTCTGAGACTTCTTGTCGCAACGATTTTCCGGCGTACAATGGTCCATTAGTATTTTATGATGACAACCGAGATGAATTTCGTAGGGGGCTGCAGGTTCGTACAATATATACTTAGGAGTGTAGCTGAAGTCTACTGTGCATGTTTACATAATTTATTGGAGCCATTCGTCCACTTGATCTTGGGCTGCAACACAAGAATAAACTAATTTCACCAAAGAGGAGTGTTTTTCTTGTTATCTTCCAATTTTACCTTTTAAAAAATACAAAAATATAGCCCTGAGTGTTATTAGGACAGTGTTGAACTTTCACCGGCCTTTTTTTCTGTTTTACACCAGCGATGGAAGCAATGAAAATCCAATGAAGAAACTTTTTTATGGAAAGTACTCAGTCGATGGATTATACAATGGAGGTATTCATTGATTTTGTGATGGAAATCGCCATGTTTTTTGGCATTCCACTTAAATTAATCACTAACTTTTTATCCATAAATAAGTTTTATTTTCACATACTCTGTGCCTTTTTTTTCACATACTTTATTTATTCAAGTACTGCGTACACCTTTAATGATTGGTTAAAAATTTCAATATAAATTTTCGCATTTTACTCGCGTTGATCTTCAATATTTGCTTCCCACGAATCTCAGATAGGAAACTATGTCATTTTTGTGAAAAAAGAATACCGAGGTAATTCCACTTTGAACAGCATGTAGCAGTACGTTGTACCAACTTAGATAGATAGATAGATAGATAGATAGATAGATAGATAGATGGATAGATAGATAGATAGATAGATCGATAGATCGATAGATAGATAGATAGATAGATAGATAGATATGATGTACAGATATGGATATTTATGAGTATTTTTAGATGTTTAAGGATACGAGGATAAGTCCAGGTTAAGTCTAGGTATAAAGCCACTCAGCTCTAGTGGTAAAGGTCCAAATGAGTGAAATATTCTTTGTGTTACTTCAAAAACTATTTTATGTNGATAGATAGATAGATAGATAGATAGATAGATAGATAGATAGATCGATAGATCGATAGATAGATAGATAGATAGATAGATAGATATGATGTACAGATATGGATATTTATGAGTATTTTTAGATGTTTAAGGATACGAGGATAAGTCCAGGTTAAGTCTAGGTATAAAGCCACTCAGCTCTAGTGGTAAAGGTCCAAATGAGTGAAATATTCTTTGTGTTACTTCAAAAACTATTTTATGTACATATTGTAGACAAGATGCTGCCATACTACCACCACCACTACTACTACTACTACTACTACTACTACTACTACTGCTACTACTACTACTACTACTACTACTACTACTACTACTACTACTACTGCTACTACTACTGCAAGAGCATCTGCTGCTACTACTATTACTTTTCCAAACTATCTCTGTTGGTATTTGATGGGAAACTGATTCCCATCTGACTGGTCATTGGTTAGGAGATAAAGTATTTACCTTAAGACATGAATGAAATGCAGTTGTTAAAAATAGCAGTCTTGGAAGAAAATTCGGTTGCCCTTGGGAAAAGCATAGTAGCATGCAGCCTTCTTTACATCTTATCCAAACAATATATGTATAGCTAATGGAATACCAGGTTGGCACCCGGTAGGAGAATACCGCCTCACTTTGGACGGTGGACCTTTCTTGTCGTCTTTTACATCCTGTAGATGTGACATTCTCAATTAAGATACTACCCGGTGGGTAAGCATAAAAACACATCATGTGTAAGAGAAATGGCTATTGCAGTTGACGTATATAACAGCGTTTAATGGATTGAAACCTATTGGGAAGGTGTTTCCACAGTGCATTGGTAGCCGTAACAAGAGACATAAGTGGAATGAAGTCATCGTGGGATATTTTTAGGAGTAATTCAATTATTAAACGAAGCATTCCAATAAGGAGAAAAATTATATTGAATGGAGAAAAGTGAAAGGCTTGTTTAATGGTACGAACTAAAGTGCATGTATTCAGTCAGGGGTAATTAAAAATATTGGTGGCTTCATCCTCACGTGCCATGCCCTTACAGAATGTTGGCGGTCATGCTTCTTCACAGAGACCTGCCCTTTGCTATCCTCAGCATCCCTATTTCACTTCTTCTGGTCCAAGTTGATTTACTTTTCATTAATGTTAGTCGCCTACGTCCTCCAGTCCTTACGTTCTTAACACATGTCTTAGGAAGGAAAGCTGCCATCTCCTGATGGTTGTTAGAAGCTTCGTGCTGAAACCAGCTTGTCTCAAAATGTCGTCGTTGGTTACGTGGTCAGTCCAAGAAACTCTTAATATTCTTCGTGCAAAACACATCCCAGCAGCATTTGTCCGACTTTTCATTTCTTGGTTTACTGTTCAGCTTTCACATCCATATGTCAACACAGGGAAGATGTAGTAACACAACCTTCAACTTTGTGTTCATTGAGATAGTTCGACTCTTCAGAATACCAGACATTCGTTGAAAAGCCACTTTTGCAATCACTACCCCTTTTTATTCAACGGTGCTTCTAACCTAATTCCAAGGTAGTTGAATCTCTTCAACTGTTGTATCTGCTCACCGTCGGCTTTCAAGTCACACTTAACCTGTTCTTTCTTTTTGACTGTCATGCAGAATGTTTTTCTCTGATTGATACCTAGCCCCTTCCTGGCGCTTTCTTCACACGCAATATTAAGGATTCCTGAAGCCTTTTTGATGAGTCTGCGATAAGTGTTGTGTCATCGGCGTATTTGATGTTGTTCACACTATGTGTCACAAAAACAAAACCTCGCTTCTCATCAATGCTTCTCATGTTATGCTTGCTATATAAATTGAATAGGTCTAGTGATAGAACACAAACTTGTGGTACTCCTCTTTTTACGCTGATATATTTTCCAATCTCATTCTGGACTCTTACTCCTGCTGTTAGTTCCCAGTACAGATTTCTCAATACTACCACGTCTTTCCCGTCAATATCTAGTGATTGGAGCATGTCTAGCAATGTCTCATGTTTCGCTTTACCAAAGCTTTGTTGTAGTAAATGAAACAGAGGGAAAAGTGTTGCTGCATCTCAATGGTTCTTTTTGACAGCTTTTGCATTATTAAATTTGCGTTCTGTGGCTTACGTAAAGAGATTAATCGAAACATATGATACTGGGACTCTCGCTTTTTGAGGAGTTGCAGGATAATTAAGAGAATTTACTAAGGTGTAAAAATAAAAAGTTAACTTAGTTTAAACTTGAAAATACTGGCATCTTTTGGGTAATAGGTAATAAAAACAAACTTTTGTTGCTTATGACTGATTTATTTTTAACAGGTATCGTAGTTTATTGGTTAAAACTCAAGTGAATTTATATGTTGTTTTAGAAAACCAGAACAGTAGCAGTTAAATAATGAAATGAGTGGGCAGATTGATCCAATTATGGGAACAAATAAATTTACAGAAACCAAACAATTTTTCACAGGTTAAAATATTTAATTAGATTAAATTAATAAATAAATTGCTGAAAAACCTGCATCGACTATTAAATGAAGACCAAATTCCACAACTATGAACTGAAAGAGTTTGGCTGGAAATAAAGGGTTCTTGGGGCCATTGGTGGCCGTTAATCAAGGGATACGATGAAATATGAAAGATAAAAGAGAAAATGTGCGATGGGCACAAATGCTCAAAGTTCGATTATGGAAGAAATTAAGCAGTAGATTTTATCAAAGAGGAAGGGGAGGTTAAGCAGATATGATCAAAGTATAAAGTGATTGGGACCGAATAGACTGTCTATATTGAATCAAGAGTTTTTGTCAAGAGGTAGGTAAAAACCACTGTATCGCGAAAACGTTTTCCGGAATGAAGAAGAAAATAAACCCTTTTACGTTGAATTGTGGTATAGAAAAGATTATTATATTGTTAGTTTTAAGTGGTGCAGAAAATTTAGAAATTTTGTGACTTAATTGCAACAAGAAACCGTACCAAATAAATTCCCGGACGGAGTACAAGAGACACCAAGACAAGACTTTTTGTAAGGAAACTGGATCAGGCATCTTCCTAGAGGTCTTAAGCTAATGGCCAAATAGCTTGATGGCATTTTGGAAATTTATCAGGATATTCCCAAATGGATAATAGTTGGTATAGATATACTCTGTATTACCTAATACTGCCTTTTCTTTATTTTTGCACGTTTTGAAAAGAAAATAGGAAGAAAGACTAAAACCAAGGGGAAGAAATGAAGTTCTGTAGAGTGAAACTAAAGTGACCCCATTATTACCAGGGACTTCATGTGCACCTTAAACCTCCGCATCATTGTAATTCGGTATTTATTTGTGACCGTTCAGTACCTAACTGAAGTCATCTGGATGTAGTACCCATACGTTGGACCTAGTATGTTGCCAGTACATTCCTCTTTGTTCCAGCCAGCATTCTCCTCGTTATTCTCTATCCCTGCAGTACTATATGCCTGTAGCTTAAGATGTAGCAGGGTAATGCTTAGTCATGTTGGTGCAAATAGACCTTCTGCCTTACCTTATATATCTTCTCTTTTGTCTCAATGCCTTCATTTTTATTTGAGGGTAACACTATACCAACTATTTCTACTGACAGATAGCATTTGCTTTAGGTATTTTATGGCGGAGGTTCCGTTACCATGTAAATGACATAGTTAATCTGTTAATTAATTACACCTTCGTGGGATACCGGGGTATATAAATGGTTACTGCTGGTAACCAATTTTAGGTCTACTGAAGTCTTTTAAGGTTAAAAAAGACGCTGTCTGCCTTAAGGAAACTGGGCTATGACCACAAAGAGTAATCGTCTAGTTACTGCTTAAGCATTTGTTACAGGCTGGAATATCTTTACTTAGTACCTATTAAGTTGGGTAGTCAAAGTCAGTGTTATTGGAAGGTTACATTTGCTTGTCAACAGCACATTACAGTTTGTTATTTTAATATGTGTGTTTTTTCATATAACAGGTAAAAGATATCATGCTGAAGAAACATTTGGAATTTTACCATTACAAGTACAAGGATATTGTAACATATATGATAGTTTGGACAATTCTATGGTTAACAGTAGTTCGGATAGTGGCACGGAAGATGCAATTGGCCCAACGGAGGTATGCACTATACTTGATAGACTAATTTTTCTTTCATAATTATTTTCTGAATTTTTAACTTCATGACTCTGACACCCCTATATCTCATGTTATTTAATTTGAAGAATTTCTTTATTTGAACTATACACTTACTGATTCAATACGATCACTGATGTACCCGACTTTCAGATGCGCGTCGTTATTTTAGACTTTTCCCNTTTTACCATTACAAGTACAAGGATATTGTAACATATATGATAGTTTGGACAATTCTATGGTTAACAGTAGTTCGGATAGTGGCACGGAAGATGCAATTGGCCCAACGGAGGTATGTACTATACTAATTTTTCTTTCATAATTATTTTCTGAATTTTTAACTTCATGACTCTGACACCCCTATATCTCATGTTATTTAATTTAAAGAGTTTCTTTATTTAAACAATACACTTACTGATTCAATACGATCACTGATGTACCCAACTTTCAGATGCGCGTCGTTATTTTAGACTTCCCCTTCCCCCTTCCCCCCGCTTATTCAGCTGAGCAGTTGACCCAGCCAGCAGAATGATATTTGGGGCCATTGATGGTACAGCGTATTGGAAATTCTTTTGTTTGGAATAAGACTTGATTTAGGAACGTATTGTCAAATATGGTATCGTTTCACCGTGACTTTTTATCCGTGTGAATTTTTACTGTCTTATAGCGCTGGTTTACCTCACTGCCAACAGTTTTACCATTAGGATTATCACGGTTTCAATTTAATCAGGAAACAAGAAAAACGGAAAAAGTACACGACGAATGGAAATTTTTAGAAAGCATACATTTATCAAGGTAGGGTCAAGGTTTTGTGCTTTATTACCAAAATACATTACGTCCGTAAATTTGCCATTACCATCCTATCCTTCCCCATCAAGATTAGGCTAAGAGGTAAGAGGTAAGGGATTGGGATGAGTTCCTTATTGAGTCTATACATATGTTTTTGAAAGACTTAAAAAAAATTTTCTGCCGCTTTCCTGTTGGCACGTGATTTTTAGATTTCTTTGACCATATCTCTACAGACTTCCTGTAGTTTTTACACAATTCTGATTAATTTTGTAGTTTTTTTGTTATTGTTTTTGCGATTTACGAGAAATTAGTTCCCACGTTCATGAGATATCCCCTCCTCACATTTAATACAAATTTAGTAGCTCTTCTTAACCTCTGACCCGGACTTATGCATGTGCTATTAAAGCTTGGTTAAGAGTAGTTCAATTTTTTTTACTTATTTTAAAACCTTAAAATGAACTTTTATACTAAATTGCAAACTTCACTGGGTAACTTTTTGTAGGTAATTTTACTGATTTCTTGTTTGCAGAGTCGGTGAATATTTCTTGTACATGCACCGTGATGAATTCCATTTGTTTTCAGAAATGTAGGCCCAGGCATAAGCTCCCATCAGCTTGAATCCTTCTGTTTTAAGACATAATATTCTTCACTTGGCATAAGGTATATAAGAAACATACTTTTTTGGCCATCATTTTAGCTATGAACGTAGTATGAGCGTGTAGCAAACATACGGACTCTTGTCTGCCTTCAATGCTATTCGGCATGCCTGATATAAGATTAAATAGTTGGCCTTTCATTTTTACGGGGTTTGCTACCAGTGTTATCAAGTTGATTGGAATTTGAAATCAAATTGAATTTGTTTTCAGGTATCAGGAGGCAAACAAGCGAATATCGCGCGAAAGAATGAAAACAGTGAATGTTTTGAAGGAGAGAAGAAAGCGATTTACATCAAAACTCGATAAGTAAGTAAGAGTTGACCAACATTGTAACATAAACTACATCATGTTCCTTCAGCTGTAATTGTAATAGTTTTTATTTGATAGCTATAGTACATTGTAACAGTTGGCAACCTGCTGCCGACTTTGAATTTCTTTAACTAATTCGGCTGCTTTTCATTTTCCTCTCTGAGATCAATAGGCTATGGTATTACCTTTTGCTATGTTATTTGTCCCAAGATTGAACCTCCTTCATACACATTGCCGCCACTTTAAAAAAAAATAAGCCGTCACCTTATTGTGCTCTGTATGCGCTTGGATTTAAAACAACCCTTGAACCGTGTACGTGCCTTCAATATATTTACCGTTTTTCTGTGCAAGAAACCCATCCTTATTTTCTAACCCAGAACCAGCTATTGCTTTTTCAACTCCACCAGGTATTAGTATAATTGTATAATTTTATAATTGCTTTATTATGGTAATATTTTATTGGGTATAGCTGTGATGCTTTAGTATAATTATAAACTTCTGGGTTTATAGTAATAAGAAATTAACTTGGTTCACGTGATAAAATCATATTACATCAGCCAAAATCTGTTTTCTTTATGCTGAAATCTAGGAAATAAGTTAGGAATAGAAACATGCCTGTTAAAAAGAATATTTTGTATTTTGCTAATTAATAATTTATTTTGGATTGGATAGAAGGGATCTGTGATTAATCTGAAGGTATGCGGATAAAAGGCCGACGGCTGTGACTTTTTGCCCCAGATACAGCATTTTACTAACCCGTTCAACCCACAAAGTGCAATCCTATATTATAAGCACTCTATGGTCTAAGATTTGGATTGTTCACCAGGTTGTTGCTAGAATGTTTGTTTGTTCCATCTGTCATAAAATTTTATATACATAGACTACAAAACGGTCTCTAATAGCCTTTTTTTACCCTGCTTACATCGTTAATTTCATTGAAGGGTCAATGGCCTAGTTAGTAGCTGAAGTAGCAGCTCCGCAGCAGAGAAGACCATACACCAGCATGACTAAACCTATTCAGATACTTATTAATCGTTATGCTAGTAACAAGAATACTCGTGACTTTTTTGAAGGAATGTAATAAATATATCATGCGAAAAACTATGTGAACTTGGACCTTGCAAACGCTTTTAAATAAAATATATATTTTGTATTTTCGGAATGTGATCAGGTTGGTTGAGTTTCTTGGCTTAGAATTGCCCGTGGCTTCACTGTTTGGTCGAGCGACTGTTAAGTATCCGAATCGGAATAGAGTGTGGTTGGTTCTGATGGTAAATTGACGATTCAGAATGAAGATTTTTCCAGGCACCACATGCTCTGAAAATGGTAATGACATTTGTTTTACTGTTAAGCGCCAGACTGCTTCACCTGAGCCTCCAATAGAGGAAATACACCCAACGCCAAACTTCGAGGCAGAAATAAAAAGTAAAAGACCTTTTAAGGGATGTTGTAAATTGGTATTTACTGGAAGAAGGTGATATCAGTGATAAGAAGCCGTTCCATTTCAAGTTTAACCCACTTGGGCAACGAGAAATTGTCTAAAGATATTGATAAGAGTTCATGTGTTATTGATTGTATTTATTTTTTTTACTTTTGACCGAGGTATTAGAAATGACCTTGTTACTGTGGCACGCTCTTTTCCTGATATACAAATGTTAAGGAACAGATCTGCGTCACAGCATTCAATTTACTCTTTATGTGAATCAGTTAATGAGTTCAGCCTTACATAGGTTATAGCGACATTTATTGCAATTTGAGTAAACAAAAGGTCCACTTAAAAAGACTTTTTCTCTTAATAAACTTTAAGCGTTTTAAAAGAAAAAGATAGAGCCTTTTTAATGTGTGTTTTTGAAAGGTGCCATAGAGCACTTAACCAAACGAAAATGTTTATATTGATGAAAGAGTTATATCTTATAAAGTAAGCCTGAACTGTAAGCAGTAAAACAGCAAAATAAGATCAAAGTATCACATCAAAATTTACTATCTGTGTCACAGCGCAAACGAATATTGCTACAGTGCTTTTAGCGTACTTTGATACTATGACCTCGTGTATTAACTTGGTTTTAAGTGCCCTATTTGAAAAGATATTTGAAAACCTATTGAAGCACTAACACAAAATCATCGAGTATTTGATAGTAGATTTTATGCAACATGTAAGATGGTGAAATACTCATGAGGTCTGTTTTATTACCTTGTCACGGTTCAGTCAAACTGCAGAGATTTTCCTGTTGGGAATAAAAATGATAACACTAAAACACACGGAGAAACGATATTTTAGAGGTAGTAATAATGCATCGGTACTTATTAAAAGATAAAAAAGCAAAAGAGTCATTTCTTATTATTTTGACAAAATATTTTTGAAATGGAATACACTTAAGTTTGAAGAAGGGCCACGCCGACCGTAAAAGTACATTATTAAAGTAAATGATGGTGTTACATCAGACCAGTTGATTTACTCTTGTGGTACTCAGGGCCGAAAAACTGTAAAATGGTGGAGCAGATTAGTTTGTTGGTTTCTTTATTTCTTTAAGCTCAAAGTCACACACACACACACACACACACACACACACACACACACACACACACACACACACACACACACACACATATATATATATATATGTTTGTGTGTGTTTGTGTGGGTGTGGGTGTGTATTTGCTTTGTCACTGCGGAAAGTAAATTTTCTGGAAGATATGTCAGTAAGTATTGCTTCATAAACTTATTCGCTATGCTATTTTAATAACGGAAAATGAAGAACACAAAGGGAGACCTGGCCCAAAAGTTTCAAAAGTAATTTTGAGTTTCGAGTTGCAAGGGGAAAAAGCAGTTAGTTTGGTACTCAGTCAGTGACAGATTTTGCGCAGTTTATAGCCAGTAGGCCATGGGAAAGAGTACCAACTTTGTTTGCAAGGCTCTTTGCATCTCCTTCCAAATGATGCTATTTAGCACACCGAGTGACTCAATACGAAAAATGAAGGAGAATTTTATACGTTCTGAACTGCCCTCTGGGACTTATATGCTGTTAATATTTGCGATAATTTTTTGAAACTTTGCATTACGCAGCAAGTAATTTCATCTGATTGATTAAATCCGTTTTTTGCCTTTTTATGTGGCGCTTGATGCATTCAAACTTGTAGTGTAGTGAGCTGTACTTGTGTCTTTGAAAGATGTTTTATTAATCACATCCCATAGATTACCAGCAACAACTAAAATACTCTCAATTTCTACACTTTTTGATAAAAATTGCTGAACTTTTTCGGTCTTCACATATATTACTTCTGCAATTTTATATTTTTAAAGCTCGACAATGCTGTAGAACTATCAACTTTCAGAGAGTATATAGATATAAAAACGTTGAATAAAAACGTAATTGTTTTTTAATCAATTGATAATTGCTCATTAATCAAATAATTTTGTTTTCTAAAATTTTATTTGCCCAAACAAAATTGGGATGGTGAATAAGTTAAATCACCGATGATTAATGGACGTCGTACTCTCAGATTTTAATTATTTGTATGTTGTTTAGGCGAAGACACTTCTTTAATTGGCACACAACAGCCAGAATGATTTGTAACAGATTAAGTGTTGTTTTGTCAAAGACGCAACCATTTGAACGGTCTAAAAAAACTACCTGCTGAACTTTGCAAAATGAGAACAAATTTTGATATTCGGTGAAGACTTTTGTAGCTCATAATTAGTTAACTATAAATGGGCTCAGTGTCGTATGCCTGAAACGTCTGAAAAAAAAGCGACAACCCTTTTGAGTCGTTTTCCAAGACTACAAGAAACCTATTGCTCTTGTAACGTCTGAACTTTATGGACTCAGAGGAAGCCATAGATGTAAGAGCTTTATCATGTCTTGAGTCGTAAGCATTTTCTGAACTACGTTTCGAGAGGTTCTTCTCCCATCGTCAGCCTGACGATGGGAGAAGCTGTTACAGCTCTTACATAAAGTCTGAAATTATTGCTGTTGAATCTCCATTTTCACATTTTCACTTGGGTTGAGAAATAGTCATTTTGTTTTCCTTGTAGCCTCCTTTACTTTCATTGGTCTACCAGTTCGTTGCAGTAATTATCAAAATTCGGAATTTAATAAAATTGCACTCGACTGATTCAATTATATTATACCCCTTACTCCAATATCAGCAACATCTGCTATGATTTATGGATTTATTTCTCGGTTATACATCTTAATGTCCATTTATTTGGTCAGAATTGTTTCAGTTGTTAAAATGTAATGTGGAAAGTAGCCTCAACACTTGTACAAGACCATTACTGCTATACAAAGACGCTTTCGCTCTTTGTATAGCAATAATGGTTCCATTGTATCTTTGTATAGCAGTAATGCTTCCATGTTGGTATTATGTCTTTTTTTTAAGGAACCGTGAAGGAGCGTTTTTGACTTTTATTTGAAATAATTAAACATTTTGTCTCCCTCTTTATATTTTATGTTTATTTTGAGCATAAATATCCGCAATACAGTGATTTGTTTTTGCAGTTTTGTTAGCTACTAAGGCATTCTTACTCATACTCACCATGCGAATGGTGTTAAATTTTGTTACATTGTGTCGAATAACTTTTGGATGACTGTGACTACAATCCCAATATTTGTGAAAAGTGCAGAGACAAAACATGCGAAGAAAGTTGTTTTTTTGGAATGAAAACTATTGGTTAAGTTTCTGTTTGTCATCTGAAGCATTAGGTAAGTTCTTATTGAAGGCGTAGAAGTTATTTATTACAGATTAGAAAGAAAGGAGTTATTATTTGGTGTGAGAAAAATGTTGCCAACTCGAAACATTGAAAATGTGTCAGTACAATATGATATGGAAGGAAAGATCTCTGAATTGGAATACATCTCAAGTGTATGTCTTCAGATTTGTAGATAATACCAGTGTCAGGTTGAAAAACAGAAGGTCAATCAATGTATAACTGTTGTTAAGTGACCAGATTGAGGACTCTTTTTGGGTTAAAATGAGAGAAACGATCACCAAGGCTATAATACCTGACTGTGACTGTGGCCTCTCCAGCCTCCGTTCTTTGCAGTGAAAATCGCAAATTTCAGAAAAGGTCTTTTGAATTGTAGTCATGTTTAGCGTAGTTTTTTTAAATAATTTTGTTCACTATGTTTTGTTTTCAGTTATGTTGCCTTTGGCTCCGGCCCTAAAAAGGCACCACTCGTGTCAGTGTTAGAATCAGCTGTTGAATTCATCAATGCACCTATAAAGATGGACGTAAATTGTGATTCCCCAATGATGGTTTCACCGCAGTCATCTCCTAAAGTTACAACACCAAAAGGTAATAAGAGGAGAGGGAGAGTCAATAATGAATCACTCATGGAAGCTGCTGACAGAGTCGAAGGGCCATCGCCAAAAACCATGAGTAGTGAAGAAAAAGACTTGATAGAAAATTGTTTGAAGCGTTGGAGAATTGAAGCAGAGGAAGAAGCTCGAGGTAACTCAATTTTTAATTTAATTCCCATGTCTAACTGTCATTTTCTGAACGTGGTTAACGGATTTTTGTCCAGCTTTTTTTGTTTTTTTTAGGGTAGGCGGTAGAGGTGAAGTTCTTTTTATATCAATTATTTATCATTTTCTTGAACAGAGAGCCTTCGTTTATAGCGCTATTTCGTAAACATGTTTTATGGAACAATATGTGAGGATGACATTAAACGATTTTTTCTGCAGTTAGTAAATATTTTATCCTCTTCATCTTAAATAAATCCTTGTCGAACAGATTATATATATATATATATATATATATATATATATATATATATATATATATATATATACTCCAAGGGTTAGTATATTTTCCGTAATGCGCAAGTTACTTATGTATGCAAGGTAACTGTAAAATTTTTAACTTTGCTGATAAGTTGTAGTTTAAAATAGGATACTTTGGGAGATAAATGGCTGTGGTACCTTCAGGCTTATTGCCAAATGTTAAATGGTGCAGGTGTGAACTTTAAAAGGCGAAGTGTATTAGGATTGGAGTAAGTTGTTAATCTGTCATTTAAAAATAAAAATAAACAGAACTTAGTAAACATTAGACATCCAGCCAGTCTGCTCTCTTCACTTTTATTTTGACATAGGTAGAGTACCGAAAATGTTAGCGGAAATGAAACAATGTTTTTTTAAACTTTCTTTAATAATGCTGATACTGTGACAATATCATCTTTGTGTATGAATTTGGCGATGACTATCATATGAAATCTTTATTTAGATGCTCTTTGTCCCAACAATGTGTTTTTGGACATAAGTTTTTCAGTGGTGTTTATAACCAGCAGAATGCAAGATCATTTTGATTGTTAAAATGCACGTGGAATTACATTTTAAATTGATACTTTAAACGTAGTAACCTTCGCGGACAGAAACTTTCGCGGATGAGAGGTTTAAGTTTTTTTCGCGTGTATAAACTTTCAAGGATCATCAATAAATTAATAAATTTAAAGTTCTAATTATTCCTCAAAAAGGAAAACAATATTTTTTGATTCTCATGAAAACAAATAAACGAATCTTTCAAAAGTATAGAAATAAATACAACAAAGTACTTGTAAAGCAATAAAGGAACAAGTCAGTTTCTGTAAATAAATGTCAAGAATGGTAAACGGTAAATCAATAAGATTTTTCAAAGATCCTCGTCATCGAACATGTCAAAAGCACCACGGTTATCATGTGCTGTAGCTACTCATTCTTCATTGTCACTTTCATCATTACTTTTATCGTTTGGACCTATAATGACAAAATCGTCACTACTCAAGCATGCAATGGCTGTCATGCGTAAGACGTTCATTTCAAAAGTATCTTCATCATTAGTAATCATTGGGTCAAGCTTTTCAAATGCGTCGATAGAAATAAGTTTTTCATTATCAAGTTTAATGCCGTCCGTTATCCCTGAAGAGTCTCAATCACTTTTAATGATATCTCTACCTTTAGTTGTTGTCATTTCGTTATAAAAATCAATAATCCAACCAGCTTGAAGCGGTTTCATTGTAGAAAACTGAAGCTTTACTTGAATCTTATCCGCTGAAACCTTGTTTGATAATTGCTTTGATACTTGAGATGCATACCAATGAATGAATTTCCGTTTTAACAATTCTTTGCAGTAGTCATTGACTGTGAGATCTAGTGGTTGGTAATACTTTGTCATATTCCTTGGTACATGTACGACCAGGATGTTATTATCTTGATACTTCTTTGTAACCTCCTCTGTCATTTGACCCGTAAAAGCATCCTTTTGATCCTTGGGTAAGTTAAAATTCGATCGCTCTTTCTCGACGTACGGGTTAATAACTTCATTGAGAAACTTAAGGGATTCTTCTGCGTTGGAAATGTGGGTAGGATTAGCACTCAAGCTAAATTTCTTTGGAAAAGAAACCTTCGGGATACTTTGCACTGTTTTGCCAGCATAGATCGGTTAGATAAGTAACAACTTTCCTGATAGTGAGATAGCAAAAGTTTCTGTAATCATTCTCTTGTCATTTGTTCCCTCGATCGTAACTGAAGTTGCTCCACGTGCCGCCATGGTGTGCTGAGATATTGGAACATATTTTAACGGCGTTTGGTCTAGATTGAGAATGAAAGAATGAGGAATGTCACACTTGTCGACGTAAGAAACAGTATCATAATGGGAAAAAAAAATCAATTTCTTTCCTTGCCTTGTCAGGTATTTCAACTTTTGATGAAGTTTTGCAACGCCTTACAAAACCGATGCGCCTAAAAAGACTACGAGCCCATGAAGAAGATTCCACATCAATATTACCAACGACATCTTTGAATCATTGACATCGCTGTTGCATTTGCAATAGCTGTGTTAATCGGTGTACCATTTCGACTCTGGGCGAGCAGGTGAGCTTGAATCATCGAATCAAATTATCCAACCATCAAAGGGCGTCGCGTTGGAGATGAGTATTTTTAAATAGCTTTGGTTGGTTCTCTCTTTTCTTTCGTGCCTTTTTTTAATCTCTGATTTGTGCTTCTTTCGGAAACCTCTTGCATTGCTTTCATTCAAAGAAGGACAATCGCCGCAAAATTTTCTCACTGCCGCTATATTGGACCATTCTACGAGGCATATTTTCCTATGTTATATCTTTCCTTTTCGGTCCATTTCGTATATGAAGAACTCCACTTTTCGTTGATAGAGGCAACTTGTTGCCGAATAGCAGCAGCATCAACGGTACTGATTGGCTCGGCAGGAGAATCACCAGATGATGAACCTGAAAATGGTAACAACATTTTCTATAGACAGTACAGGGTGTCCGGAAAAAACGCTCACTCAGCGAGTAACACCAAATGCTCTTATAAAATAATTTTATATATCAAATTGATATGCATACAAAAGTAATTATTAAACAGTTAAATATAACATAATTATCCCATGAGACTTGTGATAACGATTAGTAATAAAACTGATTTACTCACACATGAAATTTTAATAACATTGATTAATAAATTTACATACATTACATCAAGTGATTGATATTTGTATGTTTGTGTTACTCGGTGAAAGAACTTTTTTTTCAGACACCCTGTAGGTAGGATGCCTGCCCATAGCATCTGTTTACAGATGGCACTCTATCGATATATTTAAGTCACCTAACTCATACACTTGTTTTTTGGTAAGCATAACGTTTATAAGCATATTCAGGCTCGGTTTTGTTGATTTTTGTATCCATATACCAAGCATATTGTCGAGCCCAGAAAAAAATTCATGTCTTTTTCACTTTTTGTCCGGAACATTTTGAAAAAAAACTTCAAATCAAAGTCTTAGCAGGCCAAACATGAAAAAGTGCCAAAAATTTTTATAAACATATTTTGAGGCTAATAGTAAATTTTGGTTACTCGAGGCTGTTTTCAAAAATTCATATGCTTATAAAAAAACATGTATATTCACAGTAACTTTTTATTTTTCTCCTATTTCAGTTCAAAACATGTTCCTTGAAAAACACGCAAATGAAATGGTTGTCATTCTGTAGAAAATATTTACCTTGATTTAGAGGAGCTATTTTTTCCACATCATCTGTTCCATCGGTGCTACTTTTATCTTTGTTACTAGTTTCTTTCTTTTTCTGCAGCGTTTTTCTTATGAAGGACATTTCTCTTTACTCTCTTTCTTGTACTTTGAGAAGTGTTCGTTTCCTGAGCGAGGAAAAGTTTTCTGCTTTTTGTTTTAATTCGAACGATTTTTTTGACTGAATGAGGAAGTAATTGACACCAGTGATTGTTTTTTTTTGTTTCACACTGTTATCTCAGTATTGTTTGTTTCTTTCTTTTCACACCAACTGGTCTTGTTTTGACCTCAAAGCGTCCAATACCTAAAGTTCGTGAAGTTATTGAACTGGATTAAACATATATTTTTTGCTTTGTTGTAAGTAAAAATATTGTTAAAAACAAATTTCAAATTTTTTGTTTTTTTCCCATGGCCATAAAAATTTTGCGGACATGACCTGTTTTGGAATTTTTCGTGGACATTAACTTTCGCGGATTTGACCAAAATTCGCGAAAGTTTCTACGTATAAAGTATTTATGAACCTTTGGAATTATTTTCTTGGTTAGCTTTAAAATCTGGCATTGAAGTCATCGACGAAAGGATTCAAAATGCATATCACGAAGACGTCTTCAAGCAGGTACGTAATTGGTAAATATAGTTTAAATAATATTAGATAAAACAGTAATAAAATCTAAAATATAGTCATATATAATAATATATTTTGAAAATAGTAAAGGTTAATATTAAAATTTGTCATTTTTATTACCGTTGTTTTGTCCTGATGGTTTCATTGTATTTGCTATCATTACTACTATCTATTATAGTGAATTTCAATGGTATGGTATGGAGTTTTTGATGTAAGATATAAGACTTTACTTCTGATATCAGCTGACGACATCAGAAGTAAAAATCGGAATATTAAAGAAAATACTGCGAACATCAAAGAAAAAAGGGCACTTTTGCATCTGCTAATAAAAGCTCTTCTTAGTTGTGTGGTAACTGTGGGGTAGCCATGCCTTTGAAATCACGTCGTGGTTCTCAGAAAGAAAACAGTGACGTCAATTCATTGTCTTAGACATCTCTGGGATGAAGTGCCCAAAGATGGTGTTTTATATAAAGACGAAATACAGTGCCATACTCACCTGTCAGTTTTGCTGAATGTCTTAACTTCAGGTATTGAAATTATTAAGAAAAATATTTAACTCTATGAGAGAGAAAACAGAGAAAATTTCAGATACCTTATAGCCACTTCCTGCATCTTAATAGCGCTTACACGATACTTTGAGGCACTCCCTCTCACCCAAGCCCAGGAATTAACTCTTTAAGAAATCGCAGCCTTTTGCTGTTCTCAAAAGCTAGCAGAAGGGAAATCCATGGAAGCACTGCATGCCGAAACACTCTGTAACCGTCAACCGCCACATGCTCACATAATTTCGTTTTAACTTTCGTTCTTTTGGCTGAGATGCTGTAATGGATATTAGATTGAGTACACTTTATTCTCAGTCAATTTTTAAGTTTAGCTGTAAGAAATTAATTCAACAAATATCAGTGAGCCAATTTGTAGCATTGTTTTTTAAAACAATTTTCCATAGTTTTCATACGTGTTGTCAGCAGAAAGTGCAATCCTGATGTCTCTAGTTTAAGTTGGAGCTAATTTTTATGGCCTCTGATGGTTCGTTGTTGTAGCTGATAAAGTACTGCGCTAGCTTCCGAAAATGCTAGTATCCGAGTATTATTTGGGAAACACTTTCCTTTTTGTTCTTGATACCAGTTGCTACTGAAATTGTAGTACCTGGTAAAAATCTTAATATGTCAGTTTATCAGTGATGAAGCCACATCTATCTAGTAATTATTATAAATGAGCCCATGGGTTTTGTATTATATACTTGCCTATTTTTCATTTTTCAAATTAGTAGCTAACGATACCTCATCGTCGGCTTCGTTTCGAAATTCATACAGAACAAGATCACAAAAAATCCACACGTGCTGATGCTTTGGTTATTGACGTATTGGGCCTATACTTACTATAGCCTTTTTTGTTATGCCAAAGTAAAACTGAATTGCTGATAGGCGGTTTTTAATTTGCAGGTAACTATGGTATTGAAGACTTTAGACCATTACCATATCGTAGTCAAGATTTCAAGAGAGAAAAATGTGCACACCAATAGATTTCTTCCCAGTTGTACTTTTTGATCGAGAAGTTTAGTAATCAAATTTGCATTCAGTTTTATTTATGCTAATGTTTGCCTTAACCGCGATTGAAACCAGGGCATCTTATTGTGTATCATAGAACGTCATTCTGGTAAGAATGCTCGTTTCTTCACGCCCCCCGAGATTTTTCGTATCACCAGAAGAATTCACACAAGCGCGCGATTTTCATTTAAGGATACCTTTTCACAGTCATAGATACAATGTTGATGTGGTAACATGAATACAGCAGCATTGTAAGCGACACTGTCAAACGGGAGAACATGGAAAAGTAGCTTTTCATTGTTTACGGAGGCTAACGAAAACTTGATTGTGGGGTGTTAAACAGTCGGTAGCCGAAAAGACCACAGGATCAAGTTATCAACTTTCTTTGTTTAGAAAGACAAGCAGAAAGGGAGTTTTAACTTTGATTATAACAGAGAGGTAGCACTTTTTTAAAGGTATTGTATTTTAAGTCAGGGGAAGATGAATTTCCACAATTATGACGGACTGTATTTATCAGAACATTAACCCTACACTGACATTGGAATGACGTTAAGTAATCCTGGGTCATGAATTTGAATTGACATTAATTCAAGTGATTTCAATTGTTTTCTAAAGGTCATATGATATGTAATGTGACATATTTGGTGTAGAATGCACCCCATTTTGAAAGACTGCCACTGTTTATTAGGATAATGGCGAATAGTAGGCAACACGTGTAATCACTATTCACACGAATTTTGTTATAGTTATTTTATTTCAAGAAATGTTAAAAGTAATTAAATGAATTTTCAAAAATTTTGTTGATCAAAAATGGTGCCAAGTATGTTATGAAATTATCATTGTGCACAGTAAGGAGTTCAATAATGTAACAGCTTTTTTGTAATTAAGTAAGATAATGCCTAAGATAATGCATAAATAACCTTTGTTTTGGTTGACAAACTCTATACTGAAGGTAAATCTCTTTGTCACTGAATGCAAATACATACCGGTTACAGACCCCTTGTTGTTTTGCCCATTGAATCGAAAGTAGCATTTAATTCAGGCAGCACTTTATAAATTCCTATTTGACTTGAGTCGTGCAAGATTATTTTCCATAGCCTCGAACGAATTGCCTTTTCCCATTTAGTAATCGAGCTAGAAGGTTTAGCCAGTAACTAGTCCAGAAGTAAAAGCAAATATATGGATTTGGTTTTAAATCCATATCTTTACTCCATATATTCCATAATCCAGAAAAGTTCAGTGCAAGGATATTTTTCACTTTTTCTATAATTAAAACTTAACGGAAAAATATCTAGCCATGCTTGTTGCTGTCATGCCCCTAACCTATATTGGTATAGTACATTATGGTTTTAAAACAGTAAATTTGTATAGATAGGTTTGGAATCATGATGATGAATTATAATGAATGATTGTTTTAAGTAAGGTAATTTTAATTGTTATAAAGTGCTTTCTGTTTCTTAATGAAAATGGTGTGGGGCAGGGAAGAAACCCTTTTTTAGCCAAAGGCAAGTAATCTATGATAGACACAGTTTTGTAAAATAATGCTAGGTCCTTAACGTGATATACGAATGTAGTTTATCAGCTTGTGAGCAAAGATAACTAAGTCCATAATGGTATACTGTGTTGTGATGCAATTTCTGTTGGGGAGGGTTAAATGGGCTTCAAGCTTACAACTATTCTGGCATATAATGAAAAGTCAGTTCAGATCAAATAGACAACGCGTTTAGTATGAGCCCTATGAGGCCTCCAAAACAGACTGTCCGCTACAAATCAGAGATATTAATTACACCACGTACGACAGTGTTGTTTCCTGCCAGGCCATCCCGATATTTGCTACAGTTTATTTACCCACAAGCCGATATAGCCTCCAAGAGATAAGGTTACTAACCTGACGTAACTCTCATTGTATGATGTTTTTTATTTCACAACAACGTACGAAAACTATTACAATGGTAAAGCAAACATTACTTTTATCTCCAGCAAATAGCACTTCTGCAGCAATGACCCGTGTTCAACGAACATTGTAGAATTTCCCGTCATTCACTTTGATATTTCAATTTCCCAAAATTGTCTTTTCGTTGCTACGTGATACCCATGTTCCTTTGCCATATGTATAGTTCCGCCAAAAAAGCCCTGTTCTTGTAATAGTAAATTGTGAAGCCACGAAGTAAGGGGCATTATGAAAGCGTATAAAGGAAGTGTTCTCTTTGCCTGGAGTTTTGGCCTCACCCCTCGGCTTTTTTAAGTAGCTAAATGCCAGATCGTCGATCCCGAAATCAAGAAAATTGGACTTGTTTTTTTCCAATCCGTCAAAGATTAGAGATTTAATAAATTTACACTTTAACTGAGGGTACTCCTTAATACGATAGCCATCGAGTCTTGGAGTGTTCACACTTTCAGACTCCAATTGTTTTGATGCTACAGCCATTTCATTTTTATGTTTTATATGGTTAATATGATCTGTTTGTTTCAGACACCTTACCGTTTACATGCTATACTGGTTCATGAAGGACAAGCTAGTTTAGGGCACTATTGGGCTTTTATACACGACCCAGTCACCAATAAATGGCAAAAATTTAATGACGTTAACGTTTCTGAAATTAGTTGGGATGAGCTTTATAAAGAATCTGTTGGGGGCTACTGGAATGCTAGTGCCTATTGCTTACTTTATGTTAATGCAACAAGAGCAGACGTCTATTCGCCGAGTTACAAATATGACCCTTTATCGAAACGTTTACGAAAATACTTATGGGATCATAACCTCGAGTTTGTTCGGGAATTACAGGAATGGGATCGAAGTCATAACATAGGTAAGTGTTAATTCGAATGATAGTACTGTTTAAGCCCCAGCTAGATGTAGATATTTTGTTTCAATGGTGCCAGATAACAAATGGTATCGTCTTAGTTATAAAAGCAGACGAAATGATCAAACTGGAAGAGTGTCTTGTATATCACAAGCCATCAAGGATGTGGAAGATTGATTAATCGGCTGTATTCCTGGTTGAGTATTTAAGTGGTATTAAAAAGAGGAGTTCTTGCTAATGTTAAGCGCTCTAAAATGCTCCCTTTGCAAACTTTAGATATTTTGTATAACCATGTATTGTTATTAAAAGCAGTTGTAACTGTTATGGTTTGTTGGGGTTTTTTTGCAGCCTCTACCAGTTCTAACGAAGAAATCCAAGTTGCACCTTTTGGATCAAGCCCTGTTACAGAACTTGATGACGCAGCTTTAATGGAGGTCAAATATATGTCACAAGAACAGTACATAAAAGTAAATAGCACATTAAATGAAAGACTGCGTGTACAGCTTCGGCAGATTATTATGGTGAGCAAAGTAAATAATCCGATTACCGTAGATCCTAGACTTGAACATGTTGGCGTATTTCTCGTGAAGTCAAAAGCACCTGATTTTGTCACAGAGAGAGGCATGTTAGAATCTTTTGTGGAAAGGGAAAGCTCCAGCGATGAAATGTAAGTATCGAAACCTTATATTAAAATTTATTTGGTCTGTGTTGCAGAGAGAAAGTATACGTTAGAAGAAGTTTGCAACACGTAATATAGTTGTATGCAAAGGAAAAGTGAAATTGTTTTTTTCCAATACTGAAAGATTTTTTTATTTAAAAAAAAAAAAAAAACAAACAAAAAAACCCCTGAAAGATATGAAGGTGTGAATTTTACCACGTTTCAGACTAGCTAATGATGACTAGTGATATCATTAGTGACGTCACTGCGCAACTGTTGCTGTGGAAAGATCTTAATGACAGAACACGCTGATGTTGCATTTATTCGATGTAAATTTCGCCACTGTGTCCCTGAATGACTGAGCTGCATGAAAGCATCTCTGTCATAGTCTTACTGTTTAGGCAACGAAACTGTAAAAATGCTATTGGCGCCAACGGCCTGGTGTAGTCTAATGCATACTGTTTCAGGATGGATATCAGGTGGCTAGACGCTAAGCAGGACTAAAATATATCTTTAGTAGGGTGGATAGCTTTTTTTAAGCCAATAGGCGTATGACTGAGGATGAAGATCCTTCCAAAATCCCATTAAAGGACAGGACAACACACTCGTATATCTGCGATTGGTCTACACACGCATATAGTCAAGTTTAATGAATATGAATTATAACATTCCAGAGCTATGTGGATGATGATTTGTATCAGTAGACTTCCTAGTTGTTTTTTTAGGCATTTTTCAGGTTTGATTTGCAAAGGAGTATACATTCCAATCTCCTTCCGTCTGAATACTGTTGTCGTAACCCAATTTAATGAAAGCATCTCTGTCATAGTCTTAATTTTTATTTTCAGTTTATTTTTAGTTTATTTTTTAGGCATTTTTTAAGGTTTAATTTACAAAGGAGTATACTTTCCAATCTCCTTCCCTCTGAATATTGTTTTTGTAACCAACTTTAAGCTTGCTCGGTTACGTGAAATGTCTTGTTCAGAAAAGCAAACCAATCGACTTGCTAGCCAATCTATTTTAGTTGATCATTGTCGATTTTGCATGCTCCTGACTTTTTTGGAAGCCATATTCTACACTCAATCATAGTATGGGGAACATCGGAAACCTACTAATTTTTAGGGTTTTGGAATAGGTGGATTGATGTTACCGAGGGCGTGCAAAGAATTAGATATCAGCTAATGCAGGGACCTTTAACATGATTCAGTAACGCATTAAAAATTTTTTTGACCTTCATAAACAATCTTTTATGTATTTTTAACAGTGTCATTTTTTGAATTATTGACTTTTGTGATTTTTGAAACAGAACATTGCTTTTGAAAAAGGTTGCTCTACAGCGGCTTTCGGACTTTAAAAAAAAGGAAGCACAACAGCACGAATATGAGGTACGTTTGTGTGCACATATATTTATTCATTTATTCATTTATTCATTTATTCATTTATTCATTTATTCATTTATTCATTTATTCATTTATTCATTTATTCATTTATTCATTTATTCATTTATTCATTTATTCATTTATTCATTTATTCATTTATTCATTTATTCATTTATTCATTTATTCTTTTATTCATTTATTTATTTATTCATTTATTAATTTTTCATTTATTTTTATTTATTTATTTATTTATTTATTTATTTATTTAAAAATAGAAATTGTTGAATTCGCATTTCAACGCCTTTTAACAGGTTTCTGTCATTCAAAAACAGTTCCACACACACGTTTGGGGCAGGTTTTGAAGGGGGCACACAAAGATAGATGAACCTCAAAAAGTTATATTTTAATTGGCGCCTTAGATAAACGTAAAATATTCATGGTTCCGATNTCATTTATTTATTTATTCATTTATTAATTTTTCATTTATTTTTATTTATTTATTTATTTATTTATTTATTTATTTAAAAATAGAAATTGTTGAATTCGCATTTCAACGCCTTTTAACAGGTTTCTGTCATTCAAAAACAGTTCCACACACACGTTTGGGGCAGGTTTTGAAGGGGGCACACAAAGATAGATGAACCTCAAAAAGTTATATTTTAATTGGCGCCTTAGATAAACGTAAAATATTCATGGTTCCGATATAAATAGATCATCTAAGTATTTTTCATGGCAATGGATACAAAATCATTGGTTGAAGTAATTTACAGGTATTGTAGTGTTTGTGTAAACCAGGTTTACTGGGGCTATTCGTGTACAGTTGTAATTAAAGTACACTAACAAAAAAAGCAATGGTGATTAATCAACAGCAGAATAGACAGGATTTTTTTGTACAAATCAGCACAAATCAGTATATTTTCAAGCCTTGGCTGAAGTTGCAAAAGCCATGGAAACCGTTGTAATGCAGGTAAGCTTTACATTTCATATAGAGTTTTTCATGTTATGGAAAGGAAGTAACATTACTGAGTACAACCATCTAAAAAGAATTAAGGTGGCTTGGTCTGTTGTTACAAAATTGTTCATATCCATCCAGTCCAAAGTAATTTACTCGGTAACAATGCAACCATATCAGACGAAGCCTCACTTTTTTGTAATTTTCTTTTTTAGGAATGGAAAAGAAAATACAATCATTTTCTAAAGATACGTGCCTGTTTTATCGAAGGGGCACTTGCTTATTATAAAAGAAGGTAAACTTTGTTGTTATTATTGTAGTGGTATTTATAACTATCAACTGATCAGTAAGGGAAATAAAAACAAAGATTTTTGTAGTGAAGTTTTAACGTTGACATGTAAAAGACTAACAGTACAGTTGACCACCTCTTAGTTATTGCCTGTTTGCCTCAAAATTTTAATTCCTTTACTTCCTCCTTTTCTAGTTAAAACTATGCTTTCAATTGATACGTTTCTGGTGGCTGCATTTGTAATCAATGAAAACTGGTTACACACAAGGAGGAGGGTCTTACAGGTCATTCAACATTAACGACTCATCTAATTCATTGGAAACTTCTAAACAATTTGCTTATTAAATAGTAGCCTGCTGCCATAATCCCCCTCCTTTCCTGCAGGTAAAAGGTTGTTTGTATTGGTTTCAGTTGGATAACAATTTTATTTCCATGAAAGAGTTGATGAAATTTACTTTTGACCTCACAATCGTCCAATCTTTTACCTAGTAATCATTGTAAACAATTTTAGTATTACATGGTCAAGATGTGGAATTGAAGAGGGAAACCATCTTCAAACAGACTTATGTAAACTAACTTGTTTATTACCACATGAATCTATGATTTATTTGGGTTTTTTCAGAGTATCTCTGTTTTTTTCGGCAGCATTGAACTATATTTCACAGTTCGCCTGCTTTTGAGATTATTGTTTTCTCAGTACGTTAGCTATGCATCCATAGTATGCAGGTTATCTCTTTTCTAATCAATTTGATCGTGTCTTTTTTCGCTATGCTACCTTAGCTGCATACATATTACTGCAATGGACTAGTTTCTGTCTTATACCAACCCGATCCAAAGGTGAAATGATGAGGCTAGCTGGTTATTATTATACATTAATGTTAGTATATGTTATTCAAAATGTAACAAAGTCAGCGGTTAAAAAAATCGTCTGGGAAGATATACACAAGGAATATGATACCTGTATAAACACTGTTTAACCACTCATGGCTCAGAACTTGATTTATATACTGTTATGTAGGACTGCGGTATCAAGCCGCTTATTGTCGTTTTCTCCCATGCCTTTATTTCCACAGTCCTAATTGAAAAAAAACTTATAAAAATGTTGCCACTGAAAGTTTTGTTTTTAGTATATTTCAAATTTGGCCGTACTTCGTAAACTCGTTTTTGGAAACATGATATTTATGCTTCAGTTTCAACTACTGTAATTATTTGATTTACCGACCCTGCTCGGGTAAAAGTTCATACTCGAGCGCCACCCGCCTGTTTAGGAAAAAAATTATTATGCCTCAGCTTATGTTTACTTCAAGTTTGTAAAGTAATAATGAATGTTAAAAAGTATCAGGTTGTTTTCTGTACATCAGAGCAACCAAAAATTTTATCAGAAGAAACAAACTGGACTTTTTCTTCAGGCAGCAGTGGCTGAGTGGCGGTTCTAAATGGGTGAACTGTTGGTTTCTTTTCTATAAATCTATTAACTTTTGTTCAAAAGCAACCACAGTTTTAATCAAAGCACACACTGAGAGTAACGCAGTATATATATTCAACGTATACTCAATATTTACAAGTTAATACACATCATTATACCTTGCCTAATGTCATGCAAGGTGTAAAGATGTAATGGCACTTTAGAAAGTAGCAACAAAAGGGCAAGAAATGTCTGTGTTATAACTGATTTTAATAGGGTTTGAGGAGGAGAGCTAAATGATCTATGGCCTGCAGTAGAAGGACTATGAAGGCACCCTAAAATGAGCTACTTAGAACGTCCTTAAGACACAGTTTTTAAAGCGATGAAGGAGACTGGTTCCATTTGTTATTGCGCAGTTTTGCAAGTTTATTTCCTCGTGAAATTTGTATTTGTTTAGGTTTTGTATGGCAATTCCCTACTTTGCTCACGCATGCGATTTAAACAAGAGAGTTAAAGAAGACAACTCAATGGTTGCCAGTGACGTCGATGTAGCTATGGATGAAGACTTTTTATTTTATTACAGACGCCAGGCTGCAAAGGTAATTTAATTATAATTAATGCTTAGTCTGCTTCATAAAATATCATAATACTACTGTGATTCATAGGTGTTACACGTCGTTCGTCATAACATAATGAATTGCGACGAGGTGATTTAAACAGTATTCGAAGAGATTTTTAACGGGCTCGGTAATTGCCTTTTGTTTGTATTTGTGTTTATAAATGACAGGAGTTCAGTTGAGCATTTTAAATCTAAAGAAGACATTGTATACAGCAAACAAAATTTCCTAAAATACAACTTCTTAAATTCCAACATTATTTTCAATATTTGTATATTTCTCAGTATTTTCCTGACAACAGTTAACTTCTTTTCTCAATCAGGCCTATATGTTTTCTGGTTTGTTTATGTATTTATTTGTTTCCAAATATTTTCACCGGATAATTTCTAAACTAATGATGATTTTGGTGATGGTGGACTAGTTTTTTATTTGTTCGTACAGTCACAGAGCTAGTTACCAGTTTTTGCGGTCAAGACGGGGGTTTTATTTTTCGTGGTGTGTTTTTATTTTTAACGTTGCGTCACTAAAAACCAAAGTTTTTGAAGGTTAAAATCAATTTTGCCGTATGGTAAAAATCTATTGGAGCTGGAATTGCTTTGAGTTTTTGATTTGATATTTGCGAAATAAAAACTATTGAAAGCACAGTACTGAAGAGTATGTGGAGACTTGCTATCTCTAGATACGTTTCTACAATTGAGTGTGATTTTTGTTGGCACTTCAAATGTTGAAGTTGTAGGGTTGAGGCAGGGAGAGTAATTGTAATAGCTTATAATTTCGTGATCAAGAAAAAGAAAAATACTCCGAATTTCCAGCATGGTTAATATCCACTGAAAGAACTTGAAATAGCTTCTATTTTATTTATTACCTGCTTGTTTTTTTTTAGAATGCAAATAACGAGGCATTGGATATGTTTAGAGGTTCCCGAATGGATGGTGTTGCAGACGCAAAAGCTATGATACTAGATTATGTTGCACCTTTACTACCGAAGCTGATGGCAAGTGAATTGGAAGAAGATGTGAAAACATCAGAGGAATTACGTCAAAAGTGGTTTGACCTTCTTTCGCAAGAAGCTCTAAATAGTACGCCTAGATATTGCAGATCACTTTTACTTTTGTTCATAAGATGTATAACGTTTAGGACAGATTTGAGGAAATGTGTATTTCCGATGATTCAGTCGTCTGTAATCTGAATTTCAGTGACAAGTCTGAATTTTTAACTAGAAAAACTTAACAGCTTTTTATTAGTATAATGGAGTTAACCACAGGTGTTTGTTGGGGAAAAAGACTGTACTAACAATTTTTGGCATGTCATAATGTTATTAAAAGTTGCCATAGAAAACTATGTTAATAACGCTAAACTCTTCTAATTTTTGCTTGATTCTGATTGAACCGCAGATGCAAGAACAAGCCATAAAACGTATAGCATAACAACAAATTTCAGATAGTGATAATATTATTAAACAAATAATGACAGGGTTTAAATATAACCTTTTTTGTATAGAATATATGGGGTTTTTCTTCATATGAATTATATTTGTTAGGTTTTGAGCAGAGAGATATGACTGCTGCGTTTGTTTTTGTATACTTATAAAAAGATCAAACATAACACGATCATCATCATCATCATCATCATCATCNTTGCCATAGAAAACTATGTTAATAACGCTAAACTCTTCTAATTTTTGCTTGATTCTGATTGAACCGCAGATGCAAGAACAAGCCATAAAACGTATAGCATAACAACAAATTTCAGATAGTGATAATATTATTAAACAAATAATGACAGGGTTTAAATATAACCTTTTTTGTATAGAATATATGGGGTTTTTCTTCATATGAATTATATTTGTTAGGTTTTGAGCAGAGAGATATGACTGCTGCGTTTGTTTTTGTATACTTATAAAAAGATCAAACATAACACGATCATCATCATCATCATCATCATCATCATCATCATATTCGGTTTTACGTCCGTTTTACATACTGGCATGTTTTGGATTGTTCAATAAAATGGACTTCCAGGCCAGTCTGACCTTTACTATATCTTTGTTGACACCTTATTGCTTCAAATCCGATTTGATTACTTCCTCCCATGTTTTCTTTGGTCTCCCTTTCATAACAGCACCTTCCACTTTCATTGATATGCACTTCTTCACCCAATCATCGTCATCTTTTCTCTCCACATGACCAAACCAACAAAGCCGTCTTTTCTGCATGTACTCACTAATGCTATCCAACTTTAATGTGGTAAATTTACAGTAACAAATTAATTTCCAGTATTTCATTAACAAAAAATTCCGTAGTTGAAGTTAAATGTAATTTTCATTCCTTTACTAAATCGAATTAATCACAAAAAGACTTGGGAAGTACATTTTTACATGCAGTATAAATAGGATCGGGTTAGGCCAAAATAAGCCCACAGTCGCTATCGCATTTGTCCCCATCAAACCTCGATTTGTTGTATTGGTTTTTCTATCAATGTTGTATTTGTGTTCTCGCTCCTTACATTTCATCATTCGTTTTATGAAGTTCTTACAGTTCGGAACGCCATGGCCTGTAGTTGACCTTTGTTAGATCGACGGATACCCAGTGAAACAGTTCCTATCTTTCTTTTATTATTAAGCACGAAGTAAGTAATAATGAAAAGAATGGTTAAAAGGTTCAGGAAGCTAAATCCTTCAGCTTAGTAACGAGGATTTCCACTTATTATAAGAGGAAAATGTAAGATACAAGAATGGTAATTGAGGTGATAAATACCATGATATTTTATTTCAGATTACGGGCAAGTAGCATATTCCCCTATGACAAAGTCAAGGAAACGCTCCTGGTAAACGATGCAACTCTGGTAAGATAAAGAACTTCCCAATGACTTGATAATAATTGCCCTGGGTGTTTTGACGAACCATAATGGATTTAAGGTGGTGTTTCTCGTCAAGGATGGTCAGAGCAAGTGGAGTGGTTGAATATGGGAGCGTCGTGATTGCCACTTGTGAAATATATGTTTATTGAATCTTTCTTCACATAAATGTTTCATTTTCTCAGCGATCAGTGCCTTTCATAAAGCGTTTGTTACGTTTTTAGATATATTGTGCAACATTCCACATTTGTTTCATTTTGCTTACCTTTTTAGCTTATCGCCAACAACATCTTGAGGATATGCTTACGAAACTCGTGCAAGAACATGGTGAAGATCTTGTGCCGTCGGGGTCTCCTTTCAAAGTGACAGATCTGGCTAGGAAATATACAAAAGTGATGCATCATGTGTCCTCGGATAAAAATGCACCAAAGCTTATACAGTAACTAAAGTTTTTCAAATTTTACTACTTCCACCAACAACCTTACTACATACTGTGACAAAGAAGCCGAAGAAAGTTCAACGTTAGAAGAATACTATTAAAAGAGGTGACTATAAGGTGATTTTAAAATGCAAGGTGATAGACCGGAACACCAAAATCGGTTGTTTTCTGGATAAGTGCATATAGTATAAACAGAGTCATCCCCTTTTATTTATTAATTTTCTTGTTCAATACTTTTGTATTCACTAAGTGGCTAGATTTTTTTCAATTTAATGAAAGAGCCCACCGAAAAGAGAAACAATCTTAGATGGTCTGCTGGATTAAAGCTGTGAGGGACTTATGTACATATTGCCTGTAATCGGTACAAGACGAACCACAAACTCAATAGTCTATAACTTTATCGTGATGTCTTTATGTACAATCACATTTGCTGCCTTTCTTTAAATCATAATTTTTGGAGAAAAGAGGCTACCAAGTAATTTTTTTTCTTGTATTGAAGCTTTTTTTTTTCGTTATATTTTGTTTGCTTGACTCCTTGAAGTAGAGAATGTCTGACAATTAAAAGAGGACAGTGTTGGTTGGTGTTAAAAGGGCTAGTAAGAAATTTAAGTGTAAGATTTGCAATATAGTGTATAAAATTATTACCAAGCTGGTATGTTTGTTCCAAAACGTAAAACAGGATCAAATGTGGTTAGCAGTTCAAGGGTAGTCTTTTTGTTTTACCTACTCTTATACGAAATCACTTAAGAATTAATTATGAAATAACAGGGTAGTTTTTGGGTTGTGTTGTTGTTATTTGCTAAGGTACATAGAAAGGTGACATTTTATGAATTTCAACCATAGCTCAAAATGAATTAGTATTATAAAAGGAATTTGGCCAAATGATAACATAACGTTACTGGTCATGGCGCAGAATATATGTTAAAATGGAATTTTAGCTTAGGTCGACAGTAAAAAGAGAAGTCGCTGAGCTTAATCATTGGTGAAGTTGCTAAGTAACTAGAAGTCACGAGGATCGAGTATTTCTGGGGGGAAAGCTTGATGTCGCATTTCAAAAACCGTTGGTCAATGCCAGGAAGAGCTTCGAGTTTAGGCAATCTTCACTTGTTCAAACCTTACGCCGCACAAGGACAACGACGAAAAGAAAAACGAGGAAAATGAAACGACAAGAGAAAGAAATGTTGAAAGGGAAAGTGAATTTTTTTGAAAGACCAGTTATTTGAAGTGAGAAATTTTTTCAAGAAGCTGGGGTGAATAATGACGATGAGAAGATAAAACCACTTGGATTTAAATGCATTTCAACTGCTGCTCTCCTCATATTTTCTATGTGAAAGCAAGTTTGACAAGAAGCTGCCCTCGGATTTCCTTTGATAATGAAAGCTATAAGCTTTTAGTCATAAGAAATAATATTGCGTTCTTCTAGATTTTTTAAAATTGCAAATCAAAATTTGAGACGCATAAGAAATTACTTGCGGAGGCCTAAAAAAGAAACAATCCATTCCCTACAACACAGCTATCACATCAACAATATATCCTACACCCTTCCAAAAATGTGGCTTTCAGCACAAAAGAAAGAAATACAACAAACAAAACAAACACAACATAGGTACAGCGCCATTCCTCGAAACAACATCATCCCTGTCTACACGTAGGTCCGCACTACCAAGGAATAAAAACAGCCGTACCTAGTCTTTTCAGTAGCCTGACAATGGGAGAAGTATCTCTCGAAACATACCTCAGGAAAAGCTTACAACTCAAGACATGATAACGCTCTTACATCTATGGCTTCCTCTGAGTCCGTAAATTTCAGAATTTTGAAGCGAAAATAGATATTAGAGTAGTCTAGATGGAAATATTTACTACTACTGAAGTTGTGAAGACGGCAGCACTTAAGTTGTATGTAGATATCAAGTGCCAGAAAATTGAGATGTTTATAAAAGTGATAACTCTCGGGCTTATTTATGCATTACAGAATTTACTTGCGCAACAGTTTCTCTTTATTTATTTAATTATTTATTTATTTATTTATTTGTCGATAGTTGTTTTTTTAAGGAGTGCAAATTTAAGTTTGGTTTTACAGGGGTTTTTTTAAACTTTAAAAGTCATAAACTGCGTCTTTTTGAAAAAGCTGAAATAAAAAAATAGGTTTTTTTTCGTACTGATGTCTAAATGTTTGCTGTCCATCTAATTTCAAGTAAATCACACCGTGCTGTAGTATTTTGTTTGTTAGTTTTCCTTCCTTTAATTTACAACTTTCATTTTAAGATCTCGTTAGTTCTGGTAAATTCTAGAACTGTGAAAGTGATTACCAGAGGTGACTAAAAGAAAATCGCTCCTCAGTAACAAAGCCTTTCCAAGAAAACATGTGTGGCTACACTGTCTCGAGCATTTTCATATTCTCATATTACGCGATTTTTCCACCAGAGAGATTCTTCTTCTTTGACTTTCAGCTGCTTTTGGGTAGCCACAGCGGATCAGTCTTCTCCATTTTCCACGGTCTTCTGCATCCTCCGTTTGTACTCCTGCTTCACTAATGTCCTCTGCAATCACATCCATGTAACTCCTCTTTGGTCTTCGTCGGTTTCCTCTTCCTGGCATTCTCCTACCAATATATTCTTTCTCTCTCATGTCACATGTCTGAGCCTTGCTTCTCTTTGCTTGTCTCACAATCTCCTAACATGAGCCATACCCCATATATATTCATTACGAATTCTGTCAAGCCGCGTAACCCAGAGTGACCACCGAAGCATCCGAAGTTCTACATTATGGTGGTGAAATCCTACCAACTTAACAAACTTTGTCCGGTAGACGTAACACTTTAAGGCAACTTCTCCAAAGTGAGTCGCTAATCGAACTCAGATAGGTTTACTTATCAGTTAGCTGTTGGTTGTTGATTGATGTAATTGTACCTTTTCCTTCCTGTCTGCCAGCGCATATAGAATGTTGCATGTCATCAGATCAAGCAGGACATGGCGATTTGGTCATAAATGGCCATCGCCTTGAACAAATATGATCATTGTGTGCAGATCGCATGATAATTAACTACTCGTTGCAAGCATTTGATATAATTGATAAGTATGGAAATGTTGGTCTACCAAAATGTTTGCATTTATGAAACTGTTTTTAAATATTTATGGTTTGATCATGCACTTTTCTATATTTGAACCCTTTTACTTTGCTTTACAGCAGCATTGACTGTGCGAAGTGAGCTTTTAATCTGTATAAAGAGCCACAAGGACAGTGTTTGATATTGAAATAAAGTTGGTTTTTTCTTCATTGATATTTGATTAAAAATAAAAGATTGCTTAAGAATGGGTGGCTTTCGATACGAAATGGAGAACCCAGCTCTCTAGCTCATTAGCTAACTACTCGACAAAGACAGGACCGTTTTACACCAACTTTAAACAAATTGGAAGGTAAAACAGTGTAGCATTAATGTGATTTGACATTGTTTTACTTTGTTGCCCATTAATGGGTTGAACGAGAACCCACAGAAAAGAAGATTTTAAGTTTTGTCTGCTTTGTCGGAGGGGTTGGTGTTTACCTGGTGGTGTAGCTGTATTACTAGTAAGTGGCTAACGGAACGATACATGCTGTTTGTATCTCATGTTACTGGGGCCACGAATGGAGTAAACTTTGTGTGGTAACGCAATTTTCCTGAGAAGGCCAACATATGCACTTAGTCGAACACTAAACTACTGAAATATACATACCGTATGAAAATGTCGCTCTTTACTGCAGCCCTAATCAACATGCAGCTGGCGATGTAAGAAATTGGGGGAAATGCAGAATAAGAGAATCGTGCAGTAAAAGTTTAAAATAGAGTCGACGTCAATAAATTGAATTAAATTTATGGTTCTTTGTTAGATTTCCTGTAAACTCTCATGAATTAATTCACAGGGGAGATTTTCGTAAACAAGATTGAGTTTAAATGATACTAACAGTACAGAGTAACCGTTTTCTATTTACATGTAAAGACTGGTTCTACTTTTAGCCACACTTCATTGCTCTCTAAAAAGCTTAAATGCCTTTTCTTTCCTCTCTTTGGATGGACTTAGTGTAAATGAATATACATGATTGTTCACCAATATATATGACAAAGAAAATACGTTTAATCTGATAATTCCTTTTGCTTAGAAGTTTGCAATATTCATGAAAATCCTGAGCAGAGAATTGTTACATAGAACTGCTATTTTCTTGAAATAGTAGGCATGCAAAAGGACAAATTCACAAGCAGTGTTTTAGAAGTGGCTAACCTTACCCAATTTATTGCTGTTGTGAAGTCGCTAAATCTTTGAAGCTATTTAACGGCCCCCCTTGTTAGAGGGTTTTGTGTTTAAGATAGCCAGCAATGTAAACCAACAATTTTCTTTACCCCAACGCAAATTAAGATCCAAACTTGGTAGTTCGTGCAACATAATTTAAGAATTAAGCTCCATTTGCTTTAAAGGATCACCACATACTTGACCAGGTACTACATCGAGTGCAGGTAAATCAAAATTAACTTTAAGTGGGGGATTTAACCGAAAAGTGCATGTACAATGGTGTTCGGTTTATACTTTCTTGGACCAAAACTCACTAAAGAGCTGATGCTCGACATCTGCGGGAGTAAAAAGACCTTTTTGTATGAAATATTAACTAAAATGTTTGATATAAATCGTATATTTATTTTAACATATTTGCATTTATATAGTATATATACGGTCCATCTTAAGCTTTAATAAATTTCGCCGAGTAGCGTGAAATTCAGTAGTATACCGATATCTTATACAAACATGGTGAAAACCAACCGACCTCCTCATACCAGTATATTTCTTATCTGAATACAAAAATCTGAGATACAAGTTCTTGGTAACACTAATGACATGAGAGATTTACGTCATAGCCATGTAATGGTTGACATTCAATAAAACAAATTTTAAACACCAGTTGTTATAGACCTTGACTGTTTATTCGTGCCATATCAGATGACTTTTTCTCTTGTTGGAGAAGTGCAGCCTCCAAAAGCATAGAAGTGATTTAGTTAAGTTGCTGGACATGTATTTTATCCACAAATAAGTGTTGTTGGAGATTAAGAATGCTCTTTTACAATTTGTTGCATACTACACGTTGTTCCGTCCTGTCGTAGAGGAAGAATGTTATCCAAAATATGAGGGTCGTGCGACTTGACCTGATTGACATAGCCAGCATTTTTTTAAAAAAACTTCCGTATGTTTTGCAAGGCTACGTCTGTCTCTTAGTCTGTACGTCTATGTACCCCAGCGCCTAGGGACGTATCTCTCGAGAGTCTGCTGTTCAAGTAAATTAGCCTACAGGCTAAAGGCAGTATACCATATTCAAAACGATGTATAATGCGTTGCGTTTCAGCTTATATATGTACTACAAGAACAGCTTTTACATAAAACAGTTCGCGACCACATAGAGCACTTCTAGCTTTGCGCTGAATCTTTATGAATCGCAACTACTGTAAACCTAGAGGTATTCCAAGAAAAAATTTACTACAGTTTTTGAAAACATATGTAAGCAGAACGGTTAAAAAGACCAAGAAGAGTTTTAAAGCAGCAACTTCATCTGATTTTACACCAATTTCAGCAAATATTTCATCCAATAATTGAACATTAAATGTTACACAAGCCTTATTTTTTCTACCTACAAAGATGAGCAAGTAATGGAGTATTGCTGGACAGCTCAATCTTACAGTATGGTCAAGAGAGCGTCTCTGTTAACTGTGTCCAAACCTTGTGTGAATTCGATAAAGATATTTTACGATGGTTCCTGTTATTCGATGTACCTTTCTTTGATTTGTCCGTCAGAAAAGATAATATCTACTTTTCCTTTCTCGGAGGGAAAATGGGTTTTGGCTTAACCATTGCTGATCTGCTTGAACCCTAATGCACCGATACATGGAAACTGATCCATTCTGATATTGATGTCACACAAAGAAAGATTTTAAACAAATAAACATGTAATGTTATGGCTTCCTTTTCTTGGTTTTTAATTTTTCCTTGATGACAGAATTTCTTATCAAAGGAACCACACATACAAATCATACAAATTTTTTTCCGGGTGCTTAATTTAACTTTATCCCTTACCATCTTCTGGTGAGAATTGCATTGGACACTCTGCATGACATGAGCGCTGCATGTTTCACTAAAATTGTATTTTCAGATGATAATAAATGGGATGAGGCAACCATGCTTAATATGGAGATAAACCATGTAGTCTCGTGTAGTGTTTTATTAGGGAAGGTGTTAAGAAATGGCATAGTCAATTTTTGTACAAAGGACTAAAACTTGGACCATTTTTATTCATTTAACTCATTGATTTCTGCATGGACAATCAGATAATAGTAACATAACAAATAGTGTGTTGGAACCACCCAAGAGGAGGCTATACACCTGCACATCGCCTGCAGGTAATTACAAAAATCAGATAGACTACACCCTGTGTAAAAGACGTTGGAAGAACACCATCATATTAGTGAAGACTCTACCTGGAGCAGACTGTGGCGCTGATCATGAATTACTCGTAGGAAAAGTCAAACTAAGGCTTAGAACTATCGAGCAACCTAAAATGCCTTCGAAGTACGACCTTCAAAACATACCTAATCAATATACAGTTCAAGTATGCAACAGATTCAGCATACTGCAAGATGAAGCGGATGATCAGAACACTGATGAACTCTGGGAAAGCATTAAGGCAGTCGTGGAAGAGGATGCTGAACAACATACCCCCAAAAAGACTTCGAAACGTAGATTGCCGTGGCTATCAAAGGAGGCAATAAATATTGCAATGAAGAGGAAAAATGCTAAAACAAAAGCAAACAAAGATGAAGTGACCAAACTGAATGCAGACTTCCAGAGAAAAGTAAGGAAAGACAAGGACGCTTATTATAATGAACTTTGTCAGAAGCTAGAAGCAAACAAACGTAACTCAAAACGTTTGTATAGAACCCTCAAAGAAATCAATGCACAATTTATACCAAGGCTTGGAGTGCTCAAGAACAAGAAAGGTCACAGGAGCAGGATATCAAACGTAGATGGCGAGATTACACAAAGGAACTGTGCAAGAAAAATGAAGCAATAACTGAAACGTTTCAGGAAGTTCCAATAATACTAGAACCCGAGCCCACGGAAGAGGAGGTAACTGAAGCACTCAGCAAAAGAGCCAACATCAAATCCCCCGCAATTGATAACATCCCTGTAGAACTAATCAAACAAAAAGACCTGCAGGGAATTTCTCTTCTGACTCAGCTCTGCAGAAAGATATGGAGCTCACAAAAATGGCCAGTTCACTGGAAGCGATCAGTGTATGTTCCGCTACCCAAGAAGGGAGACACCAGTGAATGTGGTAGTAACATAATAATAGCCTCGATCTCACATACAAGCAAAATCCTGCTCAAAATAATTCAAACGCGTTTGGTGGTTTATCTGAGGTCTGAAATACCACAATAACAAGCTGGGTTCCGCCGTGGACGAGGCACTCGTGACCATATTGCTAACATCCGACGGATACTGGAAAAATCGCGAAAGATGAATGTTCCAGTTTACTTGTGCTTCATCGACTGCAGGAAAGCATTTGACTGTGTGAATCACAACAGGCTGTGGGACAGCATGCGTAGATTAGGAATTCCTGAGCATCTTGTTACCCTAATCAAAAACCTATACACAGGCCAAGAAGCAACGGTTCGCACAGAATTTGGCAATACAGAATGGTTTAATATTGCTAAGGGCGTAAGACAAGCCTATTTAACATATTTAACCTATTTAACAATACCTATTTAACATCTACAGTAAAAACATCATGCTTGCTGCAGGACTGGAGGAACTGTCGGGAATTATCATTGATGGTAGACCACTCAACAACCTTATTTATGCGGACGATACCACCTTAATAGCAAAGAGCAAGGAAGACTTTACAACACTGATTCAACAGGTGAAGGATGCAAGCAAAGCAGCAGGACTGATGCTCAATGTGAAGAAGACCGAGATCATGACAAAATTGGCACAGAGACAATTGATATTGTGGAAGGGTTCAACTTTCTGAGTACATCAATCAACTGAGGCAAACTGCGGGAAAGAGATAAGAAGAAGAATAGCAATGGAAAAAGCAAGTAATGAAAAACTGTCAAAGGTTATGAAAGATAGAGACGTGTCTCACAGGTTAAAAATCAAGCTGGTTCAGACATTAATATATCCTTTCGTCACTTATGGAAGCGAAAGCTGGATTCTAAGGAAGGCTGATCAAAGAAGAATCGAATTGTATGAACTTTGGGTGTAGAGGAGACTACTTCGGATTCCATGGACCGTGAGAAAAACAAATAATTGGGTTCTGAATCAAGTAAACACAAAGATGTCACTTCTGAACTCCATGGACAAAGGTAGATTAACCTACTTTAGTCACATTATGAGAGCTGACAACAGTTTGGAGAAAATAATTTTGCAAGGAATGCTGGAGGGCAATAGAGGACGTGGAAGACCCAGAACGAGATGGTGGGGCAACATCATGACAATTGTGGGCCAACCTCACACAGAAACAATCAGGGCAGTGACAGACAGATTAGCTTGGAAGAATCTTGTCAACATGGTCACCAGGGGTCGAAATCGACCTGATGGAGATAGATAGATAGATAGATAAAACGGTTACCACAACAACTATGTTACTCTAGGTCTAGCATTCTTTTCCAGAACAAGGATTGGAAATCTCTGAGGACAATCTTGTTTTAAGCGTCAGAAGTAGACGAAATAGATAAATGGAGAGTTTTGAAAAAGGTGGAAATACTCTCTATTCTGACCTGATAGAGGTTTATAGTAAAATAATTTAAATGTATTGCGCATGGGAAAGTGGAATGTGTAAAATCATTATGCAATCACAAATACTTCCAAAGATGCCATGTGGTCATTCAAGGGCGACTGAATTGCAAATCCAACAACACCTATGGAAGATATTACAAGTTTAATGGGAGTCTGTACATTGCCACAAAAACATCGCTGATTCTGCGAGGCCGATTCTTTTCGTGAGAGGTCCATATCGTTCATGACCGGAGAGCAGTTAATTCAGTAGTTCCCACTAATCAGGGTAGATGTCACACCCAGAAGGACTATTTGTCAATGTTTGAATATAATAAGAAAGATACTAATCTGATACGCTCATTCCATATTGATTGTGTCCACTGATCAGGTGATTCTCTATCGCTTGATGTTAGCAATTTCTTCTATCCAACTGAGTGGTTGTTGGTCTTCAAGATTTTCATCTCTGACAGATATTACCTTTTGAGAAGACTGAGTAATGGCGAAGATCTCTGGATTCTTTCAACTGCTACGATACGTAGAGTCAGCAGTTGTTTGATCGTTCATAATTTCTGCATATAGTTTAGCTGCAGAAGAATAGATTATGCTTCCTTAACTGCTGATTACGGTGTCAACATGGTAATCTAATTTCTGCTTACTGAAACAACAATGCACTTAATGTCACAAGTAAAAATGGAAAAGTAAAATTATTCTGAATTTCAGGCAAAAATCGGAGTATGCTTACTAGCTTGAGTATATTTTGCGCTTCTTTACAAAACAGTAACATCCACCAAGTGCAATGCAATAAAAAACTATCAAAATTTTCTCTTCATAAGCTAGCGACACCTTTAAGTCTATAAATGGTCTTATAGTGTAAATTGATACAAATTCATTGTGATGATCAGAAAGTACGTTTTCTACTGACAAAGTGGCAAATATTATCTGGTAATAGATAGATGATAGATAGATGGATAGATAGATGTAAGAGCTTTATCATGTCATGAGTCGTAAGCTTTTTCTGAGCTACGTTTCGAGAGATACTTCTCCCATCGTCGGGCTACTGAAATGATTAGATACGGCTATTTTATACTTTGGCAGTACGGACGTGGGTGTAGACAGGGCTGAAGTTGTTTCGGCAAGTGGCGCCTGACCTATGTTGNGTGTTTGTTGTGTTTCTTTCTTCAGTGCTGGAAGCCATATTACTGGAAGGGTGTAGAATATACTGTTGATGTGATTGCTGCATTGCAAGGAATGGATTGTTTCTTTTATTTTTCTTGTTGTTGTGTTGATTTCTTTGTCTATAATTCTTTTATTTTCCCAGTCAAAGGTATGATCCTGTGTCCAGCAGTATTCGGCTATTTCATGATTCTTGGTGTTACCTTTCTGAACAGCTCTCTTGTGTTCCTTTTCTCTTTGACCCACGGAACGCTTTGATTTACCTATGTAGGACCGACAGATAGGTAGTTAGATAGATGGATAGATAGATAGGTAGGTAGATAGATAGAGAGATGGATGGATGGATGGATGGATAGACGGATAGATACTGTGTCAATTGAGTTGTGCAATTTTTGTTCTGAACTTGTCATTCCGAGGGCCTAGGCAAATGAAAAGTGAAAAAGGAGCCAGAAAAGGGACATTGCTAGAGGTATGGTTTGAGTTCTAGTCAAAGCTCTTGTTTCAGGCTGCAAGTTGACTTAATCTGTATTGAAGAACGATATTGTTACTAAAAGTAGAATTTGGTATATGAATTCATTCAATGTCTTTAGGAATAAACCAACAGCAACAATATTTCAATAAAACATGTCGTGCCCAATATTTAATTAAAATCGGATAAAAATAAATTTCTCCATCTGTTTTACATCTAATTCCACAGTATACCAAATATTTGTTATTGTTCTTAGTGCGGTAACCGAAACTTGGTTTCAACAATGACTAGTCCTATTGCATTTGAGACATATGTGGGTGATTAATGCGACCAGGATATTGAATTTTATACTGAGCTGCCAATAAGGCTAACCATATTTTGGTTTTCTTTAAGAGCTGAAAGCAAATTCTGTTACACTAGTCGTCGCAGATTTACAAAGACCTATATTTGGTAAGCACCAAAGAATATAAATATTTATAACAAAGACCGTTGAAGATGTCATGTTTGTCTGTTGTTGCCATCAAGTATCGATTGTAATCGCAGAAATTGTGATCAAGAAAAACAATGATTGTAAGAAATGTGTTATGTGTACAAGAATTCCAATCGAAAAACAAATCTTTTTGGTCCGAAAAGTATTTCTTTGAGGTAATACGAGAATATTAAACCACAAGATTGTCAAATTAATTACGTTTTTAAATGGTGAAATTGTAACTATTTGGTCATCACTCACTAATTTTCATTTCGCATTTTTTACCCATCTAAGAAAATAAAGTTGGTTTCTCATACATAATTGTACTTTTGCAATTCAAATTGACGAACTTGGTGATAAAAGCTCACTTGACATATTGTGTTTTAGCAATTTTCAAAACGACACAGATAAAACTGTTTTTTTAGAGCTAAGTCTCTTTGTTAGAGTTGACCAAGGGCAATAAATGATTTTTAGTGAATGCTTTTTGTGTCACCGTCGAATTTTGCCCGTTTTTTTCCCAATTAACTCTTTCTTTTAATCCGAAGAGGGTGTTATCACTCCATCGCTCAAAGACTATTCATATTTTGAAAATCTAACTGATTTTTGAGCTTTTTGAGGTTGTTGGCTTGGTGTGACTGATTTCTTAGCTTTTGAATAGCTCCTAAACACGAGATTGTAATTTGAAATGCCTTAACTGAAGTATAGTTTAAGGCAACATCTCAAAATACTTTTTCTTCTTGCTATTTTTCAAAATGATAACAACTAAAGGTTCAGCCTCCTGTGGCTTATTTTTTAGCTTCCATTGGAATAATACAAGTATGAAGTGTTTATGTAATAGAACGGAAGCAATGGTATCACTAAATTTGATATGCTTAAGTCCAAGAACAATATCCAAACTTTAAAGTTACTAATATATACCTTCCTATCAATTTATCTATCCATCTATCTATCTATCTATCTATCTATCCATCCATCTATCTATCGATCGATCCATCTATCCATCTACCTATCTATCTATCTATCTATCTATCTATCTACCTANTGGCATCACTAAATTTGATATGCTTAAGTCCAAGAACAATATCCAAACTTTAAAGTTACTAATATATACCTTCCTATCAATTTATCTATCCATCTATCTATCTATCTATCTATCTATCTATCTATCCATCTATCAATCTGTCTATCAATCTATCTGTCTATCAATCTATCTATCTATCTATCTATCTATCTATCTATCTATCTATCTATCTATCTATCTATCCATCCATCTATCTATCGATCGATCCATCTATCCATCTACCTATCTACCTATCTATCTATCTATCTATCTACCTATCTATCTATCTATTGCTAATTCTCATATGACTATTACGCAAAATCTATTGTTGAATCTAGAATTCAATGAAATTTTTAGGATCAAACAGTTCAAATTAACTAACCAAGCTATATTGTCTTCCAAATTAAGAGCATTAGAGACAATTCATGTATAGCGTATCAGTATAGTTGCCTCTAGTAGTGTATGCCTGTGAGGCAATATTACATGGTATTTTGGAGTAATGTTTTTTCGTCGCTCTCATTTCTTCAAGAAAGTCATCAACCTATAAAAATATCAATGCTAATTGAAATTGGTTAGAAGATAACAAAATAAGGCGAAAAAAAATCTTTCTATCAAGTATCAATATGTTTAAGTAATACCACATAAAAACATAACAAATAAGCTTGCTTCAGCAACTACAACGAAATTTTCTGTGCTTTCTGTAGATATAGATAGATGCTAGAAGAAAGGACCGTCACTGATTTAGTACTCAACATCACCTTCTCTAAGCTTGGATGCTGTAAAAGTCTTTCCACCCATTTAGGGTTACTTACAGGGCCAAGTCACTGAATAAACTAAACTACGAAGGCCAAACAGTTGGATTTTAAAGGTAGTTGGGCTTATATTATGTGCAATCCAAAAACAAGCTTCAAAAAATAAGGAATTAAAATTGCTTAGAATTACACCAATAATTAGGTTATACTTTGAAACAAGTGCCAGCGGCCTTTGCCTTAAATCATCCTTTTGGGCCCTGTAGCCCCCAGTAGTCTCACAAATTGTCCACTGACCCTAACCAGCCTCTGGCCAAGTTCCCCTGTTTAAAAGATACTGCTGAAACCTTTCGTTCAAAACATATCCTATGTTACACTAAAAAACACTTGAGCATTAAAAATCATTTGATCATCAGAACCATCTTGCACAAGGCAAATAAAAAAAACTAGCAGAGTACACAGCTTCGCCCGAATATTTCCTTGTGTTTGTTTTTGCACCGACTTTTGGATAACTTTTTTTCGATTCTTTTCAGTCCTCTCATTGTGTTCAATAGGCATCCCTATAGCCTCTTATCAAGTTTTGTCGAAATCAGAGCTTTATAATGTTAAAACAGCCCACCTCCAGCTTTATACCGTCACTTCCTTTTGGCTGAGCTGTAGCCTCCTGCAAAGTTTCGCTGCAATCGTAGGTCTCCAGAGCTGGAAACAGCTCTACGTCCTGTCCAGAAAGGCCACTTCCTTTTCTTGACGCCACTTTCTGTTCCCCTGTTTTCTCCCCTACGTTCTTAGTGCCCAAAACCGCTTTACTTTCTGCTTAGCGGGTTACTTCAGGTTAGGTGAGGTTACTTTCTGTTCTGTTTTAGACCTTCCAGTGTATACCAAACTGACATATAGCCTCCTGCATAGTTTTGTTACAATCGGAGGTCTCTTGGGCCTCAAACAGCTCTACTTCTAGTTTGCTGAGATCACTTCATGTTTTATTTTGGCCCTCCCGTTGTATTTGTTAGACATCCCTATGGCCTCCTACCACGTTTCGCTGCAATCGGAGCTTACTAATGCTGAGCACTGCATTACTTCCTTTTTAGCGTTTCACTTCCGGTTAGGTAAGGTTACTTCCCTTTGTTTTAATCCTTCCGATGTCTTTTAGGCTGAGCTTTAGCCTTCCACAAAGTTTCGCTGCAATCAGAGGTCTCTAGTGCCGGAAACACCTCTATTTCTTGTTCAGAAAGTCCACTTCCTGTTTCATGACGTCACTTGCTGTGCCCCTATTTTCTCCCCTGCATTTCCATGGAGGCTTCGTCCTACGTCCTGGGTACTGACGGTAAACTGCATCCAGACAGAGTACCGGGGTCATCTGTGGAGTTAGTAACCCCAAACAAACTTCTATGAAATGCAGACAAGTGACTGTGAAACACTCTGTGACTTGCGGGTGTTGGGCGCAATAAAACCGAGCCGGTCCCTGCTGCCTTGTGAGGATTTCTTTTTTTAAGCAAAAGCAAGAAGAGTAAACTTCGATTTCAAATCAACTCGTTGCCTTGTGAGTAGGTTTGGGTGACCAAAGGCCAGGCCCATCGCTGAAGCTGTGGTTTGTGTCAGGAAGAGCATCCGACCATAAAAACCGCTGCTTCGAACAATATGCCTGTGTCTACACAAATCCATAAGAATGGTACGGCGTTCCCCATAAGCGACACGGACCAGAACCCCCGGCTGATGCGAGAAGTAAACAAGGGGTACCATGGCAACCGTGGACATGGCTAAAGAAGTTAGCGGAACTCACGTTTGCCAGCTGGAACGAAGGTTCCATGACTAGTAAAGCAAGAGAGATCGACATCCTCGGTGTACAGAAAAATAAATGGAGTGGAAAGAGTGCAAGAGAACTGTTGGTAGGATACAAAGTATATTACAGTGAAGAAGGGAACAGAAGAAATGTAGTTGGAATCATATTGAGCCAAAAACACAAAGAAGGAGTCATTGGGGTGGAACAGGTGTCAGAGAGACTGATGAAGATGAAGCTGGTGATTGCCTGTGAGCCTATAAACATTGCTTCAGCATATGCACCACAGTTAGGAGAGACAAGTGAAGAAAAGGAAATGTTCATGGAGAGCTTTGAGATATTAATACAATACATACCTGGAAGCGAGAAGGTCCTTGTGGGAGCTGACCTGAAAGGACATGTGGACGAAAGATCAGACGGGTACCAAAGAGTGCACTGTGGAAAAGGATATGGCCAGAGAAATGAAGAGGGAGACAGAATCCTGAAATGTGCTGAAAGCCTCGATATGGTAGTTGTAAATACCTACTATCAAAAGAGAGATGAATATCTCACCACATACAAGAATAGGCAACATGCTACACAGATTGACTAGTGATCATAAGAAGAGTGTACCTGAAGGATGTCAAGAACTGTAAGGTCATTCCAGGAGAGGCAACTGTGGCACAGCATAGATTCCTTTGTGTGATGCGTAACATTAGACAAGAGCAGGAACGAAAGGCCAAAACGCGGAAACAGATCAAGATATGGAAGCTGAAAGGGGACAAGATCACCGAATTCCAAGAAAAAGTGAGAGAGAAAAAAGTACCAGGTGTAGAGACAGCTTATGAGAACTGGCAGTCAATAAAAAGTGCCTTACTTGAAGCAGCGGAAGAGGTGTGTGTTTTCATAAAAGGAGGATGGCACCAAGGAAGGGAGACGTGATGTGTGGACCACAGAAGTGCAAGATGCTATTGGAAAGAAAAAGATAGCCTTCAAGGCATAGCAGAATGATAGGAGTGAATTCCTTAGAGACGCGAATAAAAAGACCAAGAAGTATGCTAAAGGAGCTGTGGCCAAGGCCAAAGAGGAACCATAGAGGGAATGGTATCAGAAGATCGAGACCAAGGAAGGAGATAGGATGATATACAAAGTGGTAAGACAAAGAGCACAAAGTAGACAGGACGTGGCAGAGGTATCTGTGATAAAGGACAATGATGGAATCTTACTGACAGATGAGAATGAGATTAAGGAAAAATGGAAGGAGTACTTCAGCAACCTGCTAAATGTTGAAAATGAGAGAGAATCACTCCAGGAATGCCCACCAGTTGAAGGCCTGCTACCTTATATTAGCGAGTAGGAAGTAGAAGAAGCGATAAAGAAAATGAAAAGCGGGAAGGCAACAGGGTGCTCTGTTGAGCGAAGAGAAAATGGCAGCAGACTGGGAACTAAGTGAATTAGTCACCATTTACAAAAGAAAGGGGACCCACTAGACTGCGGGAATTTCAGGGGCATCAAGCTCCCAGAACATGTTATGAAGATACTGGAGAAGGTAATAGAGCAAAGGTTGCGTGGAATGGTAAATGATATGCAGTTTGGCTTTAGTCCAGGTAAAGGAACAATGGATGATGTCTTTATTTTAAGGCAACAACAGGAAAAGCATCTTGAAGTAAATAAGAAACTTTACTTCACTTTCTTGAACTTGGAGAAGGCATATGACCGAGTCCCTAGAGATCTAGGATGGTGAAAACCACATATCGAGGAGCAAGGACAGTCATGAGAACAAAATATGGCATAACTGACGAGTTTACTATCAGAGTCGGTCTGCACCAAGGGTCTGGACTTAGTCCCATCCTCTTTATTGTGGTACTGGACGTCATTAGTGAGGATTTCCGCGCAGGCCTGTCATGGGAGCTACTGTTTGCAGACGACTTGGCGGTAGTGGCAGATAGTGAGAAAGAGCTGCAGAGAAGATGGATGAGGTGGCAGGTTTAGATAGAGAGCAGGGGTTTGAAGGTAAACACCAAAAAGACTGAGGTCACGGCAAGTAGCAGGAGGGGTGTGATACTCAACATCAAAGACAAGGGCAATCCAAGGCTCAAGCAGGTCCAGGAGTTCAAATACCTAGGGGTGACCGCAGATTCTAGGGGAGGGTCGCATGTCAGAGAGTTGTCAGGTGTTATCAGTGACTGGACGATGCCTAAGAAACGTAAGGTAAAGCTTCACAAAACCATAATACGACCTGTTCTGCTGTATGGTATAGAATTGTGGACAATGGGAATGAAGGAGGAGAGAGTACTGGGAGCAACATAAATGAAGATGTTGAGAAGAATCAAAGGCGTGACGCTGAGGGATAGAAGAAGAAGTACTGAGATCAGGAGAGCACTGGGAGTGAGTGACATCAATGAGAACGTCAAGGAGAAAAGAATTAGATGGTACGGACATGTGAGGAGGAGGGAAGAAGGACACCCAGTAAAAGTGGCTCTGGAAAGTATAGTACCAGGAAGAAGGCCAAGAGGAAGACCAAAGAAGCGATGGAGAGATTTTGTGAAAGAAGATATGAGCTGCTTCAGCGTACATCAGAAGAAGGCCCTGGAAAGAGAAACCTGGAGGCGGAAGACCCGGGCAGTTGATCCTGCAATGCGGGACCAGTAGCCATAAAGGAGGAGAAAAAGAAGTTCCCATGGAGGTTTCGTTCAAGTTTGGTGTCCATAGGACAAATACTGTATCTCGTATAGTCGGCTAAGTGTCTTCAAAATACATGTTTGACCCTATAACATCACTCCCGGTTTAGTGACGTCATTTTCGGTAGGCCTAAGTCACTTCCCGGATGTTCCTCCATGTTTGTGCCAAGCTTGGCTGCGGTCGGCCCACCCGTTTGGACGGCAACCCTAAACAGGCAAATAGACAGACTAACATTAACGCTTTATATATAAGAAGAATATCAGTGTCTTTTTACGTAGTAGATGATATTCAGCAAAGTAATTTCTCGGTTTCATTTCTCTGTTTCTTGAAATAGCCTTAAAAATGTTTGGCTATTTTGACCATTGTAGGACATCAAATAGCCTTTTTGATAACAATTCCTTCAGCCAAGTTGTCCAATAGAAAGAACAGTTCAATTTATTGATAAATAGTAAATAGACTACATTTGCTTCATTCAAACATTCAAGCAAACAAATTGAAATCATCATGCATATTTTTCTTCCACATAAAAATTCTTTAGACTTTTATAACCTTACAGGGCATAAAGGCTTAATCATTGAAATTCTGTAACTATTGTGACCATGACCATCCCCCGAAAATATGAGCGGATGCTGAGTGGCCAGATAGAGTAGCACATTTTACCCACCTTGATTGAATAGCATCTAGAAAGAGGTCCTTAGATGATAAGATAGATGTACAGTTACCCTACGCCAAAATCTCATGAACGATAATCGGGAATGTTAAAGTCCATGACGCTTAGGAAATAAATGCTTTCCTCTGTGCCAATAAACTACATAAACAAAGCATGAGATAGCCGAGATTTGTTTTTAGAATGAATAAAGAGAGGATTCACAAACCATAATTGTACAAGTACTTTCTAAATGAAAAGGTGCAATGTCAAATTTCGAAATGTTGGGGGATGCCCGCAGATGGATTTTCAATTTGGAGAAATTTACGGTAACCATCTCGAACACACTAAGTCAAACACCATCGAAGTATTTGATGATTTGATTAACAGTAGGTCTACCAGTTTCGCCTTAAAGTATAATATATGTAATTCAGAAGGTAAAACAGGGAAAATAAGAACTATGATTGTAAGTATAAGTTTCACGATATTTCGATCATCAGGCAATACATCGTGAAACTATTAGTTGCAATCATAGTTCTGATTTTTCGTGTTTTACCTTATGTAATTGCTCTGGTATATACATTAAGCACTTTTTGATACGAATATACAAAATAACACAAATATGATATATATATATAACATATATGTGTATTATATATATATATACATACATATATATATGTATATAAAAAGGTTAAAATAGCCAAAAGACTACACTTTCCATCTCGACAAGCCAAGTTAGTGGTTTTGGTTTTAATCACTCTTCAGGAGAGGAACGAGTAAATATATTATTTTTCACGCTCTGCATTCATGCGCTGAGCACTGTACAACGGAAAACCGAATCTTTTATATATTTAGAATTTTTTCGATCGTCTAACCTCGCTTTAGTGTTTAGTGTCCTCTTGCTAATTAAATTTGTAGTCAAATCCGCTATGAGACAAAAGAATTTCATAAATATTTTTAAGTGTGCTAATTTCACTGTCATAAAAAGACAAGTTGGAGATGCATTTATTGATCATGCTTAGTAAATGCGTTTTGATACTGGGTGGGTGATTGAAACAAGCATTAATATATTTGTTGGTATTTGTTTATCTACATTTGATTTGTTAATTGTTAAAACTTTCAGCAGAGCAATATTATTTTATTTGGACGTTAAGTCTTAAGATGTTGTATTCTCTTGTAAGTTAGTGTCAATTAAAAAGTAATTTTATTACGCACACAGGCGGCTTTTACTGGTGGTGCTGAAGGTGTAAAAATCAAAGTTTTGAGACCCTGTTGCGAATTTTGTAGTAAGTCGTTAATCCGATGTTAAATTTACAGTATTAAGTAAAGACCGTCAAATAGAACAGGCATAGTGGGAGCAAATGGTCTCAAAAATAGTGTTTACCAATATGTAAAGTTTCAAAAAGTTTGTAGTCAGCAATTCTACGTTCAAGCTGTCAACTTTGCGTTTATTCTTCTCTGACAAAGATTGAGACTTATAAATTCTATTCTTGTACCCAGATATATCTTTCTTCTGCTTTAAACAGAATTTTCTAGAAACTGTTCCACAAATAAAGACACTGTTCCTTAGTAGCAATATTTTATCTCATGTGATTTGTTTGAATATTTTCTAATGTTATTTATTTCTTAAAATACTATGGCCTGAAGTTTTGCTGGGTTAATATTTCAATAACATTAAACAATGATTAATTAAAATTTTCGACACTATCCTTACTTACAATGCAAAATTGCTAATAACATCAGTCTGTTAGGATGAAAGCTTACCATTCCAAAAACTCAAAGCAAAATGGTAACAACATATTACCTACAAATTTGACGTTAAAAAACTGTTTTTCAATTATAATTATACTCAATACCAGCAAAGATAAAGTTCGTTAAAATATAGTTCGGTAGTACACCTACCATCATCAAATCTAAAATTGCACAGGTAACTGTATTACAGGTTTGAGTAAACACTTCCAAAACACATACGTTTTAAAGTGATGAATCCTTTATAAAAGAAAATAAGTAAATGCAAAATGCTTAAAATTCTCCTGATGTAAAGGTAGACTCATCACCAATGAATAACACGTTAATCCTTCTCCTCCTCAGGTGCCATGCTCTCCCACAAAGTTGGCGATCATGGTTCTCCACAGATTTCTATCCTTCGCGGTTATTAGCAATTGCAGCTCACTCTTTCCCGACCATGACGCTATGCCTCCCAGGTAGTTCGTTCTTGGTGTTCCCCTGCCTTGTTCCCCTTCGATCTTTCCCGTTAGTGTCACTTCTTCGAGCTCCTCGTTTCTCATTATATGACCCAAGAAAGAAAGCTGTCTTTATCGAATAATGGATAGCAGCTTTCTCTTGCACCCTGCCCTCTTCAAAACATCCATATCAGAAACATGTTCAGTCCAAGATATTTTTAAAATGCGCCTTAAGAACCACATCTCTGCTGCTTCAATCTTCTTCTCTAGTGTTTGTGTAATTGTCCAGCTTTCACACCCATATGTTAGTACCAGAATCACATAGCAATTTAATATCCTGACTCTGATATACACGCATATTGTACGTTTTGTCAGAATTTTGGCCATTCGCTGGAAAACCTGCTTTGCTGTTGCAATACGTTTCCTTATCCCCACAATGCATCTTCCATCTGATGTAATCATACTACCAAGATAATTGAATTTGTCCACCAGCTGAATGTCTTCTCATTCAATCTTTAACTTACAGCTCAGGTTTGTACTCCTTTTACCCACAGCCATGCAAAAGGTCTTCCGGCGGTTGATAGTGAGGCCCTTGGCTTCACTTTCTTCTATGAATGTGTTAAGTAGTTGTTGTAGCTTCTCTGGAGTATCAGCTATAAGTGTTGTGTCGTCTGCGTATCTTATATTATTCATATTATAACCTCCTATCACAAAGCCGTCTTTGTCTTTGTCTTTGATAATTCTCATAATGTACTCACGGTAAAGATTAAATAAACCCGGTAAGAAGACACGTCCTTGCCTAACTCCTCTTTGAATATTACAGTATTTCCCAACTTCGTTTTGTACTCTCACACCTGCAGTCTGCTCCCAGTACATATTCATTATGATTCTTACATCTTTACTGTTTATGTCTAGATCTTGTAGCATCTCTAATAGGCATTCGTGTTTTACTTTATCAAATGCTTTTGAGTAGTCAATGAAACACAGGTATAAATCTTTCTGTATTTCTATCGCTCGTTCCGATAATATTCTCAATATGAATATAGCGTTTCTTGTACCTGAATCTTGGACAAAGCCAAATTGTTGCTTCTCTATCTCCGGCTTTATTGCTTTCCTAGCTCTTACCATTATGACTCGCATAAGGACCTTAGTTACATGGCTCATTAAACTGATGGTTCTGTGTAGCTTGCACTCCGTAGCACCAGGTTTCTTTGGCTGAGCTATGAACACAGATTTGGTCAAGTCTGATGGAATTTTGCCGCTGTCATATATATCGTCGAGTAGTTCCGTGACTTTATAAATCCCAAAACCTTTAAGAGCCTTTATCATTTCTACGGAGATTTTGTCTGTCCCTGTTGCCTTGTTTACCTTTGTCTTTTGATCGCCGCGATCACTTCACATGGTAGAATTTTAGGTCCAGTGATAAGTTTCTTAATGGATGGTTTGTCTCCCCTTGCATCTCTAAACAGCTCATCAACCTACTCTGCCCATCGTGCCAACAGTTCTTCTTTTTCCATGATTATAGAACCATCCTTTGCTTTAACGCATTCACTTGAGCAGTATGTTCTTTTACCTACCAATTCCTTAATCTTCTTATGCATGAACTTTGTATCCGGTTTTTTGTGGCCTTCAATATCTCGACATTGTTCATTTATTCATGTTTCTTTCGCTTTTCAACATTTATTTTTTATCTTACGATCTAAGTTTTTGTATTGAAACGAGTCTCTGTCTGACAGTTTCTGCCTTTCTCTCATCTTCTGCAGAATTTCTGGCTTCATCCAAGCTTGCTTTTGTTCATTTCTTTTGGGTCAAACAAATTCTTCGCCTGTCTCTAATAGTGCTTCTTTTAGCTTTTCCTATTTACTGCCTCCTTCTCTCTCTAGTATTTCAAACCGATTCTTTACCGCGACTGCATATCTCTATCTAAGCTCCTGGTTTTCACGTACAAGATTCCACTGCAGTTTAGCTTCTGGAGTTGTGCGTTTTAGTCGACGAAGCTCTAGTCTGACTGTATATACAACAGGATTGTGGTCACTTTCACAATCTGCTCCGGGGTAAGCTTTCGCTTGTCGAACAGCATTTCGGAAACGACTCTTAATGGTTACATAGTCAATTTGATTTTTATACCTATCTCCAGGATCTCTCCATATCCACAGGCGTCATTTATGATTTTTAAACCATGTGTTCATAATCACCTGGTCATGCGCTGTGCACCAGTCTACCGATCTTTCTCCTCTCTCATTCTGTATCCCTAACCCATGTTTTCCTACTATATTTCCAATTCTTTGATCTACGACCTTGGCATTCATGTCTCCCATCACTATGACTACCTCTTGGGAATTACACTCTCTCATGGCTTCCTCAAGCTGTTCATAAAATACATCAATGTCCTCGTCATTGCTGTCGGTTGTTGGTACATATACTTGATTACAGATGTATTAAATGGTTGCCCATTCAGCTTGAATAGCAAAACTCTTTTGGAAAGGTTCCAATATCCCATAACACATCTGCTCAGTTCATTGTCCATGATCATTGCAACTCCTTTTTCATGTCGCTTCCCTCCAGAATATATAACTTTATATCCTTCCATGTCGGAACATCCTTTACCAGACCCTCTTGTCTCACACAAACCTAGTATATTAATATTCATTCTTTCCATTTCCAGTTTAACGTTTGCCAGTTTCCCTACTTGATAAAGTGTGCGTACATTCCATGTTCCAATCCGTATGGGGTCTTTGCTTCTGACAGTAACAGGATGATGATCGGGTCCCACCTGTCGAACATGAACAACCCGACCGAGCGAGGTGTTGATGGTTGTGTTGTCATCATCAACCCTATTCACGCTTTTAGCGGTAGATATTATTCTGTTTATATTCATGATTATTCTTGGCGAGATACAGTGGTGGTTTGCCATTGCCTTCCACTGGTGGATGGCCACTTTTACTCTCATCTCAGTCGTGCCCTTAGCATACCACGATGCATTTGCAGGTTGCGGCTTCATTGCCGTTGGTCTGACCAGAGACGTCTCCGCCAACTCTGCCGTTCCCTGACTTCATGCGCTGGTGCGAGACATGCACCTATCCATAATAATGAATTATTGGTTACCCCCATGTCGTTTAGCTCGCCAGCTGAAGCGGTTTTCTAGGGTGTTGCCACTGCCATGCAGAAGCAGCTACTTGGAGCCAGACATGAGAGTTGGGTATCTTCAGGAGGCTGGTAGGTCAATTGCCCGGAGTCCAGTTGATGGTTGCTACTGGATAGCACTCCGTCCGAGCACCCCAAACACCACAACACGTTAATCATAATTTTATTTTAAGGGCTCTGCCTCTTTACGCATCCTATATCCTCTATTGCAAAGAATACCATCAATTCCTTAATCCTATTGCAAGTTAAAGCTAATATCTCAATAATTTTACAGTTATTTAAGACTGTACCCGTTATGGGTGTACCCGCTAGTGTTTAAAACAATTATTTCATTAATAATGCTTGCAGAAATAGAAAAACATCGGATTTCATATTTGACCCAGTACAAGTAATCACTGCAATCTCCTATTACGTCTTTGACTGGTGCGTAAGTTAGTGTACAATGACAATACATTAAAGCTTACAGTTTGTCCATCTTCATGCAGGTGTATATACTTCATTGGATGAGATACTACGTTTGTTAAAGAGTTCCTGCGACATTGGTTGACGTGGTTAGTTATCTTATGATATGCTCACCCTGGCATTGAAAATATCGGTTTCTTTAACTTATCCTCCTTGTGTACTTGTGTACCAATCTGAAAATACATGCTGGTTGATTTCCAATTGGTTCTAGTTTACCTAAAAATTTGTCATCAATATGTTTTTCTGTCTGTCATGGAATATAAACGAGATACGGTTCTCTCATTTTCTTTTTAAATGAGATATTTCTTGTTCTTTCATTTTCGATTCACTTTTTAAAATTGTGATGGATCAATCAGAATTTCCAACTTGTCATCATACTTTTCTTTCTTTATGATGTAGATATCAGTACCTTTAACAAATGGCATGGCAACTAAACTCTCATTTTTAAGGTATCGTTTAGTCCTGCGAGTGGTGCTTCACAACTTTTCCTTTTTTACTTTTTAATGTACGAGAGAGTTTTCACATTAATGTCAATTATCATATTGTTGTTTCCTCTCTATACAAATTTTATGAAACTGTCCAATTCTAAATATCCTTCAGATTAAATAAATCTAAAACTCCATTTTTTATGACCTAAGGATAGTATATCCATTACGTACTTTGGTGGTATTTTAGCTAAGCCAAAGTAATGATGGTATTCCAACGTTAAAAAACGGTTATTGTTGTGCTTCGGATAAGATTTGCAGCTTCTTGTGATGTATAGACAATTGCTTTTCTCTGAACCTTTGACGGGTATTCCTTTTGTATAAAACAATGGACGTTAGACTTGTGGAGCAACCACTTCTAATATATTACTAATTATATGTAATTGATCCTCTCATTGTTAAGAGTCAGTTGAACTGTAAGAACTCTGCTTATTTTCTCAGTCTTTATATAGTTAGTAATAAAAACATACAATATTGCTACAAACATCTTTTTTGGCATTAAAGAGTATGATTATAATCATGTTGCCACAATATTTTTATTGGATTACCATTTTTATAATTGTTTGTTAAACATAAACCTCATTGAAACTATTAAAAAAAAGAGAGATCTGGGTCTTTTTCCAGATAGCATAGTATTCTCTAAAATGTAATCTATAATGGATTTTAACATATTACTTGTCATAATGTAGATGTTCATACACTATGATCATGTCATCATTTCGTTAGTTAATTTATGTTTTGTGACGAATTCTTTGCCAAAGTAAGTGATAAATCACCTAGTTCGTAAAGTGAAAGTAGAAGCCGTTTTCTCAAATATGGAATACCAACTACATGTAAGGGAAAAAAAAGACTTTAATCAGCAATTTTGTAACCAATTTGTCTAATTTTGCATCTTTCTTTTTATTATCTGAAAGTATGATCATCACTTTATTTTCAAAACACCTGGTTCTTTCTTACCAGCCACCATTTTATTTGTAAAACCCTTTCTTACTGGACCCCAAAGGTATACGTATCAAACTCCAGGCATACCCATAGATGCCACTGAGAACCACTGAGTAGCTTGATCAAGTGTAGCTAAAGAACTTCACTAAAAAGTACTTGACTTTTAGCGTAGAAAAAGGACCCAATATATAAAGTTCGGAAACGCACAAGATGTCCTTTTCAACAATAGCATTAGAAGCAATCCGAAAGACACTTGATCCATCTGTGAGAAATGCGATTGCGAAATGCCAGTGTGTTAGCAGACCAAACTGCTAACACACTCACAAGCTGAAGACAAAGCATGATGTTTTAATAAAATGACTGCTAATAATAAACAGAGGTACCGAAGCAGACACTGGAATGCAAGAAAAGTTAAAATTCAAGTAGAAGTTGATTAGTATAAAAAGCCTTGATATTTCTTGTACATTTTATTTACATTCTGAAGAAGGTATGTGAATACCGAAACATGTTAATGATGAAAAGGTTAAAAACTATCGTGTTTTTTATGAAATGAAATTAAGAATATATTTATTTTATCGAATCTAATGATAAATTATCAAAAATGTAAAAAAAATATCTAAATACAATATGTTATAGAATCCACTATGTGAGAGTCTTGTATGCATTCTGTAAGTTGGCGAATGGGCCATCAAAGATGACACAGGTCAACACGATTTTTCTAGCAAAGGGTTTTCAAACGAATTCTAACTAAATTTGGGCTTCTGATTACAATATGAACTCAATTTTTGTCTTTCACATCAGGATTTGGAGCAATGCAAATTTCCAACTTTTGGTGAAAATTACTCATCAACCTTTAGCTATATCAAAGGTTTCATAATAAAAACGTGATTTTTTTAATTTTGTATATTAATAATCAAGGAATAACAAATATTACTAAGTCGATGTACAGCAATCCAAATAGAATGACAGAAAAAAAATAGAAAATATAAAAATACATATATATATATATATATATATATATATATATATATACAGCTTTCGATTCGGTTATCCGTATTAAAGTGCTCAATACATAAATGCAGAGCGTAATATAAGATATGATAAGTTGGAAAGAATAAAAAAACTACACAAGCCATTTCGACAAGCCTGTTTCGTGATTTTATTCACTCTTCAGGAAATGAATTATAAATAAAAATGAATAAATTTCCTGAAGAGTGAATAAAATCACGAAACAGGCTTGTCGAAATGGCTTGTGTAGTTTTTTGATTCTTTCCAACTTATCATATCTTATATATATATATATATATATATATATATATATATGGAACACAGATAAGAATCAAATAGAAGTTATCTGAGCTTTCCTTTGACTGATCTCTAATGTACAGCTTCTGGGTTGACTCTCATCAAGCTCCAGCAATAATCCGCCCTCATGTGTGACTCCCACCAGCCTAGGTACCGTTCTTTCATTGTTTTAATGTCCCCATTAAAACGCTCACTGTTCCTCACTAACATCCCCAAGATTCTATGGAAAATTGTCCAAATAACTGTGTAAATAGTAGATCTTGATACTCATTCTACGTCCAAGATCTCGCAGGCTCATTAGTAGTTCGTCCTCAATCTCTTCATAGTTGTCTGCTTTCTTATTCCCTAGAAAATTCTGCACCCCATTACAAAATGCTTCCCAAGCTCTTCCTTTTGTCTCATTCATGGATGTGATAAAGTTTGGATCTCTCATAAGTGTTCTAATTTGGGGTCCATCAAATATACCAGCCTTTTCCCCCCTTCGCTAAGACCAGGAAAAGTTAAACATATATAGCTGAAACATTCACCACTGTGATCAAGACCTTTGACAAACTTTTTCATCAATCCAAGTTTTATGTGCAAGGGAGGAAAGACAATGTTCTTCCTATCCACCAGATGATCATTGATGACATTCTTATCATCAGATACCAAACTCTGTCGCTGAGACCATTCATTGTTCATCCAATGCTCTACTGTAGCTCTACTGTCCCAGTAGCACAGGAAATAGGAGTATTTTGTGTACCCTCCTTGCTGACCTAAAAGAAAGTTAACCATTTTCAAATTCACACAAATTACCCAGCCATGAACATGATACTGCAACCTCTCTAGAACAATGTTGATGTTGTTATATTCTTTCTTAAGTTTTACAGAATGACCTATTGGTACCGAGCCATACTTATTTCCATTGTGTAACAGAACACATTTCAAACTTCTTTTGGAACTGTCAATAAAAAACTTCCAACCCATTGAATCATAAGCTGGAAGTCCAATAAAGAGAAGTAACCCTTCTACATCAGTACAATAGACAAGCTGGCCATCTGACTGGAAGTACTTCCGCAGTTCTGCTTCAATGTTGCGATAAAATGAGACATTTGTGCCAGATTTCAGCATCCGATTCTCTTGCAGTCTTAAAGCGAAGAATTCAGCAGACTCTTTTGGTAGATAAAGACCTCTAATCAAATCATTTAAAGTCTGCTGAGTAAACAGAATTGGTTTGTCGCTATCTTTATCACAAGGCTGAAAAATATCTGTGGTGTCTTCTTCTTCACTAGAAGAAGGTGAGCAGAGATCTGTGTCATCGATTTTTGGAAGCTCAGTAAATATTGGTACAAGTATTTTTTCACTATGAGCAGCTGGCCGAGTAGCTGAAGGGATACTTGGGTACTGAAAATATTGCTTGTTTTTCTTATTGGAACCCTTTAAATTGACAAGGCAGAAATAGCAGTCATCTAAATGATTGGTTGCTTCTCTCCGAACCATAAGCACTCCAAACTTGAGTTTTGCATTCTTTCCTTGAGACCATGATCTCAAAGTCCCAACACAGGTTTTGCACACTTTGTGAGGAGCCCAATGCTTGTCTTGGTCTCCAAGTGGTACTTTGAAGTAAGCCAAATACACACTTTTAACAAAGTCAATGATGTTGCGTCTCTGATTCTTCAAAGTAAAGCTCCAACAGATGAAGCAAAATATATTTGGATCACTTGAGCACTATCATCTGGGAGATGTAGAGGCCATTGTTAGGTCAGTAACACATCCTGCAGACAGGAAAAAATTTGTAAGCTACCTGAGTTGTTCCTTGTATTTCTACCCAACCTCCCACACCTTGGGTATTGTTTTACAAAAATAACCTGCAGAATAATAACAATAAATAACTAAATTTAGCGATAAAATCAATAGAAAAACACTACCTGCAAACGAGTGATGTGTAAGTTGAAATCTGTTTTACTTTCGTATCATAAAAAATGGTAATGTTATGCATGTTCTAAGAAAACAAAATTTTCTTCAGTTTATTGGGAGACTAAATAAAAAGTAAATTTACCAAAATGAACATACAATCCGGCCTTTTTTGGCTACACTATTTGATAGGATATTATTTTCTTAAAAATTCACGAAAAATTATAAATATGTATAGCGCAAAAACTTGATGTGATGAAGAAAATCTAAGATCAGGTTTGAATTCAGCACCCCATTCAGTCTAATACTGTTTTTAAATTCCATGCCAGAGAAAAAAAAATTATTTGTTTACCAGTGTTATCAACAGTGACATTTAAGATGTGACAGACAGTTTAGAGTGATTCTATGAGCAAATAAGATTTACCTAGAAAAACCTGCGCAAAGTTCCGGGTTAGTACAAAAGTGAAAAAAAATCCAAAAGTCCTTAAATGAGCTGTTGATGGATATATAGTCCTTATTATATTTTGATCCGCTATAATTTCATGATGTACTCTAATGCCGTTAGTTGGAAATTAAAAGATCGTTTTGTGACCTTTCAAATTTTGCCTCTTGGGATCTGTATAACTGGCTGCTATTTTTAACGAAATATGACTTCGCTTATTTCATTATAAAGACTTTTTCGTTCCATAATATCTTTGAATATGTTATGTTGATCAAGGTCTTAATAACTGCCTCTAATCAAATTTCACGTCTTCTTGAAATCATTTTCAATAACATGTCAAAGAAACTTGTCATTTCTTCTCTAGTTATGGCATTGTTTTCTTTGACCGTCTTCTGTCAAACCTGGTTATCTGTAAAACATTTACTATACTTTTCAAGTATCGTTTTACCTCAGTAAACTAATGTCTAATTTCTGAAGTGACTGATGACAGCGGCACCTCAAAAAGAAAGTTATTGCAAAATGCTATACTTTTACCAAACTAGGGAGTGCCTGAAAGCTTTAGGTTTCCTTTGAAGTTGACTCAGTCTTTGGCACATGTTGTCTTTTTACTTCAGTAAACTGATGTCTGATTCCTGAAGTGACTGATGACAGGGGCACCTCAGAAAGAAAGTTATTGCAAAATGCTATAATTTTATCAAACTAGGGAGTGCCTGAAAACTTTAAAATTCCTTTGAAGTTGACTCAGTCTTTGGCATATGTTACTTTTCATTCTGCTCTTTTCAAAGTGAATACAAAACATCCTATAATAACCCTTTTTTCAGAGGCTACACTTCCTTGATCTAAATTTATTAATATTTTGTTATACTGCAGCTAAAAACTTTTGTACGTTAGGAGCGCCATAGTATCTTTTGCGCGTAAGGTGACCAATATTCCTAAAATAGTAAAGGTCTAAAGTGAAAAGAAAAATTGATAGAGAGTATTCTGTTCACCATTTTAAAAAATGTGATTTAAAAGTGACAGAGTAAAGCAGATTTTAGACGGCATTTGAAAAAAATTATAAAATCTTTTTCCTTGTTATTGAGAATCTTATACAGATTTCTCAACATGGATTTAATTAATTATCCAACATTGAGCCAGTAAAAGTTATTGACATCACCTTGATCTACCATACTTTAACAACCAGAAATGATGATGAAAATTGCAAATTTGTTTCAACTACATTAGCAGTTTTATACGAAATAAATCTTTACAAGGTGTTTGGAGACCAAAAAGCCAGCAGGGGATTTTATTTGAAGAAAATTTTAATGTAATCAATAGTTGTTTATATTCAGTCTTTTTAAATATGCATCATGTAGTCATATCATCTAGTAAGATGAACAAGATAAGACCTAGGTGCTAATTGTTGAGATCATTAGTACACAAACTAGGTCAGTTAGAAACCATTGCTATAAAAAACTTGAAAGCAAAATATTTAAATCCATAAAAATTCGTATACTAAGCTACAAGGTCTACAAAGGATATCTAAAAAGAATAATTTATGCTTGATTGTTTAAATTATTGACATAATTTCAAAAAGGAAATCTGAGTAAAAGAAATCCTCAGCTCTCTCATCCGAAGTTTTATTGATTATACTAGATGAAATTATTTGTAAATTAGATAACAACAAATTTACTGCGTCTACTAAAGACAAGTGATGTTTACATTTCTACGCTTTTTAAAAAAATTTTCATTTTTAATTTTTTTTAATAAAAATGTTTTACGTACTATATTCATAAGCTTTCTTCGCATTAAAAATCTTGACTATCAAATACCAGAAACTAATTTTTTTATTATTAACTCTAAATTTTGAAGAAAAGTCAGGTTTACAAATAGTAACAATGATATCATTTGGAATTTAACTAAATAAAAGGCAAAGTGTTGAAAAGAAAAAATATGGTCAACAACTCCTGAATATTCCTCAACCTTTGCAAAGTGATTTTCATAGACCTACATAAACCGATACGACTATTTATTTGCACTTTGTGTAACACTGGAAACACCAACTTCTAAATATTCCTCAACCTTTGCAAAGTGATTTTCATAGACCTACATAGACCGATACGACGATCTATTTCCACTTTGTGTAATTAATTATTTGATTTTTTATTACATTGAAATATTCGAGCCTAAATGTGTAAAGTACTTCAAGGAAAATAATTTTCCTCCCTTGTTGCTTCGAATCTGACTTGAAATGAAGAAATTTATGCACCTGATTTTTAACCTTTATTTTATAAAGAGTAAACATGTCTAACTTTGAAAATATTCTTGATTCTTCAAGGTAACAACCTTGCAGCAGCTATTTAACTGAGTCCTCCTTACTTTACTTTAGTGCCTGAAATCGTCCATTGCTGACTTTAAACTAAAAATCAACCCCTGTCTGTCACGATAATGTGGAAATCCAAGAAAATAATCTCCCAAATCTGCAGATGCTCATCCGTCTTGACGATAAGCAAAATGGAGGTACAACTTCTTTACAGCGTTAACATTCAACAAATTGAATAGAGTGAACACAATAATCCTCATTTCTTTGCACTGAAATCTTAGCACTCGATTTTAGATCAGTAGCTATTGTTCTTCTTATTGTTCGATTTAGCTAAAAACAGTCGTCTTCTCTTTAGAGACTTTTTATGATGTTATTATCTCTTCTTTTTTCTGGAAAGAAATATTGTTGTTGTTGTTTATAGGGGTGGCTCTATGAGCCCGCGTCGAGATCCAAAGTGGCTCTCGCCATCTCATCTACCCACCACCCAGCATTCGCTAGTTACCAACATCGTTTATCCCCTTACACGACCAACCCAGCTTCCCCACAATGCGGAGAAGAGCAAGAAGACATTGAACACTGGCTAGTTAGATGCAACGGCAGGGATGAGTTCCGGATGAAGACCTTCGAGTGAAAAGAAAGGAATTTTTGTACTGTTTAAGTGATTTATTTATGTACTCAATTCCATTCACAGCAGTTTTTTATGCAAACGTTGTTTCCCTCAGGAACAGTTGGAAACTGCAACAAGTTAACTTTTTAAAAGTCATGTTCCATTATGTCCCATTTAGCTTACAGGACAAGGACTTGTCGTTTAGAAAAACAATCCTGTTGTTTTTTTTGAAACACGAATCCAATCACCTGTCCTTCTACGATACATATAATCCCCATGGTTTGACATCTTTGAGACTATAAGCACTTTAAACTTGCTTTCTTATTCCTTGAAAATTATCTACTTATCTGCATTTAATAAAGCAATATCGTCAAAGATCTCTTGAAAAATGAAAATTCAAATCGTACTTGGTTCCAACAAAATATATTTTTTCTTCTCTGATATCTGATTTTTTTTCTCTTTTAAGATTGGCAAAATAGACATAATTAAGGTGTAGCGAACAATAGCATTGGTGGCGGTAATTACGACGGATAATAATAATAATAATAATAATAATAATAATAATAATAAATTCGCGTGGACCCCAAATTACAGGCAGCGACTGGCGCGGGATATCTAGTTCCTTGGCAATAAGGCTAAAAGCCTATCTTTATGAAATGAAAACCAGAAGTAAATCATTCCTCTCTTTTATTGATGAAAGCCAGAAAAAACTCTTACTGAATCGTCCGTTGCCCATCCTCTATCAACAAGGGACACGTTCCTCAATGCTAGACCCGCCTGAGATCGAAAAGTCTGCAACTGTGCCTTACGCTTCCCCTAACTAAGGCCAGCATGGTCACCGGGAAGAGAGAAATCCGAGCCTTGGCCCTGCTGGATCACCACCTAAGAACACTCGAAAGGAAAAAAGAAAAAGATGAACAAGAGAAGAGTACAAGGAAGTTATCTATTGCTCTTATTTTGCACATTAAAATCCAAAAGACAAATAACACTGAAGAAACTTTTATTCTCTGGTGTATGAGTGATAGATATTGTGAAAAAATTGAAAATGTTAATGCTAATAAACTGGCAAGTATCAGAAGGAATTTTATGCGCGAAAAGAAATTGACAGATGTTGATCTTTCTCAGATTAAAGAAACGGTTTTGAATGATGTTAGAATGAATGTTAAAAGAGAACCTGAATGTGATACGAAGAATGATACAAACACTATTGAAATTGATGTTGATGTAATTGAGAGAGGTGGAGGTGAAATTGAAGGTAAGGATTGGCGACAGAAATCAGGAGGCGTAAAATGAGAGATTGCAGGAACCGAGTGACGAAGGGTTACAAAAAGTAAATTAAGAAGAACTGGAGGCAATGAAAACAGACATCTTGGAGGAATTTTCCATAGTACAGCATACTAATCTTAACGACAGAGACCCACTTCTTAAGATTCGTCACTCTTTCAAATACAAACATATCTTCAAGGTAGGAAACATTGCACTACATCAAATATGTAAAGAGCTTAGCCCAGATCGGACTGCGATAAAACAACTACGGGTAAAGTACTTCAACAAAAATCTGGTGTTAAGACCAATAGAAAGAAAACTAACGCTAACGCTATTAAGCCAAAGTGGCAGGTGAAAATTGATGAGGAAATCAAGGAGTACCAAAAAGAAATCTCTATATTGGAAAAAATGGGAAAAGATAAAGAATTAAGATCTGAAAAGGGTAAAATGTAGCAAAGAAATACAAAATTGAAAGTAAAAACGATATTCCCGCCATTAAGGAAGAATTAAAACAAAAACCCTAAGTTAAGGCACAACGTTTACGCAGGCTCATTAAACGCAATAAATTATATATTTGAAATTGATACTAAAACGTTTTATCGTGAAATCGGTAAATCTGAGATCTGTGTGGATGAAATACCACCAGAAGAAGAGGTTTGTGGTTTTTGATATAACATCTGGGGAAATGACAAAAGATTTAATGAAAATGCCGTATCGTTAGAAAATCTTCAAGATTCCACTAAAGACACTCCCAAACAAAC
>RDPX01000018.1:3313730-3332515 GCA_003991215.1 Morbakka virulenta | reverse complement strand
AGTGATGATGTAAAGTTGTTGTGGGATGTAAATATCCAGTGTGATAATGTGATTGAAGCAAGAAGGCCAGATTTAGTCTTGGTAGAAAAGAAGGAACATACAGCAATAATCATTGACATAACAGTACCGGCGGATGCGAACCTGGTAGAGAAGGAGAAAAAAAAGTAGAAAAGTATCAAGATCTGAAAAGAGAAATACAAAGACTGTGGAAACTGAAGAAAGTAGAAGTTGTCCTTGTTGCTATTGGAGCTCTGGGATCTGTGACCAAAGGATTTGAAAAGTGGGTTGAAAAGCTTAGGATTCACTGTAACTTAGGAGTACTTCAAAAGACAGCGTTGTTGGGAACAGCCAGGATTTTGCGAAAAGTACTAGAGTTTTGAGAAAGAAAATGCTGGTAGCCCATGGTCATTTGTTATGACCCGCCTGTCAGCATAGAACTCGGCAATAAGAACAGCCAGACACAAAATGTGAAAAAGATAATAATAATAACAATAATAATAATAATTCCTGCTGATGCAGAAAGGAAGACGTACTGGAGCAGGATGTGGAGTGTTGAAAAGAATCATAATAAACAGGCTGAATGGCTTGATAATATGAAGGACGAGAGCAATATCAGGCATGAGCAAGCCAATATGATGGTCAATAAAGATAAAGTGAAAAATCAATGTAAAGCAATGCCAAACTGGAAGGAACCAGGAAAGGATGGAGTGCAGGAATACTGGATTAAAAATATTAATAACCTGCATGAAGCAATAGCCAAACAAACGTCTGATATTTTGAAAGGAGTAACTGAAATACCTACCTAAATGGCATACGGAAGGGCTGTTTTTTGCCAAAAATATCCTGCCAAAGGAAAAGCTGTTGACAACTTGCGCCCTTTTACGTGCCTTGCCTTAACGTGAACGTTGTTGACTAGAATGATGATTGCAGATATTTACATGTACTTAGATAAGAAAAGTATGTTTCCTGAAGAACAGAAAGGATGTAAAAAGGGTATTAGTGGCACCGAAATTAGTTGTTGATTGACAAAAGTGTCTTAAAAGATTGCAAGAAGAAACATCCCAATCTGGCTACGGCGTGGGTCGATTATTAACAGGCTTATGACTTTATCCCCCATTGCTGGATAAACGAATGTCTGGAAATGTTTATCATTGCTGAAAATGTTCAACAGTTTCAGAAAGAAGCATGAAACAGTGGAAGCTCTTACTCACTTCTAATGGAGATGAACTATATGATTATGATGTAAATAGAGGAATCTTTCAAGGAGATAGTCTTTGTCCTTTATTATTTATTATAAGCATGATACCTCGTTCTCTTCTGCTTCGAAACGTTATTGTGTTTTATGAGTGGGGAGTACAGGAGTTCAGGTTAAATCATCTTGTTAACATTGTTAATTGGAATAGTAGTGAATTGAAGAGCTCAGACAGAAAAACAGGGGAAAACATGACTATGCATGGCGCCTTTCACCTTAAAAGTGATATAGACAGGTTTTATCTGAAGAGAAGAGGTCGGTGATTGATGGATATGGAAATGTCTGTTAAAGGGGAAGAAAATTTCCAAGGGCTATATATACAGACCTCTGCTGAAAAACTGGTAGAAGGTGTGAAAAGAGCTGAGGCAATCAAGTTGGAAGGCACTAAATCAAAGGATGAATTTAAAAGAGAACAGACAGAAGAGTTAAAAGCTAAATGGACTGAAAAGTGATGTATTGTCAGTTTATTACGCAATTACTGGACGTAGTTAACAAGGAGAATACCTGGAAATGGCTATTACAACAATATCTAAAGTAGTATTTCTAAGAAATTTTAAGATCGGATAGAGAAACAACGGGTCGATGTAATATCGCACAAATTCAGAAATCTGCCTTGTTGGAAACAGCTAGAATCCTCTAAAAGGTACTTGACATATGAGATGTGAGAGAAACCTGTTGATCCCTGGGTATTTGTTATAGCTTGCCCAACAGGAAAATATCGTTAATTCTATCGGCCGGAGTGATAAGCTAAAATTTTTATACAGTAATAATAATAATAATAATAATAATAATCATCATCATCGTCGTCATAATAATAATAATAATAATAATAATCATCATCATCATAATAATCTGGTTTAGATAGAGCAAATGCTTGGTATAACTAAAAACTAAAAGCCAGAAGGGGTAATAGAAAACAACAATTTCAAGTTACTTTGGGACTTCATGATCCAATGTGATCAGCACGTAGTTGAAAGGAAACAAGACATTGTGTTTGTTGACAAAATTAAGAGAGATTCTGCAATAATTGATATAGCTGTCCCAGGTGACTCAAGGGTGAAGGANAAGCCAGAAGGGGTAATAGAAAACAACAATTTCAAGTTACTTTGGGACTTCATGATCCAATGTGATCAGCACGTAGTTGAAAGGAAACAAGACATTGTGTTTGTTGACAAAATTAAGAGAGATTCTGCAATAATTGATATAGCTGTCCCAGGTGACTCAAGGGTGAAGGAGAAAGAAACTGAGAAAATAGAGAAATACTATAATCTTAAGGAAGAGGTAACAAAACTGTGGAATCTTAGAAATGCTAAAGTTATACCTGTTGTAATTGGAGCACTGGGAGCGGTATCTAAAGATTGTAGGAAACACCTGGAAAAGTTAACGGGCAATGCTAGATCAGAAATAATACAGAAAACAGCACTATTGGGAACTGCAAGGATTTTAAGAAAAGTGCTCTCAATTTGAGAGCAGAGAAAAAAAGAAGACCTAAAACCTTTGATAACTGGTTGTTATATGCTTTTAGGCTAGCACCGGATGGAAGATCTGCGGAGAAAAATTGAAAAAAAAATACTACTACTAATAATAATAACAACAATAAGATCGAAGTTGGCCGAATGTGGAACATGAGAGCGAAGACAATCCCAGTTATTATAGGCGCTCTAGGTATGGTGAAGAAAGGGACAGATAAGTATATCAAACAGATGCCGGGAAACATACAGCTACCAGAAATTCAGAAGGTAGTTTTAAATAGTACGGCGCATATCCTTAGAAAAACACTCTCCGTTTAGAACTTAGTAGAAAGGAATGTATGTTATAAAATAAAATTTAAAAAAGAAAAAAAAAGCATACACGAACGACCAAATACCTTAGGCTGTGAGTAATAGCCCGGTGATTAGAAGTTCTAAAACTCTGCACAATATAAAGAAAAGAATTCACAACAATAATAATAATAGTAATAATAGTAGTAATAATAATAATATGATTTGTCCTGGATATATTGATAAACTGCATCCGGTTGTAGAGTTACGACGTGGGCGAATGAGGTTACCCTTTGCCACAACTTCTTTCAGCTCACCCTTGGTCACATTTTATTAACTATTAGCCTACTCCGAGATCTTGAAATGCCAGGTTGACATCTGACTGAGTTAAGTCTGTTCCTTTCGTCTTTCTGGCCAGGACGAGATCTTAAGCATTGGGTGGCAATCTTGCTATGAGAAGGAAAACTCAGAACAATAAACCAACCGAAGCTGTAAATTCCAGGTTGACGTCTGGCGGGATGTACCTGTTTCGCATTGTCAGGATTTTGTCTTAAGCTTTGAATACCAGCTCTCCTGGATATGGTATCTCAATAAAAATACTGGTGGTAGTGCAACCTAAAATTCACTAATCTTCCGAATGTTAAATGCAAAATCGTAATAATGAAAATAAGTGTAAATGTGACTCGAAATGTATGTGAAGGTCTCTCGCCCGGCAGGTGATCGCCTGCACAACAGCGGGAACCTGGTCGTTATCCTGCGACTGCTAGAATGAAGTGAACTAAGGATGAAAACCAGAGGTGGGCAACCTTTCTAGAGAATGGGCCGGATCCTTCAAAAATTGTCTTCACGCGGGCCAAAGGTAATAAGAAAAGTGAGAGTGATAATGATAAATAACAACGATAAATTTGGTGCAATTAGAATGCATTTTGTAGCTTTGGTTAAACGCAACCAAACTATAATAAACTAAGCTAAACTAAACAGAAACTCATAAATTAACGAAGAATAGTAATATTTACAATGCTAAAAGCTATTTTTTAGTTTTATATCTCGGTATTTCTAGTGAGAAATCTGGCATTGGTTTTCGTTGACTAGTTTGTTGATGTCAGGTCTGATAGAAGAGTGCGAAACCCGTAATTAACTTTATAGGTCTGAGAGCTGAGCCCTGTACTTTGTCTTAATGTGCTTCATTTTGGAAAAAAATTGTTCGCAGCAGTAAGTGCTCCCGAAGTAGCTTACGCACTTTGTTGCCAATTCTTTTATGTTGGTCAAACCCTCTTTTTTTGCTACATACAGCTGATAAAAGCGGAGCAGGTTGACTTCTGAATGAGTATTTTTTAGTTCAAAATTGCTTTGTATGTCAAGACGTTCGAGTTCATATTTACTTGAATAATCGTTTATGTTTACTCTGAATGAACCAGAAAATAATTGAAATTGGTTTTCGTTTATCCTAAAATCCTGAAATCGGGATTCGAATTCTGTTGATTACATCTTTATGCAGTGTGCATATTTTTCAGAACTCTGATGAAGTTTAATGCTGTGCAGACGGGGTTTTCTTATGCTTTCTAGAAAGGAAATACAGAAGTATCCACCAATCAACGTAACAGACTAAGACCCCGTTCACACGACACCGGTGCGATGCATATCACATTCCCAAAGCAATTTTGTTCGCGCGCTTTTTTCAAATATAGAGAGAAGCAAAGAGAAAAAAACAAAAGACAGATTATGCAAATTAACTTCGCTGTCAGTATTGCCGTCCTCGCTGCGAAAGTGGGGTGAAACCACACCGATGTGCCTATTTATACGCAGTCAAAACTACACCGGTAAGAAATCGCACCAGTGTGGCTACCGAAGTGTGGCTCCCAGTTATCCAAGTGAAAAAGTTTTTCCTGAATCTCAAGTTTGACAAAATTATATATTCCATTCAATAGATTCAATTTCTGCAACCGTTAAACAATTATATTTCCTAACAATAAATTTCATAATTTTCTGGCCACGCGGGCCATGAAAATTTTTCTCGCGGGCCGGATTCTGGCCCGCTGGCCGTAGGTTGCCCACCCCTGATGTAAACAGACTCATTACGGAATGTCACTTTCGTGGTAAAATCTCTAATGAAAAAGATAAACTTGTCAGAATGTATAGACAAAGAATGTTCCACAAGTGGAAAGATAGAGGTTTGTTTGAATCAACTGAGCATCACAAACCAATGAAGAGAGGTTAAATGTGGTCTTGGATTAGGAGAGACCCATAGAAGATAAGGGTGGGAATGAAATTGATATAGGAAAGGAAACAATTTCCTAAGCAAATGAGACTGTGATAGGAAAAGTAGATGAAAACAATTTAAACCAGAAACAAAAACAAATTATAGATAAGCTCAGAGAAATTCTGAGGGAAGAAAAAAAGATTGTGATAGCATACCTTTTAAAAGGTATGCCATAACATTGAAATGGCGAAAAAGCAATGCAGAAAGATAACCAATTGGAAAACGCCACGAAAAGTACAAGGCTTTTGGATTAAGAACCTTGGAAACTTGCACGGCAGAATTGCTGAAGAGTTGAACAAGATATTAATCGGAGAACATTGTCTTCCCAAGTGGATTACCTATGGCCACACCTTCCTATACCAAAAGAATATTTAAAAGGGAAATGTTGTTGATAATTACTGCCCAACTACATGTCTCCCAATTATGTATAAGCTGATGACTGGAGTAGCATCAGAGGGCATGTATAGATATTTGGAAAGGGAAAAGCTGTTGCCCGAAGAATAAAAGGGTTGAAGGTCTTTCGTCTCACGAATCTTGTGTCCGCAACCCTAAAGCAGTATAAGAGGGGAATGAGATTATTTTTAAATCCAAATTGAACGAAAAAAAGGATAACAACCATAAACACCTGGGCAGAAGCGATTTTTAAATACGGGATGGGAGATAATTGAGTTGAGAGACAGTGAGTAAAAATGGATTGAGCGGAAAACAAGAAAATTGATGAGGATGTATGGTGCGCTCCAACTAAAAAGTCATGTTGATAGGCTTTATATGAGACGAAAAGAAGGTGACAGAGTTTTGAATAACATAGAAGTGGTAGTAGGAACAGACGACAATAGTCTCGGAAAAAACGTTTTGAATTCTGAAGAACTACTTATAAAAGGTGTGAAAGTAGCCGAGACCATCAAAATGGAAGGAACCCAGGAGAAGGAAGCATTTAAAAGACAAAGCGGGAGAAGTGTAAACAACAATGGTTGGAAAAAAGTATGTATGGCCAGTTTGTGAGAGAAACTGCTAATATAGTACATAAAGAGAAGACATGGAATAGACTGGCAAAAGGCGACTTGAAAATATAAACAAAGGCTCTGATATGTGATGCACAGGAACAGTCAATTAGGACAAACTACATCAAACATAAAATTGATAAAACTGTAGACACCCCTATATGTGTGAAAAAGAGGTGAAAGTGGCCAGCACTTAATTAGCGAGTGTGAAAAGCCAGCGAAAAAATGAATATACAAGAAGAAACGATGGAGTTGCTAGGAGGATTTACTGGAACTTATGCAGGAAGGACGGTTTAGAGCAGAAAGAGAAACGCCAAAAACATTCCCCGAAAAAGGCGACAGAAAATGATAACGTAAATATTTTGTGGGAGTTCATTATACAATGTGATAATGTAATTGAAACATGAAAGCCAGACATTTTATTAATTGATAAAAAAAATAAATGCATTATCATTGATACCATTGTATCAGATGACAAAAGAAAAGAGGAGAAAAAAAAAGGGGTGGAGAAATACTAAAATTTAAAAAGAGAAGTAGGAAGACTCTTGGGCTTTCGAAGAGTGAAAGTGGTACCTGTTATGATAGGAGCTCTGAGAAGTGTTAACAAAGTGTTTCAGAAATGGATTCAAAAACTGGAGATTCAGCGTAATATTGTGGATATGCAGAAAACGACCTTGTTAGGAACAGGAAGGATAATAAGAAGAGTACTAGAAATTTAATAAGTGGAAGAATGAACCTTATTATCCCTAGGTCATTAGTTATGACTCACCTAATAAGAAGATATAATGGCAATAGCATCAGCTAGATGATAAAAGTTTTCAAATAATAATAATAATGATATTAATAATAATTATTAAAAAACAATAATGATAATGAACAATCAAGATAAGACCTGTTTTTAGATATGAGCATTCCTGCTGATAGTAATACATCATTAAAGACATTTAAAAAACTTAGTAAGTATAAGGATCTTGAGATAAAAATAACAAAGATGTGGCATCTAAAAACCACTATAATTCCTATTGTCGTTGGAATTCTGGAAATGGTATTAAAAAAATGCACAGTATTATATTGACCAAATCCCTGGGAAGATATCACTTTTTAAAATACAGAAAATCACACTAATGAGTACATCACATATCTGGATAAAATTCTTTCTTTGTAGATTGCAGGTTGGTTCTTTCTGTTGCTTGAGGGTGGGACTTGGCATTGATCGTATTTAAACAAAGGTAATTTAAAACACAAAAGAATAACAATAATAATAATAATAATAATAATAATAATAAAAAATGCCCTTTGACATGCATAACAACAGGGCTTTTTTGCCTATTCATTGTTGTTTTTGTCGACAAACAGGGCACTAACAAATATCCAGTCTGAATTCAATGCTGTAATATCAGACTTAGTACTTGTACCAGGATATCTTTCCATGTATTGTTAGTTATCAGACTAGGAGTGGGGAGTGCTGTAGTCATAAGTTGTTGTCATANAGGTTGGTTCTTTCTGTTGCTTGAGGGTGGGACTTGGCATTGATCGTATTTAAACAAAGGTAATTTAAAACACAAAAGAATAACAATAATAATAATAATAATAATAATAATAATAAAAAATGCCCTTTGACATGCATAACAACAGGGCTTTTTTGCCTATTCATTGTTGTTTTTGTCGACAAACAGGGCACTAACAAATATCCAGTCTGAATTCAATGCTGTAATATCAGACTTAGTACTTGTACCAGGATATCTTTCCATGTATTGTTAGTTATCAGACTAGGAGTGGGGAGTGCTGTAGTCATAAGTTGTTGTCATACAACAATAACCGCTTCAGTATTATGCCTTTCCTCACTGATTGTGGGGCGGCACTTGCAAGGTTGAAGTGATGTTGACATTTTGATTTGGTTTTCTATTTATCTCACTCTTGTGACATATGCCTGCATTCAGCTTACCTGGCTTGTTGCTGGGCGATGAATGCGGATTTTTCACCCATCCACCACTGGATATTATGTAACCACTCGATAATAATAATAATAATTTGATACTTGTAGCATGTTTTCAATAAGAATGCAAAAAGAAACAATCGTGGAAGTTCTCCAACAGTATAGCCCTTCTGCCTTCTCTAAACGGTTTGCTTTTTGTTCTAACTGTATGAAATAAGTTTTGGAGAATCCCATAGTTCATTGCGTCTACTCTCCTTTTAATTTTAATAACTTATGGAACGATTTGAATATTTTTATGTACTTCTTTACAAACCCTAAACTTATTATTTCGAAGAAAATAAACTTGAAATGTGAAGTAGGAATAAAGAAATAATGTTGTAGTTGTTCATATCGTTTCTGTTTTTATACCCTCTTTGATGTTAGGCGAGCCGAATGTAAAAATATTTTGGGATCTGTTGCTGTCAAGCTTCGGCCTCCTGGTTTGAACAGTTGAGATGGATTGTTAAAGCAATCGATATCAACATACAAGTATAACAAGGCTGATGCATTTTTCTTTGTGCGATTGCAAAGGAAATTAACTACTGAGTTATGTCTCTTGGTAAATTGTTCTAAAGCTAAGTAGCACAAATTGAACACATGAATTTATGTTCCAGGTTTTAAACAGAGATTAAAAAAGTCTGCACAAGAAACCTTTTATTTCTAATTAATGTTGGGAGCAAAATTAAGGATCTGATAGGTGCGACAAAAGTTGTATGTATTTGTTTGTAGTCTTTTGATTGATAATTGACTATCATACGACGATAACTTTTTTAAAGGAGGCACTGTTGCAATGTTAAATCCATGACATTTCAAAATTTTGCTCGCGTCTAATCACTTATATTTCTGTTACACTCTGAATTGATCTTGTGGTTTTGAATCTCATCTGTTTTGGCTGCAATTATTTTAACAACCCTGTCTGTTTTGACATTCTTCGAGGGCATTATTCCGTACAACTTTGAAGCCTTCATATTTATTGAACATCTTAAAATTCTTACAGTTTTACATTACTGTCTTAATTGTTATTTATCTTAGCTAGTTGTGCTTTAATGCCACTTTTGGAAATATGTAGCCACATTTTGAAAATACCTCTGAAAACTGTTGTCAATTTTTTCACAAAGCCATGTTTCTGTCAAAGGTAAATTGTTAACCGCCATTTGATTTGAATAAACAAAGAGATGATAGATTTCAACTTTTTTAGTGAATGTAGTGGCAGCCTATCGATTTTACATGAAAACCAATCCACCTAGATTACCAGTTGTTCCTTCATTTGGTGAGAGTACATATTCATATTGGAATCTTTTCCTAAATAGATAAACGGTGTTGTATTTTCCACAAGTAGTATCCGTTCAACTGAAATGTATGTTTAATATTGTGTGACGTCAGGTTTAGGCTTCATGACAAATGCATGACACTTATCTATACGAATATTTAATGCTACCCACGATACCCGTTTTTTAAACGCATTATACTGATGTTGATTGGCGCTCTCAGGTGTTACGAGTGCTCGGTTGTCGGCAAACTACATGCAGTGTTTTTGAGACAAATAACTGTTGTAAACATAACTCCAAAAGCTGATTTTCTCTTATTCAATGGTGTAGATGACTTTGTTTTGTATAAGATTAAACAGCAGTGGAGATAAACTATTGCCTTACAGAAGACCTCTTCTGATATTGATTGAAAATTTTGTTAACATGTCGGTGTTAAGGTAATATTATGTAATGATGATATTTTAAAGCAGGCATCAAAAGTTTATGACTTGCCTCTGAAAATGAGTTTGTCAGGTCTAATAACCTTACAGTCACGTTTTTGGGGGATTAAAATAGTTTTTTGCACTCATGAGTGCCTCTGTGAGTTCAATAACCTTTCTGCAAGTTGCTTTTGATATATTGATTGGTATAAGAAAAGATGTATACCCTGTTTCTAAATAAAGATATTAATTCTCTTGATAGAACTGACTGTACAGAAATGGGTTAAAAATTTCATGATTTTTAGCCAAACCTGTTTTGTATGCAAGTACAGTGATCCTTTTTTTATAGAAAAACAAAAATTTACCACTTTCTTAAACTTTATATACAATCCCCCAACGTTGTGTTCGTTTGAGTGGACATATCTTAAAAGCAACAATACTGTGCTGATCTAAAAGGCATGATGAAGTCACAGGTTTTTTAGAGCAAGATTTATATTTCTCCTTACACATGCTTTTTTTCTCCCTTGTAGTACCTTACTTGGTAGCAAAGAAATCATAAATCACTGTATGTAGGTTAAGTATCTGAGAGTTAACATCTTGACTTATTGAGTCCAATTTTTTCTAAAGAATCGATTTGCACTTTCCTACTTCTTTTCACTTTTTCTTATCTTAACTCCACTTTGTAGGGTTTTTTTCAGTGCTTTAACTAAATCTTCAGCCTTCGATTGACTGTCTTTCTCCAGCATTTTGTAGTTGTCTCTTACGTCCGGAATTTTGTGTAGATGACAATTCCTTCTAGGACCATTAAGACCACGTAGCGGTGAAAATTTGCTACTACAATAACATATGAGCACATGTTTAGGGTTTTCATTCTCATAACTCTAGATCATAATTTCAAATAAATATACCAATAGCTTCAGTAGCATCATTTCTTGTAATAAACGAGTTCAAAATTGAGGTTTTTGTTATTGTTGCCTTCCTATACGTCCTGACCTTGGTACACTCTCTTATATCTTTACACCAATGGTCTTCCTGGTAATTTTCTTCAGTCCATTACGATATATGCTGATGACATTGTGCTTTGGCATTGGACACAAGGCAACTCAGCAGGAACAATTTAATCCTGGCGAAGCTTTGGACTCCGACCTTGAGACTGTCAGATAACAGGAAAGAAGGGCTGTTTTCTTTAACTGTTGCAAAAACGCCAATGATACCCTCCAATATTCACGTAGAATCATTTTGATGTTAAATTTGGTGAAATTATTTTTGGTCTTGAGGAATACTCCGAGATAATTAAAAATATCAACGAGGTGTAAAGATCACCAGTGTCTGAAAAAGCCTCCTAAAAAACTTAACGAAAAAATTGTGAATATTTTTTGCACAAAATATATGACAACTAAAATGATTCAAGTGTACCAGCAAAAAAATTAAGCACAGTTATTTAGTAAAATCAGAAGATTAAAATCACATGAGTATACTAGAATCACAGAGTACTCTTTGAAAACATAGCGAAAGAGTAAAGAAATTTGCAATCGATAATCAAATAAAAAGAAATACGAAATAAAAAAAATAAAAAAGCAGATATGTGGGATGTAAAGTCGCTAATATTTCGAAAAAAAATGTTAGAAGAGTATACTTACAACATCAAGTAAACATTCTAAGCAGTTTAGAAGACTTTAGACATTTCCTTCAAAAGGTCTGGATGATCTACTTAAATAAAAAAATATTAACTCTTTGAGAATAATTTCGCGGACGTTATGGTATTCGAATACTCTTTGAACCAAGCAAAGAACTACACAATCAGTAAATAGAGAGCTTTAAAAAGACTAAGGTGGATAAAACAAACAATTGAAAGTATAATTTTGACTACAAGTGGAAAGGTCGAAAAGACGAGTAGATGTTTGCTCACCAAAATAGAATGTAACCAACCTCAAGCTGTAAAAACAATGAGCATCTTTTAATCGTGGAAAGAGCGATAAATAAACAAATAATAGGACCCCAGACAGAAGACCCCCAAATTATGGTCAACGAAAAAAAAGTAGACGATCACAATGTGAAAGAAACAGAAATGCGATCGGTAATAAATATTTCAGAAGGACTGACAACAGATATTTTAAATGAAAAAATGTTGATGGCGATGGCAACACAAGGTCAGTTCGTTAGAATTAATAGAATCAAAGCAAAAACAAATAAAAAACAAGTAAAAAATTCACATGCTACGTAGATCTTAATCAAATCCTACATATGCTTTAATAAATAAATAAATGTTTTAAATAAAATACTATATGCTTGTCTCCCTAACTGTCAATTGGGAGACAAGGCATAAGCCAAAAATAGGTAATTGCTTTTCTGGTATACAAATCTGTAGATGACATCATGTAAAATTGCGAGGAGTGCTGATTGAGAAACTAAGAGGAACAATATCAGAAAATTACAGAATATTAAAACGCGTTAATAAAATTCTAAGTGTATGAAACTGTGAAAAGAAGAATGTAATGTGAAGACAAGAGATAAAAATTAGATCAAAGAGTTTACTATAAAGTATAAAACATTTGAATCATATGATAGAGGAAAGCAACCAGAAGCCAGAGTTCTACAACAAACTTCCCCGCCAAAAAAACATTTCATCCACAAAAAGATTTAACACGAAGGCTCACATCAATTGCATAAGGATGAAGGTGTTGAGAGAAACGAGTCACACGAGATGCTACAAACTGAGGAAGTACTAGCAGATAAAGTTCATTATAACACTTCCAATGACAATGCACATAAAAAAGGGAAGAGAAGCCATATTTCGGTGACAAGACAGAAATTAAAGTGTAGCAGCAAGATTTGGATCCATCAAGTTACGAACACATGTCTAAATTCGATTTTGAACATCAAGATGAGATAAGTAAGCATCTGCCCAGATGCGAGAACACTATTCCATGTAAGGACAGATGGTAGGATTATAGAAATATTAAATGACTTTAAATATAAGGTACTTTACTTCCAACTTTTTTAAACATACAAGTAGATTGAATATAAGACCTCCAAGAAAGATCTGCAGAGGATGACAACACAAGCAGCACTATTGAAGAGCATCCCTCAAGAAGGTAAACAAACTCATTATTAATATTAGAATGATTTTCCGTGAACATTGGAGGGAAGTAAGGACTCAGCTTTTTATTGACAATTTTAATTTTATTTTACTTTTTCTCATTTTATGACACTATTTATTGTAAAAATTACTATTAAAATGATATATTAATTATAATTCTTATACAGTGGTTAGACAGGTGATACACGAAAGCAATTTTTTAATTAAAAAAATATAGTACTAGTAAAGTACCCTTATTACAGACAGAGTTTTAAAATTTGAAAGTAGAAACAAAGAAAAGTGAAGTTGTTTACGTGAACAAATTATCAGTTTTCATGATCTCTTCCCAAAGTCTAGTCAACTGACATTTTAAAGCTATAAATTAGTTTAAACCGTGTTAAATTTTAATTTCTAAGCGTATTTTGTATCAGCAAGGTACATAAAGACCAGAAAATTTATTTTTGGTCACAATAAATTATATTTTAGAGGAAAAGAAACCTCTTGGCAAGCTTTAACAAAGGTAAAGCGACGAATAAAAACCAAAATTTGCGGAATATTTTCAAACAGCCACTTATAGCAAGAAAAATAGCAAGTATTGCCAAAGGTTGCAAAGGGAGAGATATATGGCTCCGGCAGTTTGTGACCATCACCTCAATCTGAAAATTTCAAATCATTATAATCAAACATCGATGAAATAAATAAAATTGAGTAAAAGTTGCCTTCACCAAAGGTATGAAGAATGAAGCAAAGATTGGTCCCCCACATCAGAGTTCAAAGTACTTTTAGTCAAAGTAAGAAGGAAAAAAACGATTCCGGATGTGAGGGACATGCTTTACAAATGGTTCATTGATGTTCAAATATCACTGAAAGCACGCTTTCCAAGCAGATATTTATAATTCTATGTGACTTTCTATAACCACGTCCACTTTCCAAATGGCCCAGAAATGTCCAGAGATGATCACATTTTTAATTTTCAAGCAAGTTGATTAAAAATTAGATACAGAGAATACCAAGTAAACCTTCGTAACCCAAACAAGCATTTCCAGAAAAAGGAGAAAGAACAATGTAATGAATTTATAAATATGCAGAGACTATTTGGACAATGTGCAAATATGTTATCGTTAACTACTAGTTTAATCCAACCCTATTAAATGGTAATCAAATGCCATTCCACAAAAACAAAAGTTGTGTCTAACAAACCCTCAACAACACTGGAATCAGTACCTAGGCAAAAGCTAATTATGGTTTGTCAAAGGACCTTCTCACAGTATTCATTCAAGTGATTCGTCCGTACAGTTGGATTTGGAATTCGTTGTTAAAGTTAAAGGCTATGAATAGACCACAAGGTGTAAAGTATCACTGGGCAGCAACAGGATTGTCCTTGCTTGAAACAATATGCTATTTAAAAAACGTTTCCATTCATCTTTTGGCCTAGGTCAAAGTATCTCTATTAAGGGGTGGCTCATGTAGTTGGTATAGAAGATTTAATTACGATTGATATTCAGCTGAATTATAAGGAAATTCATTTCATTTACCTTTGAGGGCAATCAATCAAAAACTTGAACAAAGACTTATAATACATCAGCTGCAGCCCAATATAGAAATAACTCTAAACCCATTAAGCAATGACATGAAGATGCACAAAGAAAACTGTGATGATCTAAACGTTGACACAAGTGCTCAATTTAAAGCAATACACCTAACCAGTACTTTAGATGGAAGTGAGAAATTCTTCCTTTGTAGAGTTTACTAGATTGTTGTAGACCTTTCCAAACATTCAGAGAGACTTTAATGAAAGGGAAAAGCTCAAAAAATGTCGAGTGATTTGTTAAAACTTTACTACGAAAAGGGGTAAAACACCATGGCAACATGGGTGCAAAGTCTTTTTAGATGAATTATCTCCCCATAGGATAACAAATTACTTGACTGTAGAGATGAAGAAATTGGCATTACCAAGATATTTAGCTCAATGAAGAAGAGACAATTGAGAACGATATTTACATTGATAATTGTGTTATTGCTGAGCAACATTTTCCCATCTTTTAAGTGGATCAGAATGACACCGTACTGTTATAATGTATCATGATGCATATAATATGATAATATGATTTTAATGTCACATAGATATCTTTTTAAATAAAAAAACACAAAAAACTTATACTAAAATATCCTATTAATTTGAATATTGCTTCAAAATTTTAGCTTCAGTCACCATCTGGACAAAGATAAAATGGTATTGTTCTGTAGAATATTCAATAAAATGAAGGCATATTTCTCTCCTATCTTTAGGGTATAGGACTCTACTTTATACATCAGAGTTTTGCAAAAGTCAGGATGTAAGTACAATGCGTTTGCTAACAAACAATACACCCAAGAATTGAATGATATCCTCGGTTAATCTCCGATGAAAACTCATTTTAGGTGCCATATCAAACTAAAAACCATCTGGACAACATGGAGCTGAAAACTATGCCTAACCATTTTACGTAGTAGTCACATTGGACAGTAGTCTTTCATTTAAAGCTCATGTAAAGAAATAAAAGAAAAAATTACAAGCAAAAACAACACGCTCAGCAATATTCCAATCACCATCTGGGGAAACAACCCTGTAGACCCTATAGCAGAGTTAAAACTCTGTGGTGTTACCTAAAATTGTTTACGTTACCATCCTAAAAGAGAATAGATGGATTTTTTCCTCTGTTTATAGGTGGCATACTACTGAGTTTATACATGTTTTCGGAAAAATACGTAAAACAAAGATTTAGACTACAAAGAAAAAAGGCTAAAAAAAGTAACCCTCTGCGCTAAACTGTCTTCAAGGACTTATTTATGGTAAAAGATTTGAAAAAAAATGCACAACCTCTTAATCGATGGGAGACTGAAGCACCTACGTCATGGCAATCAGGAAGTAAGAAGACAAACTAGATATTGGAAAAGTTTTGCAACGGTGAAAGAGGGTAGAGATAACACAAGCAGTAGCCTACAGACATGGCATGAAAGTGGTTAGCAGACACAAAATTAAGCTTTTCAAGGTATCAAAGAAAACTTGTCTAGAAAAAATTGTATTTTAAACAGAGCAAAACTTTGGAGGACTAAGAAGATTTACAAAATGCGGAGATTAGTCACAGGCCCTGAATGCATTTGTGGTGCAGTATATGTAACACATTTAAAGAGAGTGCCTATTTGGTCTTCAACTTTTGCTCTGGTTGTTGGCCTTTGCTCTTACCAACCCCTCCAATGTGCAAACAGCACTGCCCAAGGAGGGGTTCAGTAAAGGCGTAGTATGATTGAATAATGATATTAAATGAAAGGAAAATCAATTTGATTGCCTTACTGCACCATATCCTCATCTAATGACAGCAGCTTACCGAATGTCGCCTGACAAAATATTTGACATAGACTAACCTTGCATACTTCTCATGCATGACCTGCATTGCTGTCAAGACTATCAATCTCAACGCTAAGCTCAATATATAATTTACCTCTTCCAACTGCTACGTTTTATAAAACCTGTTTAAAATTAGTAAAGTGTGTTGTTAGTTGCTCCAATGAATCTGTTATTACCTGGCCTAAGGTCATAAAGTTGTATGAACTTAGTTAATAATTTGTTAATGAAGAATACCTTGCCAAATCCTGTATTACAAAATGGAATTTCCTTTGGATGATTCTTGTTTTCGTTTTCCATGGTTGCATGATATTATACCAAGAATGTTGACACAAAAAAAGAATCAATTGAAATATTACAGCTCTGCTAGGGTGCTGAAAAGAAAATTGTTAGCCTTTGATATTTACAAGATTAAGTACTTTGAAATATTTTGTAATGAGAAATTTATATTACCACTGACATTGCTTAGTTCTGGATGTATTTTTAAGGGTGTGGGATTTCATTACAAAACACTTTTAAGGCTGTTCCTACTATGTGGCACCCTATTGACTTGAGCTTTAATGCACTACCACTTATTTTGAAATTGGATTATATCACTATGACGTATGGAGTAAAAAATAATACGTACCAACTTCTCTTTTCCTTTACCATTTAATGACAATGTTCTTTCAGTGATATGTTTGTTTCTGACCAACAGCAATACGCGTACAAAAACAAAATAAGCAAAGGTCTTGTCGACAGTAGACCAAGGCTTAACACATAAAAAAAATTTCTAAGGCAGACTTGGCACGATTTTTATCACATTTATCACATTTCATAGAACAACATTTCCGCCAATAAAGCTTCTAATTTTTCTAGGATGATCAAAATTTCAGTGAATAAATGGTGTCCATAAATAGATGTTATTTCACAGAGAAATTCTTGATCTCCGAGTAATGAAAGAATCGAATTCGTTAAAAATGTGATGAAAGGAATGATAAGCATATTAACTGCTTGAACATTCCTGTCTTTATGAACTCAGTGGAAGGAATAGATATAGGAACTTTATAATTTCATTAGTCATAAGCTTCTTCTGAGCTCCTAAAACTCTTACAACTTGTGACATCAAAAAGCTCTTGTATCTATATTTACTGTTCTTACAATAAGTGATTAGCCATAACAGCGAAAAAATGGGTTCATGTAGCTTTATCAATAGGCAAACAAGCAGGATTACCAAATTTTATCCTTTTTTTGCTAAACACAGTATTAATAAATTCTGAATCATTCTGAGAAAGGTTGCATCTTTTTTATGGTTTATAGAGGTTTCAGACTGGGAAGCTGGTAATGTTCCCCTTAACTAATGCAATAAACGTTTTGTTGCAAAGCATTCGAAGCATTTTATAATAACTTCTGCTAGGAACATATTATCCCCTGAAGAGTTTATGAGAATTCATTGTTAGAATTTAATTAATCACTAAAGGTTTTTTGGCGATATTTCCGTCAGGAAAAGTTATTGCACCAAATAGATTCATGCATTTGTAAAAAGGTGCTGATTTTGAAAATTCAATTTTGGACCAGGATAATTATGGTTCACTGAACTCTCTAAAGTAAACCTTTAATTATTAAACTATTATCTAATTTTATTCAAAGGTTGAAAAAATGGCATTCAATCTTCCAGATCAGTTCATTGAATTATGAAAAATCAAAATGTATCCTTAAAGTGAAATATTTGCTTTCCTAATTTTTAAACAAAAAGGGAAACGAAAATATTCGATCTTTCTCAAATCATTCAAGTACCTGCACAGAAAATTATTTTCTTGTTATCACAGGTAAAAGTTCCTGGTAAGTTCGTCCCGAAAGCAAGCTAGAACAACTAGCCTCAGGTTTCGAGAACCTTTCTCAATGTTCTTGCAGTTCCCAACAGCACCGTTTTCTGTATCACTTCAGTCCTGATCTTGATCCCGATTTTTTCTATGTACTGCTCTGCTTCTTTTGTGACACATCCCAATGCACCAACTACAACTGGGATGACACTTACTTTTCGAAGGCGCCATAACCTTGCAATTTCTCTTTTCAGTTCTTGATACTTTTCAATTTTCTCTTGTTCCTTCTGTTTTATCCTTGTATCTCCTGGTACGGCTATGTCAATGATCAAGCACTCTTTTTCTGGTTTTAGCTCGACAACAATGTCTGGTCGCCTATGTTCAATTTCGTAATCTGTGTTTATGTTAAAGTCCCACAGTACCTTAATGCTTTCATTTGCAGTAACGCCTTCTGGCTTATGATTGTACCACTGTTCAGCCCTTGGTAAGTCATACTTCTTGCAAATCTCCCAGTGAACTATCCGTGCTACGTTGTCGTGTCGTCGCTTATATTCCTTTTGGGCTAACTTGCTACATTCGCATAT
>RDPX01000018.1:3265369-3312056 GCA_003991215.1 Morbakka virulenta | reverse complement strand
AGGTGCTACACCTTGCCCAAGGGTGACCTGGAGGTAGTTGTGACAAAGGGTAACCTCATTCGCCCACGTCGAAACTCCACAACCGGATGCAGTTTAATGTCAATACCCAGGACATTTATTGTTATTATTATTATTATTATTATTATTATTATTATTATTATTACGAATGAAGGATAGGCATTTCAGTTTATAAAAAACTGTTTTACAAAGGCGTCCTATGAGAAAAATAATAAAAATATATAAAACCTAGACCTAGATTAAGAAAAGGGGAAAAAAAAAGGGGGGGGGGGTCAGAAAGAAAAAAATTTGTATTATACAATATAAAAACAAATTTCTAAAATACTAAAAAAGACTAAAAACTATTGATCGTAATGGCTTTTGCATAAATTCTTAAAAACCTTTTAAAACATTTCTTATTGACAAGCAAACTTTCACTGTTCAACTAAGCAACAAAGAGGTCTGTAGAGCAAAGCTTGGTTTTTCACCATAGGCATTGGTAGGCGGTTGAGGTAGGGATCTTGTGTTATAAAAAAAAATATTAGCAATCATATCGTTGTAGAAAGTAAGTTCCACAAAGTACACATCCTTTTGGTCTGAAATATTGTCAACAGAAATAATCTTTTATCATATTTTACGTTCTTCTTTGTCATAGGAAGAGGAAAAATTTCTCCTTATGATCTCTGTTGAATACCCAATGACTTGCCGTCCATCACAAAAGATCCCTGTGAAGTTTTTGAAGGAATTAAATCAAAACTCCTCGTAAACGTATTCTAGATTGGAGAATGTAAATTTTTGGGCAGCTTATGATTGTAAAGGAGATTGAGATCTGCATGAGTTGACCACTGAAAATGTTCTTCTCCATCTGGATTGCTGTTTAGTTATCCCCATGTAGTGTGGTGGCCATTAAAATATACAGACTATTTTACAGAGTGTTGGTACATAGGAAAGCCCTTGTAGATCTCTCCGAGTCGTTTATAAACGTTTGCGATTTTCAAACTAGAGGACAATTCAGTGGGTTGCCATAGCATTTTGCTTGTGTCTTCAGATTTGTCTAATAGGTTTAATGTTATATTATTTTTCACTAAGGTTGCAATGCCGTGATGCGAGTCATGCAAACCACCACGGAGTGTGAAATTATGTTGCTTAAGGTCGCTGTCTTTTTTGACGTGAATTCCTATTACCACGTTTCCATTTTAATAAATTAAGACTTTTATTAGCTATGCTTACCTCTGCACTCCTTGTTGATTACTCTTCCGTCTATCTGGAGTTCGGCGCATCTGCCTTTTAAATTTCTCTGTGGGTTTTATCAACTGTGAATGCCCAACTATTGATGTCTTTTACTGCCATTCCTTGCCAAATTAGGAACGGTCGTCCTGTTTTACGCTGCTCAAGCCATGACATCTGTTGCATATCTCAAACGATGGATGACTCCCGACGTCAATGGTCATGCCCATACTATACTAACCGTCAGTTTGGGTAATCTTCTATTTCACTGGTCAACACGATTTTTCTGGCAAAGGGTTTTTAAACGAATTCTAACTGAATTTGCACTGCTGATTACGAATATGAACACAGTTTTTGTCTATCACACCAGGATTTGGAGTTATGCATATTTCCAATTTTTGATGAAAATTACCCATCAACCTATAGCTATATCGAAAATTTTATAATAAAAACGTACTACGTTTTGTATATTAATAATCAAGGAATAACAAACATTACTAAGTCGATGTACAACAATCCAAATAGAATGACAGAAAAAAATGGGAAATATAAAAATACACACACAGATCGAACTATATATATATATATATATATGGAACGCAGATAAGAATCAAATAGCAGTTATCTGAACTTTCATTTCATGGATGATCTCTGATGTAGTTCTGGGTTGTCTCTCATCAAGCTCCAGCAATAATCCGCTATCATGTGTAAGTCCTACCGGCCTAGATACCGTTCTTCCACTGTTTTGATGTCCTGGTGAAAACACTTCCCTTGTTTGTCACTCACATCCCCAAGATTCTCCGGAACATTGTCCAAATAACTGTGTAAATAGTAGATCTTGATACTCATTCTACGTCCAAGATCTCACAGGCTCATTAGTAGTTCTTCCACAATCTCTTCATAGTTCTCTGCTTTCTTATTCCGTAGAGTCTGCACCACATTACAAAATGCTTCCCAAGCTCTTCCTTTTGTCTCATTCATGGATGAGATAAAGTTTGGATCTCTCATAAGTGTTCTAATTTGGAGTTCATCAAATATACTAGCCTTTTTTTCCTTCGCTAAGACCAGGAAAAGTTAAACATATATAGCTGAAACATTCACCACTGTGATCAAGACCTTTGACAAACTTTTTCATCAATCCAAGTTTTATGTGCAAGGGAGGAAAGACAATGTTCTCCCTATCCACAGGACCATCGATGACATTCTTATCACCAGATACCAAACTCTGTCGCTGAGACAATTCATTCTTCATCCAATGCTTTGCTGTAGCTCTACTGCCCCAGTAACACTGGAAATAGTGGTATTTTGTGTACCCTCCTTGCTGACCTAAAAGAAAGTTAACCATTTCAAATTCACACAAATTACCCACCCATGAACATGATATTTTAACCTCTCCAGAACAATGTTGATGTTGTTATATTCTTCCTTAAGTTTTACAGAATGACCTATTGGTACCGAGCCATACTTAATTTTCATTGTGTAACAGAACACATTTCAAACTTCTTTTGGAACTGTCAATAAAAAGCCTCCAACCCATTGAATCATAAGCTGGAAGTCCAATAAAGAGAAGTAACCCTTCTACATCAGTACAATAGACAAGCTGGCCATCTGACTGGAAGTACTTCCGCAGTTCTGCTTCAATGTTGCGATAAAATGAGACATTTGTGCCAGATTTCAGCATCCGATTCTCTTGCAGTCTTAAAGCGAAGAATTCAGCAGACTCTTTTGGTAAATAAAGACCTCTAATCAAATCATTTAAAGTCTGCTGAGTAATCAGAATTGGTTTGTCGCTATCTTTATCACAAGGCTGAAAAATATCTGTGGTGTCTTCTTCTTCACTAGAAGAAGGTGAGCAGAGATCTGTGTCATCGATTTTTGGAAGCTCAGTAAATATTGGTACAAGTATTTCTTCACTATGAGCAACTGGCCGAATAGCTGAAGGGATACTTGGGTACTGCAAATATTGCTTGTTTTTCTTATTGAAACCTTTTTACATTGTCAAGGCAGAAATAGCAGTCGTCTAAATGATTGGTTGCTTTTCTCCAAACCTTAGGCACTCCTAACTTGAGTTTTGCATTCTTTCCTTGAGAACGTGATCTCAAGGTCTCAACACAGGTTTTTCACACTTTCTGAGGAGTCCAATGCTTGTCTTGGTCTCCGAGTGGTACTTTGAAGTAAGTCAAATACACACTTTTAACAAAGTCAGTAATGTTGCTTCTCTGATTCTTCAAAGTTAACCTCCCACAGATGTAGCAAAATATATTTGGATCACTTAAGCACTGTCTTCTATGAGATGTAGAGGTCATTGTCAGTAACACATCCTGCAGACAAAAATTAAAAATATGTATAGTGCAAAGATGAGATTTGAATTCAGCAGCCTCAACTTAGTCTAAAGCTGTTCTTAAATTCCATCCCAGCGAAAAACTTTTTCTTTGTTTACCAGTTTATCTAAGAATCTGGGTACTGGTCTCTAGCTCGGTGCTCTTTTGTTTGAAGTGGAGAAAGAATAAGGATTGGTATCAAAATCGAGGTTTGACCGAGAAATCTTTACTGACAATCTTTATACTGGTTAGATCTGCTTTTTGAAGATGGCGCTACTAATTGCAACGGTAATAAATTTCCTGATGTAATCTCAAGGGAATTTCATTTTTAGTCCAGACTCTAAGAATTGGTCCTGAAAGTCGTATTATTGTTGGCAAATGACACTACATTCAATTAAGTAAGTTTACTAATTGTATTGCCATCCAACTCCATTTCTGTCTTTGCATATTCCTTATCGTTTGCTTTGATTGTCTGACCCACTGACAGCTATGAAACATTTCTGTACCAAAACTTTCTCAAAAACATATGCTTTAATAGAGAACTTGGTTATAGATGCAACTCTACCAACATTGCAGCACTAAACCTAAACGTTTTATTAGATGCTGCAAGTTAATTGGATTTAGCAAGCAAGTTTTTAAATTATATGTCACTATAGATCTGCCATTATAAGTTCCTATTTAATATCACTTTTTATTTCTTTCAGGTTTCCTAAATTTTCATGCCTTCATCTTCAAACACTTGTGAAGTGGACTTGGTCAGCCATTTAACTGTGGCAGTCATGCAAATTTTAAAGGACACTCGTGTCCCTGTGGCTGTTAAAGTATAAAAATATCTGAAATTTATTGATGGATCTTCATTATTGTTTTGGCAAAATAATGTAAAAACAATTTCATTGAGACTTATTTAAATAATTTATTAGTTTAATTGTGTCACGCATGCTTCTTTATTAATATTTAATGAGAACAATCTTTTATAATTTCTTTCTTTTAGTTTGAGATTAAATGTAATAGTTGATGTAAAGTTACTATAAATTTTCTCAAGATGAATGTGGAAAGAAAAAGTATGTTGAAATAACAGACGTTACAGCCAATTATTGAGTATTCACCTTATTAGATGCATCTTACAGTGATTGTGAAAAATGACCTAGGCAATTTGGTTAATGTTTTCATCGTTGACTTTGTAGCAGAGGAGGAATCTACTGAAGGACTAACAAATCCTTGCTTACACTTAGAGCAATTACAGATACTTTCCAAAGAAAGGATCAAGTAGGGAAAAGACAAGACGATAAAGGAAGGGGATGGCTGTTTGTCTGAAATAAATTGTATAAAAGTACCAAATTTAAAGTTGAAGCGGTAAAGTTTAAAAAATGAAGTACACCATTCGAAGTGGTATTTTTCATAGTAACTCTTATTAACTTTATACCTACAAAAACAACACATATGCACAAGTGAGGAAGAAAAGTTTTTTAACTAATATAAAAGAAATAAAAGTTTGTCTTGTCATAAACTACATTATGACTATCAACAAACTGCCAATTGTTAGAGAGTATTGGGCAGGTGGACAAAATAAAAGGAAATTATGGCATCAGATATGTCACAACACTGCGTAGGATACAGAGAGATTGGAAGAAATTTGTATTTGCAATCACTCTCTTTCAATGACTTTCAAAACACTTTCATACCAATTACATCACTTTCTGCTCTCCTGAAAGATGAAACTGTTTTAGATCTTTGGTCGAGGTTTTTTAAAGATATGTTAAGAATGCACTCTTCCAATAATGAAAATATCATTCTGCGACATTAAACTCTCTGTACAAAATATGATTCATCTATTAGGAATTTTCGCAAAAACCTACAGTATCTGTAGAAAATTTGAAACTGTTAAGTATGAATTCCACTAAGGAAAAGATTCCGATTGTACGCTATCTTTGCATTCTACTTATGCTCTACATCTACAATGGCTGATAGTTATCAGAAATTCTCGGAATGAGTTGGAATTTCAACATAATAAGGGCATCCGGAGAATACCTGACAATGACTATTCTAACAGTGTGCAGCAGGGTGTTTACAGATTGTGCAAAAATGTGTCTTTATTAAATATGATTGAATTGAGAAGATTTACATTGTCTTCCATATCCTACACAGTATAGCTCAAAGGTACTATGAGTTTGTAGTACAAGGGTTTAAGAAATACTAGGGTCTTATGCAAGGCATTGGATAAACCTGGGTCGATATAAAGAATGCAGAGCTGGGATTCCACCTTACCAAAGGCACATTAATCATCTTAAAATGTCTTAGGGCATAAAATTATACTATGAAATGTACCAGACAAAGATATCCTGGACCAACCTAGGTAGATCTGCTAGTATATAGACAGATAAATGTACGTATATACATACACGTAAGCATAAACATATGCATGCACTTCTATAAAACACACATGCATTGCCTACTAATCGTGAAAATGTCATTTTCCTTTCTGCTAACACACAGGTACATAATATATATATATATATATATATATATATATATTATAAATTTCCTGACGAGTGAGTAAAATCACGAAACAGGCTTGTCGAAATGAACAGTGTAGTTTTTTTATTCTTTCCAACTTATTATATCTCTTTTATATAAATATATATTTATATATATATAATTATCAGAGAGTGAAGTGAAGAAATATATGACCACTTTCCAAGATGACAAGATGCACCAGATGCGCGACATATATTCATCAAAGCAAAATTAACAAGTGCCTGAGGTACAGTGTTGAAAAATTCAAGCCTTTAAATTCGTAGATATATTTTTGAGAACGACGACATTAAACTTCTTCGTTCCTGCCAAAAAAACCAATGAAACACAAAAACAAAGGAAGTTAAGGGATCATTGATCGCAGTAAAGTGTGTGTGGCTGTGTATATTTGGGTATTAATTGAAATAGTGAAAATATTAATGTTTAAAAACAACTTTGAAAAATATATCTGATACAGCAACAAACCTCCACGAGAAATCCAATCTTTGATCAAGTTATCACCATTGATCTTTCACTTGGCTGGCTCATGTAATGCCGACCCGTAAACCGGAACCTGTGAATAAATCACAAGTTCGGGTCTACGGGACAACATGAGGCAAAGAGTAAAAAAAAACTCTTGCCACAACATGTCATTGCAGATGGAATAATAATACTGTGTATTGAAGGAGTGTCACAGGTTATCTGTAAAAATTTTCTCAGAATATTGAAAGTTTGTTATTTTCTATTCTTGATGAATTTTCCTTTCAAACTTGGCCATATCTAGATAATGATACAAGGAAAAGGAAAAAAAAGTGAGATAGGGATGTCTTAAAAACTAACATAATAAATTTTAATTGCCAAGCTTTTCGTGACTGCACCTGCTTGATACATATCTGTTAAATAGCAGAATGTCTTGGTAAATTATTAATCAAATATACGGGTTAGAATATGTTTATATATATAGGCGAGAAAGGGACGACAGTCATAGAAAAAAGTAGCCGAAGAAAATTTGTCAAAAGGACTAATCACCATTTAATGCAGGCAATCGCTAATCATTATGTAATTTACACGCGTCTATCTTAATACTGAATGCCACGTCCAGGGATGTGCTCAAACTATACTTATATGGAGAGAGAAAGTTCGATCCTCTTTGTATTTATTTCGTTTTCAGCTTGTTAGCTTTTATGAGAGAAACGATGCCTTTATCTATGAAACCGTTGCCTTAATTTTCATGTTTTAAATACCAATATCTATGATAGATTAGATAATGAAAATGTCTCTGAGTATCATAATTTTGATATATCTTAATTTAAAGATTTGATGTTCAATATGGTTAATAGTCATGATTTGTCAAGCTGAGGGTTCATAACCGAGTTCATCTAGAAGTTCGATTACGTTTTCATCTGCCCAGAGAGAAAAATCTAGTGGAAAAGAAGGCTAATCAAATAAGAACAAGGAAAGTTGCTGGGTACTAGGACACAATGATTTAATTGTTATTTCTGTGACAAATGTCTTTACCAAGTTTTATTTTGATACTTTAAACTTAGTTAATACTTACTGCATGGGATTAAATACGTTTTGTTGGATGTATCATAGACCTTCGGGATTTCAAATGAAGATGTTAATTTTTAAAGAGATTTTGTCGAATTAAAATACACTTTTTTCTTATGTAAAAGGAACTGCTTAAGAAAATTATGCTTATGATGGCAAAGGGGTTGGATATGAAGATTTTCAATATCCTTATATAATCTGTTATTTATTTTTTCCAGCTTGAGTCCTTTTGGTATAAAAGTTCATTGAGGACCTTGTATTTTCCAATGGGCTCAGGTCTTCATTTTATAAGCAAGAGTTTGTCAGTCGTGGAAATATGGCTAAAATGGGGTAGTTTGAGTGTCTTGTTGTTTAGAAAGAACGGTTTATTTACTCTCAGTTCTACAAGAACTGATTAACAGTGGAAGATACCAAATATATAGCAAGGGCCAATAGTCAATTGTTTAGAATGTTCCTTAATCATATTCTTTTTATATTGCCGTATTTTCTATACTCATCCTCTATCTCTATCTTTTTCTCATCTAAATAACCTTGGTCCTGCCTGTTACCGTCCTACAGACTTCGTCACTCGGTCAAAGAATAGTATCTGATACTGTCCTCAGTGTCTCTCCTTTTTCGGTCCCACTGCATTAATTCTAGCTTAATCGTATCACTCTTCCTCGGTCTTATCCTTTTTATTTTTCTCTTTTCAGCTACTTTCCTATCTAGTACGTATCTAGTAACCTCACAGCCTTTTCTACGACAGACATGACCCTATCATTACAGACGTTTTTTTCTTACCACTGAGGTCCTCATTATTCACATGTTCCTCCCAACTTATACCATAAACATCTTAGCATCCTCATTTCAGTCAGATCAATCCTATCCTATTCCTGCTTTAGGGCAACAGGCCAAATTTTAAGATCATACATGTCAACTGAGTGTGTACAAGTCCAATTACCTCCTCCTTAAAAAGTTTTAAAAGTTATTATTGATATTAAACAAAAAACCGTTGCATGATTTACTTTGATGAAAAGAAGTATTACATACTTCTTTTACTTTAAATACACAGAAAGATACAAACCCAAGCTACTTAACTACCCTGCATATGACTAAAATGCAACTATTTAACGAAACGTTAGATCAGGATAACAAAGACAACAAGGGAAATATATATGCATATGACCTTCAAATTTGGAAATAAAGACCGTCACCCACCAAACAAGCAAAGCACTTGACAAAGAAACGCATTGTTAACTCAATACAAATTTTGTCAATGCTGTACTAATTAGTAAAATACACAAAAAAATAATTGCATAGAAAATTGGGGACAACTTTCTTTCAAAATTCAAATCTACAAATTTTAATCGTGGATGTTTTGCAGCTCGTTCTTTTCTGTTACTTTGTTAAACTCTCAGCATCACCAAAAGCTGCTCTTTTTTCATTCTAAATATATAGGAATGAAGTTTTCAAAACCATGTACTTTGCAGCATTTTTTAATGAAAAAAACCACATGCCAGTTTTTGTCATTAATATTTTTCGGCTACTCTTGTGGTAACAGTGATGCAAGTCTCTGTTCCAATAATAAAGGAATTAAAATACTTTGACTTTTAAATCATAGTAATTCAAATATATTACCATCATCATCATAATAATGTACGGAAGGCTCACATTTGAGGCGCCATGGCTTCCTTCGTCATGGCCCGCACTTGACCCGGTTCTGCGCTGCTCTTTATGCCTGTACTATGGAGAGTCCAGATTTTGTTCCCGGCCCTCCTCTTTTTCTAGCTCGAGCAACCGTGCCCATGATCAGTTTTTTTCCAGAGTATTGCTTCTTATTATGTATCCTACGTAAGATAGTCTTCGGTTCACTACAGTCTGCTTTAGTCGCTTCTGACACCGAATTCTCCGCAAGACGCTCTGGTTTGTTATCCACTCCATCGAAATTATTCTTAGAACTCTCCTGTAACACCACAGCTCGAAGCTGCAGAGTCGTCTCCTATGACTCTTCTTGAGAATCCACGTCTCACAACTACAGGTTGCAATCGGAAAGACTAGTGTGTTTAGCAACCTCAATTTCGTTTTCCGTGATATTGATCTGGCAACAGTCTGATAAAAAAACCCAACAGTCTGGCAAGGCATCTGCCTTGCCAGACTGTTGTGAGCGCTGATGTTGGGTTTTTCGCGACAGCAATCCGCTTCTTTATTTCAATATAGTACCACGACAGTTACGTAAAATACAAAATTAGTATCAAAGCCTTGTGGACTACTTTGGTTGTTTTAGTTGTTAAATACTGTTCCAGAGCACTTGGTAAACGTAGGTTTATGAAGTCATTTCACATACGTTGTTAAAACTTCAATGTAATGTTTGATCCAGTGCCATCTCTGGATAAAAACATTTCTTTTGCTACGGCAATATTTACAATATTGATATCTAACTAAGTCAGGATGATTTATAGATAATGTTCTCTCTTGACGCTAATTTTAAGGGGGTGAAATATTCTACCTATAAACTTTGCAAGTTTTAATAATAATGGAAACAATACCTAAAGAAGTAGTTAGTAGTATATTTAGGTTATAGATTTCCACTTCCTTATTAGGTGATAATAATCTCGAACTTCATTTGGGATATACTTGACACACCTTACTTCATAATCATCTTTATTTATCTTCTATTTTGCAATCGGGCATTTCTGATTAGTACCTCTTTTTCATTTGTCATGACAGTGAGACAACTCTCATGGAGGCACAGATCCACAGCCTATATTTTCTTAGCATCCTATGTCTATTATTCATGTATTTCTTAGTAATGTGACATACCGTAGGTTTATTAGTTGACATGTCTTGTATAGGTAATGTGTTTCTTGTAGTGTTATTTATTTATTTCCATTCCCTAAAAGATGTGAACAGATTTCCATATATAATTGCAGAATGGCATATTTATGAATAAACGGCACGTACTACTCACGTTCTTTGGATTATGAATTATCATGAAAATGAATTCAGCGTATTTCCAATCAAGCAAACAGGCTTTTTGGTAATTCTGTAAGCACAAATTTGGCTACTTGTTGATTTCCCGTGGACAGGTAGGAAAACAAGGTTCAAGTTTCAGAACAAAAACAACAGCAGCAACAACAACAACAACAACAACAACAACTACTACTACTACTACTACTACTACTACTACTACGAGTAAGTGGTTAGAGTTTTTTCTGGGACAGGAGCTTCCAGTTTTGTTGCTTAAATTTTGAGACCTTCTGCAAATATTTCCGGTTTATGTCTTTGTAAAACGACCAAATCCATTGGTGCCTCAACAAACTACATAAAAGATGAAAAGGCTTTTAAAAAGGCTTTTATGTTGATATTTTTAAATGCTCTCTCTCTCTCTCTCTCTCTCTCTCTCTCTCTCTCTCTCTCTCACACACACACNTTTTCTGGGACAGGAGCTTCCAGTTTTGTTGCTTAAATTTTGAGACCTTCTGCAAATACTTCTGTTTATGTCTTTGTAAAACGACCAAATCCATTGGTGCCTCAACAAACTACATAAAAGATGAAAAGGCTTTTAAAAAGGCTTTTATGTTGATATTTTTAAATGCTCTCTCTCTCTCTCTCTCTCTCTCTCTCTCTCTCTCTCTCTCTCACACACACACACACACACACACACTCTCTCTCTCTCTCTCGCTCTCCCTCTTCCCCCTTTCTTTTCCTATTTCCCTCTTTCTGCGTGAATCAGTCTGTCAGTCATTATGCGTAAACGTTGATTTCTTTAGCTCTTCTGTGAAATTCGTTATACAACGTGGCACACAAACAAAGAAATATCTTGAGAGTAAACTACCAGAGTCCTATGTCTCTACCATGCAACACCCGCTAAGTACGTTTCTGTGCTGACCCAATTGTTTGTAGAAAGGTACCTACCTTTCTACAAACAATTTTGTTCAATTTTGTTCCAAGAGAAATGGATTAATACACAAGGCTAAAGAAATTAACACACAACCTTTTTACCACCAAGAAATCAATGGTTTGTGCCGTCCTGAAAAAATAGAAAGCTTAAAACTTCTGCTTGCTGATTTTAATGTGCTGTACTCTAAAGTAGACCTGATATTCTTTTTGTAGAAAAAAATAAGACAAGTTTACCCATTAGTATATAATTGTCATTGTTATGATAATACATCATGATTAATATTTTTCAGTGTATTCCTGGAAAAGCTTTTTTTCGTTTAATAGGGATGAACGTGGAACAGCATGCATGACACGTGTTAATAAAGAAGTAAATTAAGTAGTCTTAAAATCCTAACCTGGAAATAAATAACTTGCCTTCTTTACAAAAGTCGAACTGTTCAGTTCATAGACACTGTAAAACAATGCAATTATTTGCTTATTCATGATTTAAAAACCTTGTGGAACTCTTCCAAATATTACACAAAGGGCTTGTTTTCTATCGCCTTTTTTTAGCTATTGCTCTTGGGTCAAACCCATCAGTCTTTTCATTTCTTTAAAAATTATTTTGTTCTACTTATAACACTTGTAGTTGATGATCAATAATCTTTGTCATGTTAAGTCTACAAACTGACATGAACAAAGGAACTCCATGCAATAAAAGCAGACTTAGGTTTATCTGGATGACCTATCTTGGTCTTCGTTTTCTTTTTAATCAACCATTTGCTCATTAGGCTATAAGCAATAGTTTCAAAACATTAATCTATGTTATTTCATCAATATGTCATTCAGTTCGCAGTATCAGTGATATTCTAAAGCCTTGTTTGTTTATTACCAAACGACATTAATTCTACTCCAACGTGTTACAATTTGCCATTTCCATCATGTGTAGGTTATGTCAACCAAACTTTCTATACCGCGTACTATTGAAAAAAGTTTATTTCAATTAACATATATTTTGAAAGAAAATCAGAAATATAATATTTTGTGTTCTTGGTTAACTTCTCATATTGAAAGTGATTATTCCTGAAGCTCGAAGTACTTTACCACGAAATGTATTTAAATCTACTTTTTCTTATAGTATTTAATTATTGCCAGACATTCTGGTTTGCCAACAAAATTCTGTCTGACTTAATCTCGACCAATATTGAGCTAAATAAATAATTATAATCCAGTTAATCTACTGAAGTAAATGCTGTTATTGACGACCTGAATATTTGTAACAACCCAGTCTTCTATATGAGATATCAGTTGTCTATCCCGGGGTCTTCTAATAATGAAACACACAAATGAATCATTTTAAAAAGAAAACAAATGTATATTATCACGTACATTGCTTCTAGTTTTAATTTCATAGAAATATGTACATCAATTTTATTTAAAGTTACTTTTCTTTAAAATTTTTCTGTTTATTCTTTATTGTTTTCTCCTGCTTAATTTTGTCTCGCAGTAAGGTAGGAGCCTTTTCCCTTTTATGTAATTTACAACTTTCTCTTGTCATCAAAGGTAGCTGATACTATTATCAGTTCTTTCCTTCTTTTTCATCCTTGATTACATTATTTTTATCTCTTTTTCCTTTATGCCATTTACCGCCAATAATTTATGTGCAGAACTCTCTGAAAAAAGAGCTTTTTCTATTTCATGTAACCTAAAAATCTATTCTGTGTAAGCAATTAAAATTTATATTTCTATTTTCACCTGCCTCGTATATTTTACGTTTATTCACTTCTCAAATAGTTTAATATTAACCGAGTTTCCAAATTTTCAATTCTCAAAAATTGGTATATGAAGTGATGCTCACTGAATCACTTTGGTCTTTTAATTGTAGTTCATCAAATAGATATTTTAGATACAAATGTAAAATCCTACAGAAACAATGAGCACAGAGATGATATAGGCAAACTAAGATAAGAGCTAATATTATTAGATCAACAATTCAATATTAGAATGAAGGAGTAGATAACTGGTTTGCTCAGCGACTAATCTAAAAGCAGGCTTTGGCGGTAGCGGAAATGGGAATGGTTCATGTTTTTTCAATACACCGTATGACCCCAGAAATGCACTTCATATTAAGAACAAGTTGTACCTTTCAATAGGAGAAAGGACTAAGAGTTAGTAGAACAGTCGGATGCATTCCAAACAAAAAGTTCTTTGTATAATATTGTTCAATATTCCCATAACAAACTTTAACATTCCAGTTTCCAACATGAAAATCTCATTGAGGCTTTCAAGCCGAAAAAGAGACCAAAGGATTTTCTACTGTCTACTGTTCTGTTAGCTATTGCTGTCATTTTAGAACAAACTCTCAAGCTGGTGTTTAGTATCTCTAACGTTCTGTTTTTGGTTTCTAAAGGGATGCAAAATACAACCTCTACCAGAAATAAAAGAAAATTCAAGCAAAATTCCAATAGAGAGAAATACTTCTGTTGATAGTAAACATCTGTAAAATATATGCTTAACAAATAGAAACCTTTAAATTTAAATGACAAAAAAAGCTTTCAAGGACAGGATTTAATCGTACATGTGATACCAAGTAGAAAATACAAGCTGCGCCAAACTAAATAAGAACGCGTGGCTTCCCCTTTTACGTCCACCTGCTCGCTCAGTACGGCAGTCGACGCTGTTTCTTTGCTTCATTGTTAGTCGAGGTGAAATGTTTCTCACTTGGAAATTAGTAAGTTTTTCTCTAAGATGATCAACATTTTCTGTGGAGATTTTGATACCATATTCAACATTAGAAGTTTTATTAAAGGGTGAGACAATAAAGTAGAAAATTTGGTTGTAGAACGTTCTGGGTAATGATGTACTTCCGATAGGTTGTCTGGTAAAATAGATTGATCATCAGAGACATACGAACTGGTGCGAACACACTTTATTCGAAACTGTATGTTTAACTTGCTGTTCATCATAGTTCAATAAACACTTCCTCAAAATTATTTTCACAATTTTTTTAACCATCTTGTTTATGAGACTGACCTGTTCCCAGTTTTATAAAGGATGTCAAGATTTTTGAGTGTCCAGGTACTTTGGAAAAGACAGGGAAAGTCAAGAGAAAATCAGGTGAAAAAATCTGATCTGTTAAAAAACGTACTGGTAATAGTTAATTTGGTAGATCAGTTGGCCTTCAAAGGCAAACGTTTTGTTTCCGATCCCCACAACCCGCATATACTTGTAAGGTTTTTATGTAATTTCAAATCCTCTTTTTTACTGATATCTTTAAAGTATCCAACATAAAATTACTTAAACCTAAAAGTACCCATAATATGTTTAATCTATCTGTTCACCTGCCATGAACGTCACTAAGTCTATCATAACTTTTCTCTTTTCTCTTTACGATTTTCGCAAAAATTGGAAATATTTACTGTGTTTTAATACACGTTGTTTTTTTTACTGAAGTGGGGAAGCAACAGTCACTCTCAATTTGTATAATTTTAATTAAATTTCTAAACGTTAGATTACTTTACTTTCAGCTATTTTCTCACAAAAAGACACGTTTTTATTTACTTTTAAATTTAGCTATTTCCCGCGGTTTAAATCTAAAGGTAATTGGAATTATTTTGGCCAAAAATAAGAAATAAATTAAAATACAAAATATCATCAGCTAGCCGCCAGAGGAAAAAAGTGAAGTCATAACCACAAGACCATGAGGTACGCAATAACCATCTGTTATTTTAAGGAATTCTACATTCTGTGACCATCACAAGGGCTATGAACGCGAATTTCAATTCCTCCTTTTTATTCACGACCTATTGACAAATCTCTAACTTTAATATTTAATACTCTTAACAAGAATTATTAACCTGTTGCAACATTTCCAGGTATTTGACTACAGTTAGCAACATTTTGGAGTCGTAGCATGTTATGAACAGAACCAATTGTTGTTTCTGTTGAAATCATTATAAACAAATGCAATGCAGTCCTCCTTTTCAGTACCTGTTTCTCTGACCTAACCAGAACGTTACCTGCACCCTGGCACTGGCCATCAGCTCACTTTTCCATTCCTCTACCCTCTTTCAAGAACATATTTTTGATATTTTGGAACATTTGTTGTCCGATTGTTATCATTTTCTGAATGTTATTTGTTTGGACTCCTATTCTATTTAATGTTATGCTTTATATTATCAAAGTCATAAAAAGAATTGTTTAACCCCAACTATATAATCTGTTAGACCTCTATTAACATGAGTGTTTCCTTCTAGACAAGCTCTTGCAACAACTGCAATTAGGTCTATTGAGAGCAGTTACTGTTTACGTTGTTACATAATTATGCTTTTCAACCTTAAAAAGAGGCAATGTATTAAGAGTCCTGCTCGTTTGTTGTTCCTATCTTTTCTTTTATAATTTCAACCTTCTAGGTGTAGATTTAAATAGCTCATACAACTTATTAATAAGAAAACATTCACTATCATCTTCTTTCCACCCATATTTTATACCTTACTCTTTGAGTCGCAGAGAGCAAAAAGCTATTATTGAAGCGAGTATCATACCTTAACTGTCATTGCGAGAAACCAAACATGTCTGCCTTGTGCATTGTATTTGATAGGGTTTTTTTAAATTACTGCTTCTTAACACATTCTTCTTCTTCAGGCTTGCCCTTAATCTTAACTATTGAAGGTCCTTAAAATATGAGGCATTTCGCCTATCACTGTTTACTGGGACTATCAATCCTCACTAGATCAATCCTTTTATGCTCTATGATGTCACATAGTGTTAGTTGAGAATCTCTGTCTAAAGCTATTATTTTCAAAAGAGAGAAAACGTAGAAGCAGAAAGAATGAGTGCTTAAATATGGACCCTCACTACAACTGATTCCGGAAATGTATGTTTTAGGCTATAAACGATAGAAGCACCCATTTATACTTTGCAGGTTGATGCCAAATATAGAGAAAAATGGGCTATAAAATACCACCTGTACATTAGACCAAGCAACAGAAAAATACTTTATGCCTCAGCCAAAAACAGCTGTAATAATTGACACCACAATCTTGGGTGTACTTACTTGTGAAAAAATCAAAACAGACAAATACACTAATAACTACTGCTTTTCCTGAAAACAACCTATAAATATTATAATATTTTAATACCACCAGGAACTCATTAGAGCATCTGCACAATAGAACCATCTTCCCTGTAAAAGAGATACCAGACCAATTCGACACACCTCTCTGTTAATAAAAACTGCACACATACATCCCAGCCAAACTCAAAGATAAACATTCAAAATCAGATTTTACTGTCAAACCTAGCTATCTTGACATCTCACAAAAACATAAAAATGTTGATATTGGTCCTCTATAGTCCCACTAGTATTGCTTCCCTCTCTAGTGAGCAGGAGCTGTTAAGAAAATGTTCTACTAACTATTAAGTTTGTTGTACAGCTAATGATTATTTTTTTGTTTGTCATCTATTGTCGGTGACTACTAGTCTACAATGTGAGAGAATATTGTGGGTTCTTTTCCTTTTTCTTGTTTTAACTTGTTCTTCTTCTGCCTTCAGAAAGTTTCCAAACAAATGTGTCCACATTTCTTTGTACTCATCATAAAACGTAACATATACGTCTGGCAAAGTTGTGATACAACCTCGACTCATACTTCTGCTTTAAATAAAATAACATAACCGCACATACTGACACACAAATTTCATTTTATCGTCGATAACTTATCTGATTCTCCTACCTCGTCACTACAACCACCATATCACAGGACGTTATTCAATTTAAACCTTTAAAGTTTCAGATTATAACAACTCTTTTATACACTGCTGATAAATCTACCCGGCTCAACAAAACAGAGGTAATTTAGATTTACAATAATTCAACGAATGTTCTTAACTACTAAAGAAGTTGAGGATGGAACTTTAGAAAAAGATATTTCAAAAGACATTTGAATTCCTCATAATACTCTTTCTACACCTATTAAAAAAAATTATCTATCATCAAAATCTTCTTAAAAAGCACATCTTGTGGTTCTGGTGGGTTTAAAAGAAATTTTATGTTATATTCAACAATAATAGTTACTGTTTTTCTTTTTTCACATTATGATTACTTTGTCTCGTTTTGTTTTTGAAACTGTACTTCGTGAAGGAGGAATGCAAAAATGTTATCCAGATAGTTTTAACTCTATAAGCATGGAAATACAAGGTAATCGTTTTCAAAGCTCTGGAGGTTAAATTTTTACCCGAAAGAAGAGGAATAAAAGATAGTTTTTACCCTAAAAGTGTACTTACAGGATTTTTTCTTCAAACTGACTATACACAAAGCTGACTATTTCAACTGCTGTTTTTCTGGGTTTTTTTCCTTCAGTTCTGTAATCCCCTGTCCCTCTTCAGCTTTTTGATTATGAAATACAAAAAAGGCCAGAAAATAATAATATTTCTTTCTATAGGAGTTCACAGTTTAGTTCCGTTGCATTATACATCCCATGTGTTAAAATAAGGTGATCAGCAGAATTATTACTGACTCTCAACACATAAAGGAAGTTAAAAGTTTGGCTTCTGACAATATCATAGCAATGTCAGCTGACCAAAACTGCAACTTTTAATTCGTACAAGGAACATTTATGATGAGTAGGATCTGAAAATTGTTATTTCAACACCATATAATAACGTTGTGGGGTGTAGAAAATATAAAACGAGAAAGTACTGTCTTTTTCTTAAGTTTAGCAATCAAACAGGCTACATGCTTACATGTCAGGATACAATTTAGAGAACTTTTATGTTTCTGACGGTCAAATAAGTTAAAAGAAAAGTTTCCATCATGCAGAGAAAAGCAAATTAACTTGTCATATTTTAAGTTGCCTTACGTCATTAAAGGGATCTTTTCCTAATGAATAGTCTTAGAATTTTTACAACGATTAAATATAAAAAAAAACATTCTGTGAAGAATATTATAAGGATCACCGGTTAGAACGTGTGAAACAAGACTAGGTAATATTCTTACCTCGGGCTACTAAAGGTGGAATCAAGACATCATCCAAATAACGTTATTTTTTCAAGGACCTTTCTGTGATGGATATTGTTCTCTTCAAAAGTAGTCGCTTTTAGTTTCTGCATTATGTCCTATCACTGTAATCAATTTTTTTGTGTAGCTGATCTAGTCTAGATCAAGTTTTTTTCCATTAACAGTAACATCTAATTTTGTTTACAAATGCCCCAGAATAGATATTCTAAATTGTCTTTCTATCTTTCTTTGTGATCTGGGAACTCTAGTGGTTAAACTTTGTTCAATTAGCTTCAAGTCAACGTAGTTTTTTTATTGGAAAAAAAAAAGTATTTATCCCTTTTGCGCAGCCTCCCGTAATCTAGGTAATTTTATCAACGTTATCTTTAAAGCACATTTTTTATCTCTTCTTCCTCTCTGTGGGTAGTTCCCTGTTTTTATACACTGCTTGGACTCTAATATCTTGCGAAATAAAACCTAATGCGAAAATTAAAAATTTTTTCTTACACATTTAAAACTTCAACTTCCATGATCTGTCTTCGTAATTTAATTTCTCTGCATGTAATACTGCTTATATGTCTCGGCCCGAATGGTATTTCTCTTTTTCACTGAATTCAACCAACCTTCTTTATATCCCCCTCTTTAGAAAAATCTCCTTACTTTTTGTTACGATCGTCTCGTTCTTCTCTCCCTTTTATTTTTTCTTACTACGGCATAATGGTAACCAAATTTGATCAACCTTTTATCTACACCCCTAACCCTTTTTACTTAACCTGTTACATATTTATTTACCTGTCTAGACAGTATATCCCTTATCAACCAGTCACTAACAGGATTGGCAGACAAGAATAAAAGGCCATTCTACTTAGGAAATATGATTATGTCCACTGGGTATTAACAGTATTTTTATTTGTTCAGGTGAAAATACGTTATATATTTTTAGCTAACTGGTACTACTTTGAGTCTAACGATAGTACGGCGTAATGGAAATCCAATAGCCCAAGTCAAAATGCAAACATCCCTGTGGGTTTTTAGACCAAGCAGGTCTACTTCTACACAACACGTGGCACCTGTTCNAAGTATTTATCCCTTTTGCGCAGCCTCCCGTAATCTAGGTAATTTTATCAACGTTATCTTTAAAGCACATTTTTTATCTCTTCTTCCTCTCTGTGGGTAGTTCCCTGTTTTTATACACTGCTTGGACTCTAATATCTTGCGAAATAAAACCTAATGCGAAAATTAAAAATTTTTTCTTACACATTTAAAACTTCAACTTCCATGATATGTCTTCGTAATTTAATTTCTCTGCATGTAATACTGGTTATATGTCTCGGCCCGAATGGTATTTCTCTTTTTCACTGAATTCAACCAACCTTCTTTATATCCCCCTTTTTAGAAAAATCTCCTTACTTTTTGTTACGATCGTCTCGTTCTTCTCTCCCTTTTATTTTTTCTTACTACGGCATAATGGTAACCAAATTTGATCAACCTTTTATCTACACCCCTAACCCTTTTTACTTAACCTGTTACATATTTATTTACCTGTCTAGACAGTATATCACTTATCAATCAGTCACTAAAAGGATTGGCAGACAAGAATAAAAGGCCATTCTACTTAGGAAATATGATTATGTCCACTGGGTATTAACAGTATTTTTATTTGTTCAGGTGAAAATACGTTATATATTTTTAGCTAACTGGTACTACTTTGAGTCTAACGATAGTACGGCGTAATGGAAATCCAATAGCCCAAGTCAAAATGCAAACATCCCTGTGGGTTTTTAGACCAAGCAGGTCTACTTCTACACAACACGTGGCACCTGTTCATGTTCCTTAATCCACTGAAAAATGGGGTGTAAATCTAATCAGGTCCTGGGATTTTCAAAACGGGGCAGTCTTTTCGCCCATAGTCAGTGATTTTATTTTTAAAAATCCTTTGTAGAAAACATGTCCAGAAACGGTATAATAGGTAGAAAACACCTTCACTTAAAAAGAGTTATTCAAAGTGAAAGAAAGTCTGTGGAATGGTAGTGAAAAGGATAAAATTAAAAAGTACAGTCAGTAAAAGTGTATTTTCATGGCGTATTTTAAATTAGGAATGGTACAGTTTTTATGGCTGGGTGCACCCATCGGGGGAGTGTTTAGGTTATACTAAGCAACTATTTGTTACTGTTATTACCACTTTTAATATATTTTTTCTCCACGGCAGTCAGATTGGGAAGAATGTAGTCCCATGCTACAACAAGCATTTAAAAATCATACTTAAAATTTTAGCGTTGTCAATGAAGTCGGGCGGCTAAAAAGCCTCTACTTTTGCCATGTTTCAACACCAGTTTTAGCACTTTGTCAATCGTTTTAAAGCTTAATTAAATGCTTCTATTAATTACAGCTGGTATCATTGTGTCCATTACTTTCTCCTGCTCTTCATTTAAACCTCAAAATCTTAATACTTATCTTACCCGGTCTCTTGGAATTGCCAAAGCAAGCATTTAGACAGCATATTTTTTTAATATCAACTACACTCTTTGCTCCCTTTGTTTACACCTCATTATCCGTCTAGATTATAAAACCTTCTAAAACTGTGTAACCTAAAAAAAAGTTGGAAAAATTTAAGTTCCGTGAGCTGGACTCAAAACTCAAACAATGATATGAACCCATTTTTTTGTAACTTCCTTTTTTTTTTGAAGTGATACTTGCATTGAAAATTGGAGAAAAATGAACTGTATGTTTATGCAGGGTCCAAATACCTGCATGTAGTGAAATTTGAATGGATCAATTCTTATCAGCTACAATATTAAACAATAGCGTCATTGTGCACAAATGACATGTAATCTACAACTGTCAGCTTACATTGCAAGTCATGCAATTATCTGTTTATATATGTATTAATGGTAATTTTCAAGACCATACAAAGAAAACTGAATACTAAATTTATCCTATACCTGCAGTCCTATAAATTTAAATGGAACCGTTTAATATTGTGCATCTTTGACTTTTATTAATTTTCTGAAGTTTCGAGAGGATATAAAAATACTGGGGGAAAATGACTTTAAAACGATATATATAATTAAACAAACAATCGAAAATGATATCGAAAAAGATGTGTATCATACATTGTAATTTATTTTCACAGTGGTAAAGAGTTTCATTAGAAGGCGTAAACACGTGGAGAGGCCTTCCNATGTTTATGCAGGGTCCAAATACCTGCATGTAGTGAAATTTGAATGGATCAATTCTTATCAGCTACAATATTAAACAATAGCGTCATTGTGCACAAATGACATGTAATCTACAACTGTCAGCTTACATTGCAAGTCATGCAATTATCTGTTTATATATGTATTAATGGTAATTTTCAAGACCATACAAAGAAAACTGAATACTAAATTTATCCTATACCTGCAGTCCTATAAATTTAAATGGAACCGTTTAATATTGTGCATCTTTGACTTTTATTAATTTTCTGAAGTTTCGAGAGGATATAAAAATACTGGGGGAAAATGACTTTAAAACGATATATATAATTAAACAAACAATCGAAAATGATATCGAAAAAGATGTGTATCATACATTGTAATTTATTTTCACAGTGGTAAAGAGTTTCATTAGAAGGCGTAAACACGTGGAGAGGCCTTCCTTTTCCCTGGTAACATTTGCCAAGGGCATTGAAACTCGAGTAAAACCAATTAAAGACTATTATCTATGACCTTATAGTTAAACTTTTACTCTCTTTTTAGGTCCTCAAGGTTTCCTGATTTATTAATTTACTATATATTACTGGCTTAACATTATATATTAAATGACCGGATGCCCTTCCTGACGCCAACCAATGGCTTTTCTTTTGTGAAGTTTTAAATTCTCCTCGCTCGCTCGAGGAATCGAACCCGGAACCTCTTGGTTAGTGTGCAACTGCACTAACCATTAAGCTACGGCTCCTCACGATACTAATCTTATATTAATAACTCAAAAAAACAAAATATATGGATATTTCTATAAGTTTCATGCAGAAATCAAGAAAGAACTTGGCATTGTCAAAGAAAAAAAAGACAGTTAGTATTGGCCAATTAGTTCATTGATCCATATGAAAAACAAATTGTTAGCATAACAGAAATGGACAAGACATAGTAGTATCAAGATTTCGGACTACAATATTAGACATTTTGAAAATTTTCCATTAAATTTGTCTCAATTTTTACTCATTTTCTCGATGTAGTGTTCATTAAGGCAAATGATTTCCTTGATAAAAATGTAAATATTTTAACCTATTATACAGTTAAAACAACCATCGGAAATAAATTATTGATTTTGTAAATAATAAAAATAGTAATCGTCATTATCAGGAGCATCAAATTTATTACTTGACTAATTTTATTACTTGAATAACCTTATTAAGCAATATAAGCAAACTGCAATAAATCAGTAAAAGTAAGAAGTAACATAATCTGATAGTCTTCATCAACGAAAGTTGCAAGGTGAGTCAAAGAAGACCAACACGGTTGTCTTGGTCTCTCAACCAGAACGAGGAATAGCAGTTGTAATGAGTACAAAAGACAAAAAAATTAGTACATACAATATGATAAATAATAAATAATAATAAAAAGAATTTATAAAATAGAATTGTAAGCTGTAACTATCTCAGAGCAAATATGAAAATCTCATTCATCTTTAACACTAATTAATTCTAATCTTTACAAGTGAAAAAAGTAAACAATTGTTTATTTACCAACATTAGTAATTTCATTAAAAATGAACATGAACTGAGTATAAAATATAATTTTCTGGTAGCAGAACAATGGTCTTTTTCATCGAAAAAAATTTAAAAAAAATATTTACTCTATGAGTGCCTTGATAGCTAAGGACCAATAATTAATTATATATTCAAATACACATCCATTCCACTTACTTATCAAAATAGGATAGAAATGTTGCTTCACAGTTCTATTAAACAAGTAAAAAGGGTACTGTACAGATATTGATGTTTCAGTCCTACAAAACCATTTGATGCTTTATTTAGTCTCCCTTTTAAAAACTTTTCATATTGGTCAAAATATACTCCGCTTTAACAGGCAATTTTAGGGATATGATTACCTTTAGTTCTTTGATTAAATGTGTTAGTATAAATTTAGTATCTACCAAATTTTCTAGAAATGAGTAGTGAATTACTGAGAAAATATAAAAAAACAAGTAATGGTGCTCTTCATACCAGGCTATAAGTGAACTGACCGCCAAAAAAACTTAAAAAAGAAATGTGGTCTTTATTTTGGAATATTACGGTATACAATACCACCATTGTGATGCTAGTTGCCTACAGTTTACTGAAATATCACTGTAGTGAAAAAACAAAACAAAACAGGACCTAGAAGTGGCCATTTGTCACATTTAGGCATACATTTTACTGCCTATAAGCGATCGGTAGTATATCACTTTATTAAAATAATTTGATACGATATCATACAAACAATCCCTAATGGTGGTAGAAATAACTGACACCATATATAGTCTTTTCCATATTCATTACGTATTGCAGTATTCAAAATTAACCGAATATTATAAAAGTTACCTTTTCTTACCTTGCGCCATTCAGGTTTCTTTGTATTATGTTTGAAAATGTTGATATGGCACCACAAGTAGTAAAAGCTGACAGAACTGATGGAAAGGCTACTTTCTGTTGATACATAGATCTTCTTTTACCTTTTCGCCGCTGTTAGTCCTGCTTGAGATAAACAAATGAAAAATTATTTAGATCTATGACTTCATAGGGACAACTATACACTGATATTACTAAAAGCAAAAAATTACAATGGCGTAAGGGAGTATGATTACCATATGTACAGACTATTAGAAGTATTAGAGAATTCTTAAATTGGAAATTATTCTCCATGATTCGATGAAAAATACCGTAAAGTTTGAATGATAGCTAAAGATTGAATTTAATTCTAAAAAGCAAAATCTAATTCAGGTAAGCTAAGCCAAGTTAAAAATTGACTGTGAAGACAGTAAGGTAGGCCACATGAATCACAAATTGGATTTCAAAAAAGTAACAACGGAGACAAACCGCTCGGAGAAAACATCAACTTTGAGGCAACAAATTTGAAAGGACAAAAACTGACTACAATAGAGTGCGTAAAGAAAAAAAATGGGTTTGCACAATATATCATACAATCAGCAATGGAAAAAAGGTGTAGCTGAGTAAGCAGGAAGAAGTACAAAATTTCCCTGTATCTCTATTTCCTTTTAGTAATAGGATGTGTTGGGGAATTATCCATATTTGTTCTACGCAGTTTGAGATAATTATTGGTATGCGTCAATAGGGGAGTCACTATTTACCGAAAATAGGATGATCGACGTGATTCACCGGGAACAGCACGATTGTGGTCGTGCTACGTGACTTATTTACGTAGATATTTAAGAATTACTATTGTTGTAATACATTTTGATCATGAATAAGGGATTAGAATATTATAAAGATTTGGGTGTGTAACTTAGGTATTTTTTAACTGTGAATATTGTAAATACATGTTGCTTCTAGATGAGTCATGTGGGAAACTAGGGAGTATAAGTAACTGGAAAACTTACTAGATTCTCTAAGATCGTTTGGATTCTTCAAGAAAGTATGAAGATCGTTTGGATTCTTTAAGATAGTATGAAGATCGTTTGGATTCTTCAAGATAGTATGAAGATTGTATTAGACTGATAGAAGTGTTTCACTGGTTGTGTGTTTCACTGCTTTGGATTGTAATGAGTCTGTATAACTTGGCTCATTAGTGTTTATTGAAGGATTATTGATGAAAAGATTAGTATACAGTCCTCTAGATTGGAGCTTTATTTGTTTCTCTATCTGAACCGCGCATCGAAGACATCGGATCTTCAACAGGATGTCAGTTCTACCACTAATATTACTTCTCCTGTCTCTTTCGCCTATTTCTACCAAAATAATATAAATGGTCTGCATTGGATCTTTCTGTTCAAAGGACCATAAGCTATATAATCCTTTAAATTTTTTGCTATATGGATTCTTCTTTGTGTTCCTTCTCTCAATCAGTTTTAACATTACAGCAGTTTTTCATTGAAACATTGTATTGAAATCAATGTCATATAAGACATCCTTTAGCGATGTCAGGGAAAATTCAAGCGATATAAAAAATAATACTAGACACAATGATATAATACGTAATTTGCTTTTGGAGTCATACTTCCCCTTGGAGATTTGAAGTATATAACGCCTTTTTCAGATAACGCTCTATTATAAATTATATCGTAGATTACCATATACTACTGCTGTCATGATTGAAACTGATGATTATTAAAATATTCAAAATCTGTACTCAACAATGAATGGAAAATATTTAATGAACTAACAAAATGAACAAACAATAAGTCCAGTCAATTGTGTAAAACATCATGAAATTTTGAATTAAGCAACAGGTATAGGGCCAAAAATTTACTCCACGATAGAAAATTATCTTATTTAAACTTAAGTGAATGGACCAGAAGCTGGCAAAATAAAGAAGATGCTGGCAAGCAAAAGAGAGACTGCGGTTAAAAAGTGTTTATTGTCTTTCTGCCCTCGTCAAAAAATCCCAGAAGCATCAGAAAAATACAATAAGGATAAAACAGACAAAACAATAAAAAAATTAAAAATTACCTTATTGAGTCAGGAAATAACCCAGTAGAACAATGGAGTCCGATATTAACTTAACTGACATGTTTGTGCACCCTAACCATTTTGGCTAAATGGAAACTCGAAAAATGTAAAGCCATTAGATATAAGGGGCTATGAAGCAACAAGAAAATTAGACAAAACGAAAGAATCCTTCTTAAAATAAAATAGATTTCGATCATATAAATGAGAAAAAAACAATAAAAGTGAAAAAAAATTTCAAAGATAAGCATTTCCAGGATATACATTGTAAGAAGACTTCTTTATGCTTGGAGCCACTACGACATTTGGATAAGGACACTGCAAATAGCAAATGAAGATAGATGGTAAAAAATGACATAAAACAAAAGAAGAAGATTCATCTTAGCACTTTCCATGACAACAACGAGAGAAGGGGCAATAACATAAGAAGGTACATAGATGTGAACAGGCTTTTGGAGTAATAAGCAAGAGAAGAACCAACAAAATTGAAAATAACCTTTGAATGGGGTCGAGAAGATCTAGTTGCCAACACGACGCTCCTCCTTAAGTATGTAATTTAGTAAAGATTAAAAGTGGATACAGAGTTAGTTAGTTCCTTGAGCTACACAAAGAGCCATTTTCAAAGGAACAGTTTTACCAATCGACTGATGTAAGAACCACCCAATTGGTAGGAAATTTAGAGCAAGCAAGAAGAAGATGAGGACTGTTTTCAACAATATACATAAGATTTGTCTTGCCAGGATTAAACTACACTAGTTTTTTCTCACTCCAGTTCATAACCGTCTAAAGACTCACCTCAAGATCAAAAGCAAATTCATATTATTTGAAAAATTAAACTGAAGCTACAGCTATAAAAGTGAATAAAGCACAAAATAAACTATTCCATACCGGCAGTCTATGGAATAAAAATAATGTAATAGTGTTTTAAGAAGATTTGACGATGTACTTTTCTTTACAAACTTGCAAGATACAGGACACGTATTGGAGGTCAGAGGATAAGATAATGCTTCAGAGCTGACCTTTGTGAAAAAACCCCGGTGAAACATAAATCTGTCCTAGGGAAAATCCTGTTAAGCAAAATATAAAAAGGACTTTTACGGTCTATACCAGCAACCTGTTATTCAAAAGACCAAAAACGTGTGTTTTTTTGGTAAAATAAGGAATGAACACGCAAAAACAAAAACAGTAACATAGACAAGTACAAACGTCGAAGAAATAAAACTCTCGCAAAATTCATATTATATTGCTGACAAGGCACCATTAAAACTATAGGCATTACAAATGAATATTTAAAATTGTAGGACCCATCATTGTTAGGTTAACATTATTTTATAATAATTCCTATCTTTCCATGAGATGCCAACGGACTCAAACATATTTTAACTTCTCAGCAATGAAGCACTACACATATAGTTTCAAGAAATGAAATTAATCCTAGTTAAACAAATAATTTTCGTATTCTGCCATCAACGTAAAAACCAAAGAAGGCAGGAAGGATGCTAAAATATGACATTGACTGTTGAAAAGTCTAAAAATCTGTTGAAAAGTTTAAAAATTTACCAATACTTTTCATTCTTTACCAATTTTGGTACATACCCATGACTTTGTAAACAGAATGTCTAATACATGTGTTCCAATATCACAACCTTTATCCACCACAGAAATAAAGTTTTTGACAGTAAGTATAACCAAAAAAACAGACAACAGTGACACAACAGAAAATTCAGACCTGGTGACTACTCTTTACCAAAATTGATATTCTAGAAGGTTATACACATTGAAAAGTAGCCTGGGTAAGAACTAGTTGGTCATGTGAGAATTGCATTTTGAACAGGTGGTGAATTTATTGTAGGAAATATTTCCTTCTATTATTTTCTTCATTAGGATAAAGTTCAATCAACAAACTTTGACATATTCATTTAATAACAAGTATAATGTTTACAAAACATTTTCCCAAAAAGGAAATACGCTATCTTAGAAATATAACAATTTTTTTTAAATGTGGAAATTTGTAAACGCAATGCATAAGCAAAGGAAACGAGTACAATATGCCATTTTTCCATTGTTAAATTAGAAAGAACACAAAAAAGGTTTGGCGAACTACAGACCTATAAGTCTCTTTTCTCTTGATTGCAAACTGCTTGTATAAATCTTGAAAAACTGGATACAAAGCACACTTGATCAACATCAGCAACGAGAACAATAGGCAGAGAGGCAAGGTTACTCCACCATAGTTCGCCTGTCACAAGAGCTAGAAAAAATCAATGAGTTCTGGAACTCTATACAGTATAGCTTTTTATAGATTGTGATAAAGGTTTTAACTCAATACAACATTAAGCAGCGTTTGAGGCACTAAAAAATATGGGGTGAAGGAGAAGCACACAATGTTATTTTTAAAAAATCACTTATCAAAAAGACTGGAAATATGAAAGGTGTTGGCCAAGGCGACTCATTATCTTGTGTTATGTTTACGTCAACTATGAAAGAAATATTCAAACATTAAGCATTGAACCTAGTATCAAAATTGATAGACAGGGGCTAAAGAATCTAAGCTTTGTCGATGAATCATCTTGTTTGCTGAGAATGAAGAACAACTTGAGATTATGCAGAAATATCTGACCAAGAAGGGAAAGAAATATGGCAAGAGACAGAACAAGAAGAAAACAAACAGCTAAACTATTGATTAATGATGTAATATCGGAAGAAGGAAATGAATGCAAATTTGTGGAAAGATTATTAACACCCAAAAATGAGATATGTATGGAAGTCGACAAGAGCATTACAGCTCCTGTGGAAACGGTTTTCATAATATACCGTCTTTCTAAAGGAAGAAAAAACCCTACTATGGTGTTTAAAAGAGAGGATGATGGGCAATATTATCCCACCAACAAAGACAGATGGTAAAGAAACCTGGACTCTCACAAAACGCTAAGAGAGGAAACAAACAGTCGTGCAACGAACATGGAAAAGTCAATGCCGAATATCACTAGAAGAAACAAGATAAGGGATGAGATAATCAGAAATAAAACAAAAGTGATGGACATCATTGAGAATGTGAAGTGCAACAGACAAGTGTGGAGAGGATACCTCACCAGAATAAACAACATCAAGTGAGTAGAAAGAAGTCTAGAGTGGACACACAGAGGACAAAGAATGGTGGGTTGGAGGCCTAAACACTGGTGTACAGGTGAGATAGAAAAAATAGGAGGGAGAAGAAGGATGCAAGTGGTCGGTATCATCAAGGGTCAAGAAAGATATGGAGACCATCTGCCAGCAGTTGCTTAACAAGCCAAGAAGAATAAGAAGAATATACAGAATATACACGCATTCACACAGACTTACACACACATACACCCCACTTTTCGGAAGGATGTGTGTTTTTATGCATTTGTATAAAATTTTAGATGTAAACATCAAACTAATAGAACATAAATGCAGATATAAAAGTAGAATGTCAACATCATCAAATATCATATGAACAGAAATATTAACACTTTTTATGTTTAACAACCACACAAGGCATAAAACCACTCAGTATATGGTACTGTGAAAAAAGACAGAATCAAAGGTTAGGGTAAAAGATGAGAGTTGCCTTGTGCTCAAAAACATTCAAGTCCTACGATAAAGAAAAGCATTCAAAAGCCATGGAATGTCACGATCTAGCTGTCCGAGAAACAAAATGTACATTCATATGACAATTTATTACGACAAGGGAAAACAACTGCATAATTATGAAGACGTTCAGAGAAACACGTCATGAAATATGCAACCAAATGTCTTAGTAACAGCAGGGAAAGTTCATTGTAACACTTTCTATGACAATACACTTAAAATAATGTAAAACAAGTCAAATTTAGTTTACGAGACGAATATGTTGACAAATAGCAGCAAGATTTGAATCTAATGAGTTGAAAAAGGGCCTCTGAACTCTTTCAAGAGCCAACAGATTAAATTTTAGAAGAGCCCGGGGAAAGATGTGCAGAAAATGACAAACCTTGCAGCCTCATTGATGAACATTTTTAATATATATATATATATATATATATATATATATAATATTACCTGAAGCATTTATTGGTTTTAATAATTATTGTTCCACAGTTTAAGTATTTTTTGATAAATGGGTTTGCGTGCGTCTGTTTTAAGGGCAAATTATTCTCAATTTCAAGCCAACACATCATTTTTTTAAGCTATGAGGGACAAAGTAATTTTCTTATTGTTGTCGTCAATGTAGTAGAAAAGCAATTAAATTTTTCCACCGTCCTTGAGGATATGCTTAGTTCTGAAGTTTATCTATGATTCCTGTCAGCAAGGATTTTTTAAATATATCTAATTATTATTGTTTTATATGAAAAAATATACAAAAAAACTTTAAACAGTAATAAGACTGGACAGAAAGTCAGAGTGAATGTATAGTAACATTGAAATCAAATCCTAGGTATTACCAATAGACAATAACAAAGATAGCAATAAAAACTTTAAAGATCCCGTGTTTCCTAAGAGCTTTAGAGCTATCCATTTAGACAAATATATTTTCATAACGTTTATCAATCAAGACAGTACCATTGTCCTTTTATGTTCTTTTGTCTTAGTCTTTGATGCTTCTGATAGCTTTACGGAACCTTTCGCCAATTTCATGTCTGTCAAACCACACCAGCCCAAGTGCCCATTTCTGTTGTTCACATTTGCTTTTTTGACTGCTATGTCAAAATGCTACAATATTTTCAACTTTTAGTGGAATTTATTTGTTTTCTACTTACAACTGTAAGTTTCTACGCTTCAGGTTTTTTAATGGTGTGTGGATTGGGAATTGGTGTTACGGTCTAAGGATGTTGATTGAAAAAAAATATGGCTATCAAATATTTGAAAGTCAAGCAAGTCGGATTACAACATTTATGTGTAATGTGCTAGCCTCGCCTCTCTTTGAGTAATGATACAAAAGAGGCTTAACTAGAGAAGGGTTCATACCATAATTTCATATTGTGTTAAAGAAACATTGCATAACAAAATGACATGCTTGTTACATAAACTTGAAAACTCATTTGATTCTAAAGCCCACTTTTATTAAAAAAAGTAGAAAATGGCTTTATGCGAAAAACATTTTTAGTTATCCAACAAGTTAGTCTTAAGTTTTGGAAAGAAACAATAATTTCCATAGATAAAAAGAAGTCAATCCTCAATCAACGATAACAACCATTGGGATGTTTGCTATCCTACAGAGCCTATTTGAAAAAATTGAAAAATCAAGTGCAAGCACAATCTTCAACAAAAACAAGAGGCTGTACAATTTTTATGATAAGAACCAGGAGAAACAACTTGAAAATCTAAAGACTTCTCATTGGATTTTAGGGCAAAAACATGCCAGTCAAATAGACATCAGACAATTGTTGATAATAAAGTAGTACCAATTAAGGTTTGACAGTCATTAATTGTAATCAATAGTGGAAATGTATTATTCGATAAACATTAGTTGAAATCACGAAGGAACAGAGGGCACACTGTTGTTACCTGATTTAGAACATAAGCGATTGGAAATCTTAATTTTCAAAGTGAATAAAGAAAGATCTAAACAGAACGCTAGAGAAAGTTAGATTTTTAACTGGCATTGGTACACTTAAAGAAACAGGCACCAGGTACTACAGGAGGTAATGAAAGAGATAACATTTAGCATTACCTTTTCAACNGAACAGAAATATTAACACTTTTTATGTTTAACAACCACACAAGGCATAAAACCACTCAGTATATGGTACTGTGAAAAAAGACAGAATCAAAGGTTAGGGTAAAAGATGAGAGTTGCCTTGTGCTCAAAAACATTCAAGTCCTACGATAAAGAAAAGCATTCAAAAGCCATGGAATGTCACGATCTAGCTGTCCGAGAAACAAAATGTACATTCATATGACAATTTATTACGACAAGGGAAAACAACTGCATAATTATGAAGACGTTCAGAGAAACACGTCATGAAATATGCAACCAAATGTCTTAGTAACAGCAGGGAAAGTTCATTGTAACACTTTCTATGACAATACACTTAAAATAATGTAAAACAAGTCAAATTTAGTTTACGAGACGAATATGTTGACAAATAGCAGCAAGATTTGAATCTAATGAGTTGAAAAAGGGCCTCTGAACTCTTTCAAGAGCCAACAGATTAAATTTTAGAAGAGCCCGGGGAAAGATGTGCAGAAAATGACAAACCTTGCAGCCTCATTGATGAACATTTTTAAAATATATATATATATATACATATATACATATGTACATATATACATATGTACATATATACATATGTACATATATATATATATATATATATATATATATATAATATTACCTGAAGCATTTATTGGTTTTAATAATTATTGTTCCACAGTTTAAGTATTTTTTGATAAATGGGTTTGCGTGCGTCTGTTTTAAGGGCAAATTATTCTCAATTTCAAGCCAACACATCATTTTTTTAAGCTATGAGGGACAAAGTAATTTTCTTATTGTTGTCGTCAATGTAGTAGAAAAGCAATTAAATTTTTCCACCGTCCTTGAGGATATGCTTAGTTCTGAAGTTTATCTATGATTCCTGTCAGCAAGGATTTTTTAAATATATCTAATTATTATTGTTTTATATGAAAAAATATACAAAAAAACTTTAAACAGTAATAAGACTGGACAGAAAGTCAGAGTGAATGTATAGTAACATTGAAATCAAATCCTAGGTATTACCAATAGACAATAACAAAGATAGCAATAAAAACTTTAAAGATCCCGTGTTTCCTAAGAGCTTTAGAGCTATCCATTTAGACAAATATATTTTCATAACGTTTATCAATCAAGACAGTACCATTGTCCTTTTATGTTCTTTTGTCTTAGTCTTTGATGCTTCTGATAGCTTTACGGAACCTTTCGCCAATTTCATGTCTGTCAAACCACACCAGCCCAAGTGCCCATTTCTGTTGTTCACATTTGCTTTTTTGACTGCTATGTCAAAATGCTACAATATTTTCAACTTTTAGTGGAATTTATTTGTTTTCTACTTACAACTGTAAGTTTCTACGCTTCAGGTTTTTTAATGGTGTGTGGATTGGGAATTGGTGTTACGGTCTAAGGATGTTGATTGAAAAAAAATATGGCTATCAAATATTTGAAAGTCAAGCAAGTCGGATTACAACATTTATGTGTAATGTGCTAGCCTCGCCTCTCTTTGAGTAATGATACAAAAGAGGCTTAACTAGAGAAGGGTTCATACCATAATTTCATATTGTGTTAAAGAAACATTGCATAACAAAATGACATGCTTGTTACATAAACTTGAAAACTCATTTGATTCTAAAGCCCACTTTTATTAAAAAAAGTAGAAAATGGCTTTATGCGAAAAACATTTTTAGTTATCCAACAAGTTAGTCTTAAGTTTTGGAAAGAAACAATAATTTCCATAGATAAAAAGAAGTCAATCCTCAATCAACGATAACAACCATTGGGATGTTTGCTATCCTACAGAGCCTATTTGAAAAAATTGAAAAATCAAGTGCAAGCACAATCTTCAACAAAAACAAGAGGCTGTACAATTTTTATGATAAGAACCAGGAGAAACAACTTGAAAATCTAAAGACTTCTCATTGGATTTTAGGGCAAAAACATGCCAGTCAAATAGACATCAGACAATTGTTGATAATAAAGTAGTACCAATTAAGGTTTGACAGTCATTAATTGTAATCAATAGTGGAAATGTATTATTCGATAAACATTAGTTGAAATCACGAAGGAACAGAGGGCACACTGTTGTTACCTGATTTAGAACATAAGCGATTGGAAATCTTAATTTTCAAAGTGAATAAAGAAAGATCTAAACAGAACGCTAGAGAAAGTTAGATTTTTAACTGGCATTGGTACACTTAAAGAAACAGGCACCAGGTACTACAGGAGGTAATGAAAGAGATAACATTTAGCATTACCTTTTCAACAAGAATAAGAAATCATAAGTTAGAGTAGCTCCAATCTACACAGTCACGGTAGACAAAATGACAATAATGACGATAACAACAATAATAATTATGATAATAATGATAATAATGATAATAATAATAAAAATAATAATAATAGAAAAACCTTAGTTTTTAGGTAGTAAACAGCTAACATCATTTTTAATCGGCATTGGTATATTTTAACAAGTAAACATCAGCTACTACAAGAGGATAATGAAAGAGATAATTTTTAGCTTTACCTTTTCAACGGGGAACAAACGATCATAACTTGAATTAGCTGCAATTTACACAGTCACGGTAGACAAAACCACAATAATGACGACAAAAACAATAAAAAAAATAATAAAAATAATAATTTGGCTATTGGGGAGGGAATTTAAAGGAAAGCCAGGAGCGACTGTAGAGTAAACTAGAAGATCAGAAATGAGAGAAAAGAACCAGAAAAAAAAACACAGATCAAGGGGCAAAAGAATGCAAGGCAAGCTGGATGGAGAAAGTTCTGCCTGGCAAGTTTATACAGAAAACTTAGGACATTGCTGAAGAAGAAAGGTAGAATAGTTAAAAAAATAGTGGTACAAAGAGGGAGAAGGAAAATCGTTAGAACGAACCACATCAAAACCAAATTTGACGATACAGAGCAGGGTTATTAATGGTGGACTGTAAGGTTGAACCAATGGTCTGATCAACGAATGCAAGATGCATGCAAGCGATAAGTGGTACAGCTATGAGCCAGAGAGTGTTGCTGAAAATGGTACTTGCAAGGTACCTAAAAACGGACTATATAATTGTATTATTACTGGCTTTGCCATTCCTTATGATACCAGAATAGATCAGAAGGAAAATATGAATTTAAAACTAGTTCCTAAGGTTATCGAGGCACTAGAAACACCGCTGGAAGACATCAGAAGGAGAATAATAGAACTGGGAATTGAAACAAGAATTGAAGGGGTGTAGTAGAATGTTATATGGCAATTCTGCAACGATCCTGAGAAAAGTCCTCAACAATTGAGGAAACTTGTTGTTACCAATATCAAGGAGACATTACTGCTACTACTACTACTACTACTACTACTACTACTACTACTACTACTAATAATAATAATAATAATAGTATTAATAATAATAATAGGAAAAAACCTGCAGCGTTTAGTGACAAAATACCATTCTCACAACGAATTAATTAAATTTGCATTAATGGGAACGGCACACATTTCAAAAATCACTTTAAAAATAATGTAAAACCAGTACCACCAATTAATATATCCTCTGATGGTGTAAAAACTAATAATTTACCCCACTGTCCTTCATCATGACCAAATAAAGCATTTCTTGTTATGTATATACTACTATATGGGTTCAATTTATAGACAATAAAAACATTAACAATATCTTCTTTTGATTAACCTTGGCTATTAACAAACCAACCCATTGAGTTCCTGGTTTGTTGCTATCATCAAGATTAATGATATAGAATCCTGGTTTTCTTAATTTCTTAAAACTTTATCGTTTTCCACTGTTCCTTCACATATAAACTCGATAAGCAATAATAATAAAAATCCCGAGATGAACAGCAATGAAAGCACTGATAGCAATAATGTGCTGTCATCCTCTGAGCCCCTGGTTTTCTTAGAAAGGGAATGAAAGGTTATGTATCAAATATTGTAGGTAAAAAACTATTGAATGGGGATAAGGTAATTGTCGGGGGCGTGGAAAAGGAAATTGGAGTCATGGGTGTGTTTTTCCAAAGCAATACGAGGCTGAGTAAAAAGAAATGACAAATATGGAAATGAGCCATAATTAGAGGGTTGAAAGGACATATGGTGTTAGTGAGAAAAATTAACAGCAGGCTAGAGTTGATACCTGGCTCAAAAAGAAATTCATCAAAAGATAAAATTTTATCTCTGAGATTAAACTATCCTTAGGAATAATAACAAGAAGAAGAATGACAATAACAATAATATTAGTAATAATATATAGGAGCTATGGCTTTATGAAATGAGAGGGAGAGAGCACAACATATTTACAGGACTTTGAACTCACAAAATTTTCACATACAAATGTTTTTAAATCCTGATCACATAAAATTACTATTTAGAAATAAACAGATTATACCAATTAGAAAAAGGAGAAATATCATAAATAAATATACATGTCTAATGAGTAATACCCAAGTGCTTTCCTTGAAAAAGCGAGTCTGATGCACTTGAAATAATCCTTCTATAGGACTAAGCATTGAGTCCAGTATATTAAAAACTGCTGGACCGAGTAGTATAATAGACAAGCCAGAGTGTAACATTATGGAACTCCACATATTTTAGCCACCAGTGATACTGAAGACTTCATTAGTCAAAAGCTAGATTTCAAATGAATTTTTTTTCCAGAACAAGCTCATAAAAATTTGTTAAAACCTGGTTATAAAAGAAATAGAACAATCAGAAAAACCAATTTGTGTAATGTGATTAGGACTTTCGAAGGTTAAATAAGTTCAAACGAACAGATTTATATTATAATTTATTTTCTTTGGTTCAAGTAACTTACACCATATTAAGAGAATATGAAATGTGCTGGGCTTTTTCAAGAAAGAAACAATGACACAGGGTACACTTGACTTGTTTGGTTTTTTGTTAGATCAAGTGTACGTATACAATCATATTTTTCTCCATTCATGTTTACAAAGAGATTAAACTTTGACATAATTATTGTGGCAAGTTGTACTGAGATGCGACGTCGTACATCAAGCTTTGCTTAGTTTTAAGTAGAGAGTATGTATAATGTAATACTAATAAGATGGTGGGAAGGTGCTGCCGACCGCAGCAAATGGAGGCGTATGATCCGCTGTGGCGACTACTAACAGGGAGCAGCCGAAAGATAAAGAAAAAGAAGAAGATGGCCCGAAATTCGTATAGATCTAATTTACACAAAAAGACTTTTATTATGAGAAATAGTTTCATTTATGTAACCTTGTTAATTGACATTTCAAAGAGACGAACGGAAAAAAATGATTTGTAATGCACCTATTAATAACGAAAAGTATTAAATTATAATTACTTTTATTTCTTAAAGTCTGATGACCTAAGTTTACATAAATGCTAAGTCACGAAGATATTAAAATGGCACCTTCATTGCACTTAGGCATCAAACGTATTTAGCTTTATATGTCTGTATTTTCAAGAAATTACGTTTTTTATATATATATATATATATACATATATATATATATATATATATATATATATATATACTCTGATTATAGGAATACTTTGTCACTTCATGATGGAAGTACTTGAAAGTAGAAAGTGATAATGAATGCGTGCGATTAAAGGTAGAGGTAAAATATTCATAATGTTCCCAGTTAGTAAAATCTCTTTAGAAACTTGAACTTTTAGCTGGCGTTCAAAGAGTTAACGAAGCAAAGTGTTTCTTTCTTCAGAATTTGACAGAAAGATCAAACTAATATTTCATACAGTGGAAACATAATAATAAGAAAAAGTGTATCCTTCATATACTTAACTCCAATAAACAATTGTTATTTCGAATATCCTAATAGAACAAGTTATAAGTAATAGTAATAGTAATAGTGATAGTAATAGTAATAGTAATAGTAATAGTTATTGTAATAGTAATAGTAATAGTAATAGTAATAGTAATAGTAATAGTAATAGTAATAGTAATAGTAATAGTAATAGTTATTGTAATAGTACAATAACTCATAGCTTTTATATCTGAGTCATCGAGTAATTTTAAGGAAATGTTCTATTTACATTGTAGCATAGGAGAGAGTTTGATACCCGAGTCCACAAATGAGCTAATACCTAACCTGAGTAAGATGGACGTGACATAAATAAGAATAATGAGAAGAAAAACAATATATGATAATTGAAAATATTGTAAGAAGCAAACATGAAAACACAATTGAAGGATATTTCTAACATTAGGCTTTTCAATACTAAGGAAAAAGGTAGATATGAGAAATCGTATATCTATAATGTCATAACAATAGCCCTTTAACAGCCAGTCATCAAGTTTAATACTTGGCTCAAAGAGGGCATCTTGATTGGTGAATGGTAAGTTGCTGCTTGGTCGCTTTCCCCTTCAAACCATGCATATCATAACCAAGTATATCATAACCTATTAAATTTGTAGGACTGCTTCACTTTTTGACTGATGACTGACAATAAAACAGTGATGGGATAATTATTGTTTGGAAAAAGATAAGTTTGCGAAAGGTATTGCATATTTGGTAATAAAGCTTGGATTGCAAAATTTAACTTTGATTTTTGTTGATACTAAAAAAACTTTGCCTTATACATAGTATTCGTCCATTTCCTTTTAAGGAGAATTCATAAAAGTTCTTAAAAGTATTCAATAAGTATTCAGACCTAAAATATACTGTGGAAGTAGAAAGTTTTATTGCCTAATGCTCAACTGAAAAATTAACAATTTTAGCAGGATGATTTTGAGCTTATCACATTAGGTCAAGGATTCTAGTTTCTTCTTTGCTGCCCAACAACCTTGATAAAGTCTACGCAGAAACATTTTCCTAATTTATAAATCCGATATCTACTTGTAACATTCACATTAAGTAGCAAATGCTATATTCATACAGTACTTTGAATGGCTTAGGAAGTCAATAAAATTACTGGGTACATTTGACAAGCGCGAGTTTTTTCTCATAGCCTATATATTGATTAATACATACTTACTTTAAATTTACCATTTTTATGGTAATTTATCATTTTTAAACGTGTGTTATACATTGGGTAACAGGATACAACCTCACAGTAGCGATGTGTTTCTCTTCTTCTTTCTTCTTCTTAACTGCTCAGAAAAAGGATAATTTATTAGATATATTTTCAACGCTCACTCCTAATCTTTCTTGGAAAAAATGTAATTGTACGCAGGTAAAAACTGTACTCTTCTGTTCACAACCCTTGGATATTAATCCAATGACATAACGCACTGGAGTGTTAGAAATAACTGATCATTTTGTCTGGAATGGCTTCAAAATGCTAACAAAAAAGACCTCTGATGTAACCCTATATTCAAAGGTTTGGAAACTTTATAATACTTTTGTGATTCACCCTTAAGAATTACTTATTTTTACTTTATCATTAGTCGCTTTCTTTATTTCCCACACCTTAAGTATTTTCTCTCCATTAACTATGATTTCCAGACTACTTTCAGTCTCCAAAGGAATAGTGTTTTAAATAGACATTAAACAATGTTTCCTGGTGAGTTATTTCTGAAGCCTATTGTTCTTTGTTTATACATTTTTAACTTCTGTTCTCAAATATGTCTAACGGTTTTCTTAATCAGGAAGATACATCATTTTTTTCATAAAAGAAAGTACTACAACTGCCTTACTTGCTTCATTCCATCCTTTTGAAAAAGCCGACAACGCTATGTTTTGATCAAAATTACCTGCCAAAGTCTTAGCACCTCTACTTTATGTTTCTTGTAAACTTTTTAACTTTTGCAGAGATCGCCAATGTTGTCTGAGAAGGACTACGGATCTTTTGTACCAAAGATCTTTTATATCTTCTAAATTGATGATTACCTCCATTCTTTTCCATCCATCAGCTTCTTATACCACATATAAACAAAATGCCCATAAAGGTGGTTACTAAATCATGAAGACGATGAAGATTTCTTTACAGTGAATGCTCCTGTAATTGACATTACAGAACTTTGATACGAATTCACCAATTAGAACTTGATGCTCTTTCCATCCTATAAAAGTTCCAGTCCGAAAAAAACTAATTTTGCTAGGTCTCTGCTTATAAGGAAAAATCTGTGAAGGAACCCTAGTCGCTGGGACAAAATTTTATAACCTGTTCTACCACCTTCACCAACGCCATGATCAAAATCTACTCTGGAGACTTGAGAGTCACAATGGTCAAAAGGTTTGGGAGTTGGGACTGCAAATTTGGCGCTTTTTTCTTTTTGAATTATCTCAAGAAAAGGAATTTCATAATGACTAGAAAAATGAAATGAGTTTTAAGCTAGAAGAGTTTAAGTTAATTTCCTAGCATTGCTGCTAGCCAAACGTCTGTTTTCAAAATAAACATATATTTTTACGAGCACAAGAAAAAATAAAGTGTCCTTTAGGAAATATATAGACTGATCCCAATTTCAAATATAGTTCGGATGTATTTACTTTAGGTAGATATAGTATTTTAGTAAAAATAAAGGAAATACATAACTAAAACAAAGGTAATAATAATATAAAATATCCTAAAAATGGAACATTGACGCTGATCGTTCTCTTGACGACTTTGGAAAAGAAGGAACTCTATAGTTGAAAAAAAACCCACACAATACTACAGCTTTTCCCCAAAAAACCAACATTTTATATAAGCGACATTTTGCTTTGAATGGTAATGCTATTTGACTACAAATAATGAAATGCTAGATCCTTTTAGGTTCATCCAAAATAAACAGTTATTTTTATTTTAAGCTTGTATATACATAATAATATCAGAATTTGGAAGTAATGGTATCGCTTGGCTGATGTTGTTTTTAGTGAAATAGCTTTGTTTTAAATAAAAAATACATCTCTTTCTCCAATCGTTCCATTACTTATTGCATTTCCATTTGTGCTCGACTTTTCCCTGTCATTTTCTTTCAGTTTCACACCTATTAACTTGTAGTTTGTACCTCAATTAAAAGCTTCATATCTATTCTTCTGGTAAAGCTCAAAATGATGAGCACAAAATTTTTAATTAAAACAGTGTACTGTAAAATAACAAAAGCTTCTTTTCTTGTCCTATGACAGAAACTTGCTGTGGGTCCAAATACTATCGCTATCCCAAATTTGCTGATGCTTTTCAAAATCACTGTGTATTCCGACCAAATCAAGAGCATGCGCACTGCTTGATAGTCCACAGGCCAGAATTTTAACTGACCAAAACTACCAAAGTAAAGATGGAGTTCCAGTGCAGGCATTATAAGTGTTAGTGGTACGTTACTACACATTAACTGCAGTGTAGAAGTACCAGTGGCGTTATTGTCACTGATATCGCAAGTACTGCAGTAGTATTACCGGTAGGGTACCTTTCATTGTTAGGCGTATTTTAGACTTGTAACGTTAATACTATCAATAACAAAGGTGGAAGAATACATATAAAATTTGTACATGCAGAAGCAGTAGTAATGTAGAAGTAGAAACAATGGAGGCTGCCTTTTGTGTTGTTTTAGTAACAGTAATATTATGCGTGTTAGTACCAGTTATATTTTGTTATCCCTGCAATATTAGGTACATATCACAGCATTCTCATCTGGTTTGTAAAATGTAAGTGTCGTACATTACATAGATTTCATCAGAGATGCTTAAAACTCCTTGAATAATGTACATTTTTTTCTTCCACGAACAAAATGCATCATAGCTAATGCCTCAGAGGCTTAATTGTCTTCTCTGAAAGTCTTTCTTGAAGCCTGCTTATGAAGGTAGTTACTATTTTCACAACTCTCAAAAGTTGCTGGCATAGAGGTGTAAAGTAGGGATTTTTTTTCTCTCGAAAGTTTGTCAGTCTTGATTTGTCTTGATTTAAACTTTAAATCCAACGAAAATTGGCTTTTAATTAGCTACACTAACTAACCTGAATAAGAAACATGTTCTCATTTTCCTTTATGAGAGACCTGCATTTATTTCTTCCTTTCTCAATTATTGTTTTATTAATGAAAATTATGTAATCAAAGATTTGGATTACATTTTTTGCTATTGTTTTTTGGGGTTTATCATTCTTGAAGATTTTAGAACAGACAAATTCTTTAAATGAAATTCTGGTATCAGTATGTTTGCTGCATTATAACTGTAGTGCTGTGTTACGTTGCTAAAAAATAAAGTTAAAGGGCCTTAAATAATTTCCATACATATGGATATGTGTCCATAAAGTGTAATTCTATCAGGCAGAAAAACTACAGAAAACAAAAAGATTCTTGAACAATGTTTCTATATAAGGTAACATTCGTGCTCAACAAAAAAAAATAATTATGAGAAAGGAAGTGGGAATATGTCTCTAATTTAACAAAAGCCAAAGAGTATTTTCAACTCCTGACGAAAAAACTGTTTGGATAATTTAGAATGTCTTGTACAGTATTACAAAAGCAATAATCTTTTTTTATTAAATTCTCGTATGGTTTCCCCTAATATTAATTGTTATCGTTACAATTCACTGAAAACCAGCGATCAGAGTGCATGAAAATTGACAACCTGCCCAGCTTTCAACACCAGTCTACCGTCTGGTACTTGGCATGTGTAATATTGTCCAGATAATATAACCAAGGAACAGTGACGTTACAATTTAGTATCGTCAATATCATTTGGAACATTCAAACGTAAATTTAAGAACAATTTTTGAATTGAAGAGTAAGGAAAAAATGATAGAACGAGTACATAGAAAATAAAGTCGGTTGAAACGTGAACCTTTAAAAAAAGCATTTTGAGACCTTATACTTAACTCATCTAAAGTTTAAGTCTGAGTGGCGTTTTGTAGTAGGTTTCCTGGCGTGAAAACCACAGTTAACAAAAGTGTCTGGACCTGGAATACCAAAAAGCTATTTGCTTAAGAAGTTGACAAGAAACAATTTGAGAAAATGAAAGCCTTGGACAACTTTTACATGGCATAACCTAAAGTAGGAAAATAACGTACGGTTACTATATACGACCCTGATAGTAGGACATTATCTATAATAGGATATAATATATTATTATATTATTATTTACAGTGGTGACTACTATAAAGATTAGATCTGAGACCTTAGTAAAAAGGCATAAATACAACGACTGCATCTTTAGCAGGGCTTCTAGTACTTGTTGTTGATATTTCTTGCATTTTAATGTAGGTATATTGTATTTTAAAGGTGCCTTTGCATTGGCGGAATATTTACTTGGCGCCAATAGGAATCCATTTGCTCTGTCAATGTTCTTACTGCTCCTTTATTTGAGTCTGTCACAAGTCAGACACATGTTCTTGAAACCTTCTACATCCCGTTGTTTTCATTGGGCAGTTTAAGTATCTAGAAAATAGGCTGACCATTGTGAAAAGTTTGAAGAAAAAGCTTAGTCAGTGGGGAAGGCAGGCTCGTATTGTTATAGTCTAAGGGATCCAAAAGTGTAGCGCGCCCAGCGATACTCGCGCGTTCGCAATAAATCCATAACAATATGCTATTCTTAGATTATAAATCTTTGCTAATGAGCTAATTCATTCCTGGTAATGCTCTTCTATCGAGGAAAAGTTGTATTTACTTCAGCTACCTTATTTCATCTTGAAGATTAATTAGACTAATAAACGAAGTAAGTATAAAAACAAAAATTCACTGCTTGTGCTAATAAATATTACCATCAAACTCCTGCAAATAATGGTGTCGTTTGAATAAAATTTTTCTTAAAACACAAAAATTAAGGCGATTATTATTTTTTCAAATAACAGACAAATAACCCTTACCACATTTCCATCTCAAAAGCACAGCAAAATATAAAGCCAGGAATATGCCCTGCTTCTGACTTTAGGTTATTATGCATATCAGGTGAAAGTGGCACCCCATAAATGTATTGCTGCCGCATTTTGTTTGTGGAATCTACTTAACACTGAGGACATGGAATATTTCTCGCCCATAATACTTATTTCATGAAATGCTTTAAGTGAAACGGAGGTTAATAGTTAGAGTAAATAACCTCGGTTTAATACTCCAGTTTGTTAACGCTTGATCTGCCTGAAACAGAGGCTTCTACAGTCCTAACACTGTCCTTTCTCTTCCCCTGATTTCATTGGCATATGTCTATTTTCTAAGTCTTTAGACTTATGCATTAGCTGTAGAAATACTACCTATTGACTTCGTATACAGTCACTGTTATCACTGGACAGCTCCATGAATTCCAGTTACTTTTGTTTACATTGATTGGTAATAAAATTAAACTACAAAACATAACCAAGTCACAGCAAAAATGTAAAGAAGAAAGTTGAAGAAAACCATCGAAGAAAAGAAAAAAACGATTCAAAGAAGGTTGAATTGAGTAAAACGTATTTTCTTGTCTGGTTTCAAACATTTGATCCTCATACCCCCGGCCTTTGAAAAAAATAGCCTTTGCTTTTTTCTCGATTGAAACACTTTCATGGTTTGTAGCGATGCTGACCACATTTCTTTGTCGAAAAGAATATCTGAACTTTTAATTAATGAAAACTTAACTAAGGAAATTATTTAAACCATACATACTATGCATATAGAGGGCTGACATATTTCAAAATTTAGGGTGAGAATTATGTTTAAAAGTGTAAACAAATAAATAAATATATATATACATATTTATGCATATATCCACATCAGGAAAAAGAAGCCTAGATATCGTAACACAACTATAGTCTTTTCTTCCTCTACCCCTTGAAATTTCATTATTATGGAGTAGATAACTTTTTTCAATATCAAGTTACCAGAAACATGTCCTTAAGACATTATTACCTTTCCCTTGGGCCATCAAAAGTAAGATCTCTTAAATCCCAACCTTGAGGTTGTATTCGTATTCTTGATATGTTTTCTTTTTATTTCATGAATAAAAGTATTCCAGAAAACTTAACCTTACCAATTTCCTGTTAACTATGAAAAGGTTTGGTAAAGCGAAACAACATCGTAAGAGTCAAAGTTAAACCCCCCATTTCAAAAATGTAGATAATAACTGGGGGGAGGAGAAATTTTTGTGACGGATATTAAATATCCAGTGAAACTAATTTTGAACTGCCAGACAATTTCGGTAAAGGATGCTGTCAATATCCAACCAATTTCAACACTGTCTTTAGAATCCCTGCCCATGGCCTCAAATTTCATATCAAACAATAAACATGTAGCTCTTGACAACTAACGTACTCACCCAAGTTTCCCTCTATCATTCAGTTGAAGCAGATCAATTAGATCCATTATAAAAGAGATAGCAAAGTTTCACTCTTTAAACGAAAACGCCTTCTAGTATAATCATTGCCTTAATCTGCACAGACATCGCGTCTCATCCAGACGTTTACTGTTTAAAAAAATAATCCGCGCAAGCAACTACACTAAGATATCAACCAATCACAGAAGGCAACTCAGGACCTTGAATAGGATAAGAATCTCGGTTTTCAAAAGGTACTGTGTCCATCTAAAATTACACAACCTGATCCAATGAAATTACAGACACAGTGAAAATGATAGACTTTGAGGAAAACGTTCAAAAAGCGGGTAGAACAGGTCAAGGTCGATAATTATTTTTGTTCCTAATCTGTCTGCGGAATATGCAAGAATAAATATGACGATGTAAATTGATGTTTTGGTTAGCACAGTTGACTATGTAATTTAAAAGAAAGCCCTTTTGTTGTCATTTGCGCGCCCAAGGCCTGGAAATCAGATGATGTGAATATTTAGTTGGATGGAAACAAATCACTTCACTGACTACGTTTGTTGAGCTCAGATATAACTGAATTAAAAAAATCACAAAAGAGGCAATCTATTGAGGTAGATGGATTTCTTTGCTTGGTCAAGGTTAAATTTCTCTGCTACAATTTTAAAATCTTTGTCTGAATTGTCTTGGAATTTGATTTTCTCCTTCATGTTCTGACACAAAACATCATTTCCATGTACAGAGACGTGAACAAGAGATACTGATCTCGAAGTATTCAAAGCTGCTTTTAACATATGGAAATGAAAATTATTGAGGACTTCAAATAGTATACTGAATAAAACACAAATCTCTTGCAATTAAATGCGAGACGAACGCTTTATTCCAGGCGACCGGTTTTTACAAACGTACATATCTCCAGAAAACAACAACAAGAGTTACGAAATAACAGCAATTGAAACAACTGAATTATCAAAAATTGTATGGCTGACGTTCATAAGACATTGAATTTAAAACTACTCAACCTATGTGATAGACAGCTTTGGTTCTTCTAAGGGTGGGTGTGGAAGCCAATTTTGGTGATAAATCTATCTGTATTTGATTACATGCACAAACATTACAATTCCTTCTTCTGCATTAGTGGGAGGAGCAACAACAACAACAACAACAACAACAACAACAACAACAATAGCAATAAAAATAGCATTGAAATTCTCAAGTGTTTAAAAACCATTTCGTGAAATAGATAGAGCAATATTATTTTATTTGATTATCACTGGCTGAAGCAAGGTAGAAAACCCCAAGGAACCTTTTTGCGTTTATGTAAGGCTACTCGTACTTTTGTAAATACGGGAAGGACACCATTTTGTTGTGTGAAATTTAAGAAACTCTAATCCTAAAGTTATATATGATGACAAAAACACAGTGTTTTCTTGTTGGTCATTTATTTTGAGCACAGTTTATTTACCGCTCAAAATAAGGCAAAAAAATTTCCATCATAGCAAACTAAATGGTCCGCTTTTACAGAATAAATGTTTGTGTGTTTGTGTGTTAGTGTGTGAGTGCGTCTCTGTGTTTCTGTATGTTTTAGTGTATTTATGAGTATTAGTGTATGTCGGGTGTCTGTGTGTGTGTGAGAGAGAAAGAGAGAGAGAAAGAGAGAGAGAGAGAGAGAGAGAGAGAGAGAGAGAGAGAGAGAGAGAGAGAGAGAGAGAGAGAGAGAGAGAGAGAGAGAGAGAGAG
>RDPX01000018.1:3217647-3251381 GCA_003991215.1 Morbakka virulenta | reverse complement strand
CTATTGCTGATAGCATGACCAGAGACTAGCAAATTTCACACGTGCACGTGTGTAAGCCAATCAAATTGCTTCTTGTTCTACCAGTGAACTCCCCAGATTTCTGCAGCACAAAGAACATGTCGGGCTATAAAAAGGTAGGACAACATTTTTGCTGTGACACCAGTGACTCTGAAGTAGGTTTGGTATAACGCAAAACTAGGTACCTCATTATACCTTGAAGGGTAAGAATTGCTTGGAAAATCTGTTTTTGTTCGTGCTATCATATGTCAGCACGCATGAAGACAAGAATTCTTTTCCCAAGTTGTTTTGCTTCAGGAAAACGATTTCAAAAAAGATAGTGGAAGATTATAACAACATGTTAAGTATTATGTAATAAATAATATGAATAATTCAACATTTCAAAGGAAGATCTAAATTACTTAGCATCTATTTTTAAAGATGCTTCTTCGCTGGAAACAAATATCTTATTTTTAATAATTGTTATATGAAAGTGCTTTCAAAGTTTCTGAGATGACTGAAGCAATTATATTTTTGCTTCAAAGACAATTTCTTTAATTGACCAGTAGTCACTCAAACAAAATATTGATAACTATTTTAATGGCTGAACTTTAGAAAAATGCCGTACGCAGTTTGCCGATGATAGTTACATAAGGCTTTTTAGTTGCATAAAAATGTCTCCGGTGAAAAAGTTGTTCAAATTTCTACTTTTTTCGTCATGTGATATTACTGCTTTTCTTATAGTTCTTGGACTCCAGATAATGCAACCTTTAGTCAATAGCTAAGACATATAACATACCTTGCTTGAGTGGTTCCATTTTAAAGTTGTCCTCTTGTCAAGCGCAGAGAGCCAACAGTCCTCTTACGATCCCCCAATTTCTGTTACAGTTGGTAAAAAAAACAAACTTAAAAACAACTTAAAACAATAACTTTAAAAAAATAACTTAAAAAAATAACTTTAAAAAAATTACTTGCAGTCTAAACCAGTCATGTTTATCTATGGGAAAGGAGGTTATGAGGGTCCCAATCCCCTAAAGATATGGAGAGTGCAACAAATAAGGGCAAATTAACAAATAGAAAGATTTGTATTCGCATAGTAACAAGAGGCTCAACAAGGACAAGGTAAAATCCTAAAAGGTCAGGTAGGTACTAAGTAAAAAACATTTGTACAAGTAGATCCATATACTCTCCTACTAATTTTAGTTTATTTTTGTTTGTTTAGGAGCTTTGTTTATTCCAAGTTATTTTTTTCATTTTTTAAGTAAATTTGCACAGGATGACCAAATCAATGATTAGATTTTTAAGTTGTTGTTAGCATGGGTAATGTACTCTTAGCTTCAAAATATTTTTGTGTTTTCCATGCCTTTCTCATTGCTTTATATTACTATCATTATTATTATTATTGTTTTTATCTTAATCTATAGCATTTGCACAGGCTGTTCTTAATGCCGCTTTATTCCTCTTGGGCTAGCCACAACTAGCAGTCAAAGGCCAAGAGGTTTCTTTCTCCTTACATTTGTAAAACGTTTGTAAGAATCCTAGCTGTTCATAATAAGGTTGTCTTTTGTACTATACCAATGTCTAACGCAATATTTATTATGTCAGTCCATCTCTTGAAATTTTGCTTACATACCATAAAGCTCCCACAACAATTGTTACAACACAAGCATTCTTCAGTGACCAAAGTCTTTTAAATTCAATTTTTAGGTTTTGATATTTTTCAGCCTTTTACTGTTCCTTACCATGTACTCTACAATCTCCTGGTACTGGTAATATCGTGTTATCATTATTATTATTGTTATTATTATTATTATTGATGTTATTGATGTTATTGTTATTATTATCATTATTATCACAATTATTATTGTTAACAATTTTCTTTCTTTCCAGTTTGCAAATAACACTTTAAGACGGGACACATTAAATTACCAAGAAGTAAACTTGTCCAGGGATAGTTCATATTACCTTTAAAGGTTTTTCAGAATGTGTGCGGTTAAAGTAAAACAATATTCTGTCTGTTTTAAGATGGGAAGTTTCTAGGGTTCTATTCTTGCAGTGTCTTTCTTTATTATATGTAATAGTCCAATCACTACTGGTTTCGTTGTAGCAGATATCCTTCACAGCTAATTGATCTTAATTTTCAGATCTTTGTACAATTTTTTAGTTTCTCAAATTTTCTTCTTGGTATGTTATTGTCTCTTGAAACTTTCATGCCCATAAAAGAAAATTGTTTTTCCTTACAGTCTTTATTTGGTGCATTACCCCTGTTTGTAGGTATCCTATATATGTCAACAAGAAAATCCTACGCCTTATTTAATTTTTTTTATATAGTTATTTCATGGGACACAAAACCCAACAGTTTTTCTCACATACTCCTATCATTAGATCTATATGTATTCCAAGGTATGAGTTTGACTAATTCTCATGCAGGAGTATATATTTAGTTGTGGTCAGTACAAGAAGAGCATTCTGCAATAGTACGATCTATTGATTCTTCGGATTGTTTGGAGAATCGACTTTTTTATCCCTTGTAAGTTCTTTACAAAAATATTTTGGCAGAGGCTGTTGCTTTTCTGCAGTAAAGAGTCCTTTACTTTCACTGCCAAGTCTTGATCCATTAAGCATCTGATGGGTAATGGCTTGCTCTACATTAGCTTGCAAGTACGTTAAACGTACTAGCTGCATAAAAGCAGTTACCCACAATTCCAATATAGTTTCTTCTTGTCCTGCTGTCTTTGATGGTTGTCTCAAGTTACTTGCACTCTGTTGGTGATAAGGTCTATTTTTCGTCATTCGAAGCTATATTGATCTCTTCCGTTTGTCTTGAATATGTATTATATGTAAATAAAATTATGATGCCGAGCCATGATAACTTATGGTATGCCTGCACCTTTAGTGGGTATCTAGCTCTAATTAGTAACAATAACACGGAAAAAACTATTTGTCTTTGAAGAAAAACAAAATGATAAAGCTGTTTTTGTCAGAACAATAAATATTAATGATACCCTGGTGCTTTCACAATTGATCTGCAAAGAAAAAAAGAAATGCCGGGAAATAGGAAGGTAAGATGAAAATACAAACAACCATGTAGAAGAAAATAGTCACTGTTGGTTTTAGGCTTTCACCAAATTAATCCTAAATAGATTTACAACAAGTTAATCAAAATGCATGAAAGGAAAATCGAACTAGGAAAGAGTTTCAGCTTACGATTTACGAATTAGAAAAATGGCTGAGATAATGTTCAAATTTCAAAGAACCTATTTGTTTAATCAATTACTAAAATTATTGACGTGAAAATTATTTTAGTAGTATTGAATAAAAAATTTTTCTGATGTAATTAACTGTTTTACCCTTCCATCTGAGGCAGCTACTTAAGAACAATAAAGCAGTATGGTTAAATTGTTTCTTTTTAGACTATTTCAGCTGATTTTCCTGTCCGATATGGTCAACAAAAGACCTGATTTTGACATCATCTAAATATCTTTATCAATGGTTAATAAAAAACCTAAAATTCAAATAATTGTTCAAGATGAAACGGATATAAATTTATGTATTAATTTGGTTTTTTAATGGTAAATTAATGGTAAATTTCGATTCCTTTGGAACACAGTGATTGTCCTCCTAGTTTCCTAGGGATTAAACAGGATAAGAATTCCCTTTCGCCGATCGTTAAATTATGAGTCAGGTTGTCTTTTCTAGTCTAATCTGCAATTTTTGAATAAAACTTTTTAAGGCCTTATCAGTTGTATTTGCTTCTTTGTGAGATGCCAAGACTACTATATTGTAAGCATATATTAACATGTTAGAATTATATATTTCTAGAGCCATCGGTCATCAAAATAAATAAAGGATCGATTGTGATACTATATTTAATAGTTAATGGCTCAGAAGGTAATTTCACAATGCACACAAACTGAATACAAATAAATAGCTGACTTTCAAACCATGAAGTTTGACTTATTAAGTGACTGACCCTGTCCAAGCGTTTCTGCTTCCAAGCTCATTATGTTTTTTTGGCTTCATTAACATTTCGTCAGATTTTGTATATTAAGACAGTGTCTAATTTTTTATTTGTCCACTATTTTCGAACTTCAATCTGATTCTGAAATTCGTTCGTCATGAGATATTAATCTTCTTAACAACATTTGAGAGCAAGTTCGAAATGGAAGTAAAAAGATAATTTCCTGAAACTCTTCTTGATACCGATTTGTAAATGGGGACTACTCTATCAGGCTTTTCATTAAGTTTCTGACACCATAGTGCACTTGCAAAGATAGAATGAAGTTTTTCATCAGCGCAAGAATTTTCCAGTAAAACAAGTATACCATCCTGACCATTAAGTACTCTTTGCTCCAATAAAACTATTTAGGTGACAAAAAATACAAAAACTGGCACTAGGATGTTAAATGCCTAACTTGTTTTATTGCAAACCTTTCAATAATTATATTTATGTTCAAAAGTTCTTTGTTCTCATATTTGCTCCAATACAAACTTGATTTTTTCCCGTTGCATGGCAGTTGTTTGATGTCGACAATCTGAAAAAATCCACCAAACTTTTTAAAGAATTAGCTTTAATGGTTCTAGGAAAAAAAGTTAGTCACCCTTTCCTCTTTTGTTTGATTTCACAAATAAACCCAAGAAAGTCCTCTCCGGATACCTTTTTGCTAACAAAAAAATATATATATTTTTAATAGCCCTTCAACTATTCTTCAAATTTGTCTACTTATCACTAAATTGCTGGTAACAAATACAAATCCTTTTTAATGATTTGTTGTCTGTTATCTAAGCCTTTCTTGTAAAAATAGTGCTGTTATGAGTAAGTACTCTCTCGGCTTGTTATGCTTAACCTCTACTTTTTGGAAGTTGTTTTGTTATTTTGTTGTTTTGGTCCCTATTTTCTCAATTTTGTTGTCTTTTTCCAGATATAAAGTGGTCACTAATTACAGTGACGTATACAATAGTACAAGTAGCAGAGCTTTAATGAGATGTAACAACTACCTCCTCCTCTTCAGGTGCCATGTTCTGGTAGAACGTTGGTGATCATGACTTTCCACAAATATCTGTCCTTTGCAGCTCTCAGCTGCTAAAGCTTACTTTTAGTACTCCATTAATGTAATTCACGGCCTTCCTTTGCCTCGTTTCCCCTCAATCTTTCCTGTCAATGTCAACTCTTCTCGCCCTTTTTTTCTCATTATGTGCCCCAGGAATGACAATTGCCTTCTTCGAATGGTGGATAACAGCTTTCTTTTGCATTTTTGCTGTCCTTAGAATAGCTTCGATGGTAATGTGCTCTGTCCACGTAATCCTTAGAACTCGGCGAAGAAACCTTGGCTATCACACCACAGGGTTGGTGTGATAGCCAAGGTTTTCACTTCCATAGATAAGCACTGGAATAACATAGCAATTGAGAATCCTGAGTCTGTTAACCAAGGATAGGCGTCGGTTTCTCAGTTTGTTGGCAATTCACTGGAATACTTCCTTTGCTGTAGCAATTCATCTCAGGATTTCTACCAGGGATCTTCCATCTGATGTACTACATCAATAATAATTCGTTGTTGATATGGATGTCATAGTTGTTTAGGTTTTATTGCTTGGGATCGACCATTGATTGCAAACATTTCTTTACTCTCTTCATGATTGAAGTTGTTTACATTTACTTTATATTTGCCATATTTTCACCATGTTTATCGTTACCTCTGTCCTTGTTTACATTTTACGTCTGGCATTAAGAGTTATTGTTCTTCCTAGTCTCTTGAACAATACTATACCTGTGTTATTTGTTGACAAAATGATTATTTATTTTCTTTGGGTGCATTTTATCAACATTAATGATTCTTAAATGACATTGGACATACGTGAAATTACCGAAATTTATCATTAACACAGGTGACACACTTTTCAGGTTGAAAACACAGAGAAAATTCCTTTTGGTTATTTTCCTGTAGTTTAGAAATCTTAAGCTTTAAGATAGCAGGGGGACCGTTAATAAATACTTCACCTCCATGCTTCTAAGAAATACAAATTAACAAATGCGTCCCTCTAAATCTGCCGCTTTAAGTTTCGGCAGGATATTGTTCCACAAAACGCGTAATACCATGATCAATACTCACTCACTTCACAATTAAACAATACTGAATTGCTATACGCAACATATTTAATTCAATTTGAAATAGATTTATATCACAAAATAAAATACTCTTGTTAACTTTTTTAATTCGTTGATCGTTCTTTTAAATTTTAGGTACCAAGTTAGATACCAAAAAAATTACAAAAGAATTGATCATGCATCAGGCATTGATTTCTCTCTTCAGAAGAGAAATATTAAATTTATTGCAAAAATGCTGATTGTAAAAAGAATGTTGTTAACATACTGTATATTCCTCAAGTTGATATGAAAGGAAACAAATGAGCAGAGAAAGAGCTTTAGAACAAGACGTTGGTAAACAGACAAAAGTTATTTATTTTGAAGTTTTTCACTTCACTCTCTAAACAAAAAGAGGATTGGAACTTAAAATATAGAAAACAACTACAATATAGTAGTAGACTATCAATTAATAAACATGGTATTAAAAACAATGTTGATTAACATATTGACAGAAATATACAGAAATATGGTTCATAAAATGTCACTTGTCAACTGTACTAGTTTAAACTAACCAAGTTTTCCTTTATTCTTTGGCAATATAAACAGTTACAAAACCTTCATTTCCTTTGCAACATGGTTTGTATGGTCTTCTAAGTAATTTTACTTCTGTTTCAATCAAAACGTCTAAGAAGCGTCCATGAATATACATCATGGTAGACAAGTAATTATGCTTTTAATTAAATCCAAGGAAAAAAACCCAATTGAAATAAAATGTTATCCAGCAAAACAATTTTAATGGTATATGTGAGAGACCAGAATTGTGTTCTCATTAAAGAGTTCTTTTTATGTTTTCTTATAGATGGTTTTCATTACATATATCACATCGATTGACAAGGTTCTTTCACCATGTGAAAATATAAGTGCATAGTTGATTTAAGGAAAAAAATATAGTTCTTCTATTTACAAAGCTAATATTCTCTAATGCATGGGCATTGTTTACAAGACTTGTTTGTTATGTATAAAGCAAAACCCAGATGCAAAACAAGCTCATTCTACTCTTGATAAGAAAGCAATATTGTATTCAGAGAATATTGAGAAATTGCTTAATGGGGGTAAAGATCCATAAGCAATAGATTTAAGAGCCAGAAAAATGGAAATACAAAAAAATATTGTAACCATATTTAAGTCTAAATCTCTAAGTTAGTATCAGATATCACTTTTTGTTACTCATTTCTAATCGTAATGGCATTCTGATGCCTACGATATCATGGAAGTTCATTAGAGGGTTTTTATTGCTTGAAAAATAGTTTTAGTCTCTTGATCTTAATTACCCTATCTGGTCTTTATGGTTAGGGTTTCAAATAGATCTCTTCAGGTTGTTGCAAAACACTGATTGTTGGGGTTTTTCAACTTCCTCTTTCTTTATTGGAGTTGCAGGTACTGTACCTTTATCATCTGGTGACACTGGCATTAGGTTACAAGGAAACACAGTGAGAAAATTGAAAAATTACCCAGGCTAAAGATGGGATGATGGAGAAGTATCGTCTCCGTGAAAGGATGCAACTCCTAGCTTGTAGGTTTTACTACTTATCACATTTACTTTCCCTTAATATATGACAATTCTCTTTATCTGTAATCCAAAATACGTGGATAAATACAGATATTTGCTTATTGAACTAATCTGTAGAAAACAAAATGAGATGGTTCTACACAAAATCTGGCAAGCTAGAGGCAGACTGCTTTAGATGGGCTAATCTCTTTACTCCAGTTGTGCCATTTCTTTTTGTGTAAGACATGGGGGCTGAAACAGAAAGCTAGCTTGTGTGTTGATTTATCTTTGGAACATAACCTACCAGAGCTTAGAAAGGTGCGATTTTCTTAGTATCCAAATAGGAAAGCAATCCATTTGTAAACTTTGTGACTCTTTTTAGTCTACCGTTATTCTGGAGGTAATAGGGAATGCAGATATTTCAGTATATTCCACGTTCTTTACAAAACTCGCCAAACGTTTCGGGGTCAAAGTAGGGCACAGTATCTGGTACAGCTCTCTATCTCTCTCTCTCTCTCTGGTACCCAGACCTCTGCAAATTCTGGTTCAATGCATGAATGATAGCTACAGATCTCTCCTTATGATAATGTAACATGTCAAGTAAACTAAATAATAATCCATCATATCTAAATCATTTAATATTATGTGTTCCAACAAATTCATGCTATTAATCTTTATAGGCCAAATTGCATTGATTCGACTTCTTTTAATAAAGGTTTCTTTTTGCCCTAAATTCATTACTCCTAAATAGCTGTCATGCCTTGAATACTGTCTTTCATTTTTGAGCATTAAAATATCCCCGTATTACCCTGTCTTAGGTAGCTACTAAACTCTGATGTCCTTTGTAGAGTTTTTATTTATAAAAATTTTCATCCATTTTAATGGTCGAATTACAACACAGTGCCCTTTCATAGTTATGGCATCGAGTACTGTGTGTCTCCAGTGAAAGTATTGTTAAAAAGCCTTTATATCCTGCATGCTGTGTGGCTATCCAACTATAATTTGTCATTTTAACAGGCTAAAAATCTTATTCGCCAGTTTTTCTCCTTGTATCCTCTCAACAGTGGTGCTGTAAATTGTTATGACACTGTCAATTGGTACATCGAGGCCAAGATTAAGATTGTTCTTGCCAGATTCAATACATCCTAGGAGGACATCGCTATCATCCCTTTTGTTTCTAACATATCTTACATTTAAATTATATTTGGATCGTTAATGCAGCACTCTTTGCATCCCGGCTGAAACAAGGCATATCTGCTTCTTGAAAATGGCTACCACTTCTCTATGCTTAGTATGGATGAGGACTTTCTGCCAAATGAATAAAAATAGCATCTTTCAACTTCAAACAACACTGCTAACAACTCTTTATCTCTCTCAATTTTAATTTAACTTTTTTCAGCTTGCGTTAGGGTTTCACTTACAGACAGAATTGGCTTACCCTTTTGTAAGAGAATACATTTTATTCCTTTCTTTAATGCATCCATTACCAAAATAGTGCCCTTGCTTGGGTTGAAGTGAGCTCAACTTGGGTCTTTGGATGATAATGTCCTCAATCAACCAAACGTAATTGTCAATATCACCAGCCCACATAAAGTGAAGATCTACTTTAAGAAGACTTCTCGTTAACTGTATTTTCTGTATCACATATGGTAAAAAATTGGCCAGAAATTTACAATTCTGAGGAAGCTCTTTGATAGCTGTTAATGGTTGTAATACTTTAATTCCTCGCACTTTTTTAGGACACGGAATAATCCCTCGGAAGAAAGGACCTTGTAAAAGATGTCTATTTCTCTCTCCTTAATCATACACTTATCCCGATTAAACTTAAGTCCAGCTTTTGTAGCTTTTTTATTGTCTCGTACAATTTTAGATCATAATAGTTTATTTGATCCTTTATATTTTTAATTGTCTCCACATGGAGATGTGCCAGGTACTCCTTAAAGTGCATTGTTTTTTTCGTTACAGAGATTTTAAGTAGCAAAAGGAAGTCTAAATGGTAATCGTTACAAACAGCATTTTTTAAAGGGGGAATTGAATGTTGTTAAAAACTCTCAAGAAGAACTTGACCTCTCTATCTGGTATCCATTCTTTTCATCTAAAGTGTATTCTAGTATCATCTGAATTCTAGTATTCAAAATGAACTTTATGAAATTCCTGGATATAATCTTGTTAGGAGAGACAGACAAGAAGGAATCGGTGGAGGAGTAGCCATGTATATCAAAGGAACTCTAAAATGGAAAAGGAGAAATGATTTAGAGCAAAATGGCGTAGAAAGTCTTTGGACAGAATTTATCATCAACAAAGGAAAAAACATTCTCATGACGTCATATTACAATCCTCCGAAAAGTTCAAAGTATTTCAAAAATAACTTCAATGACAAATTAAACCAACATAAAGATACTTGCAATTTAGAAACCTATTTTGTGCATTTTCAAAGCTAGCCATAATGAACATACTTTACAAGATTCTTGTTTAATTTTTGAGGCCCATACACAATCTTAATGATACTATTTTGTTAACTAACGTCGCAAGATTATGAAATGTTTAAATACCTTCCGTGCCAGGCGATATAGCACCAGATCTGTATTAAACCGGTTTTGCTTCTTTAAAAAGCTTTAATTTTACTTCACTAGGGAATAGTCCTGCTGAGTTGATCAGAAAATGATCAGAAAAACACTTCAGTAACTTTTAAAAGATCTCTTGGTTCTGATTCAACTTCTGCTTGAAGACTTTTTAATTTGCCTCTTCCTCTGGCAATATTTGCAGCATTAATTGAATTAACTGTTTATTGGCAGGAAATTTAAAAAATTTCCACTACGTTGTCTTTTTTCAGAAAATATCTTAGTGAGAAGGAGCTCGTCTCCGTTCATTGAAAAAATGCCTCTTCACCTAATTTAACTTTGTTGAAGATTACCTCAACCTTTTTTAAAAATATAATATCAAGCCAATCTCCTGCGGAACTCTTCATTACTTAATTATTTCAGGCTTAACCGAGAAATGGCATGTGTCAGCTGCTTTGTCTACTTGGTCATCAATTATTTTTTGCGTTCCTAACAAGTAAAGATAAACTTTGACATAAATAAGTCTTTCGCCATTACAGTTTGCTTCTGAAATTGTGACTGCTGATAGCTCAAAGTCTATCATCTTGTAGGCTATTATCTACTGTGACTACATGTACTTTATCAGTCTTTGAATTTTACAGCGACTAACGTTGAAAAATGGTTTACCTACAACAACTTCCAAGTCCTTTTCCTATAGCCAAACACTTTTTTTTCGCTTCTGGCATTTACTTTACACCGAGTGAATTTCTGTGCACTTAAGGTATCATCTTCAGCTACATATCTGCTTTTCAGCTGAGGCGTTCGAGTACCTCTGAACCTTTTTTTTAACGTAGGTTTCCCTTGCAGTTTTTGCCAAGGCATACATAAAGCAATTTATCAACAGTTAAAATGTCTACTTCCTTTAAAAATTTGGAATGTCGAAAAAGTTTCAGGACGTGCAAAAAAATAAGCCGTTGATCTTTCTCTAGTTTTTTGCTTATCATTGCAGAAACTTTCTATAGCTTCACGAAAGAGGGTAAAGTCAGCCAAACAAAAGACAAAAATATCTACGAGTTTACTTATTTTGCCCATACCTAGGTTAGGATTTTTGCTCTTCTTTGCTTCAGTGGGCTCTTTCTGTCAAGAAAAACTAGGATTTGTAGAAACTCAGCTAGGTGACTATGCATAATTTTACACAACGTTTTTTGAGAGAAGACAGTTTACAAAAGGTGCTTGAACAATGGTTTTAAAACCAGACAATTCAGATTGCACCACGTTTAAAATACTTACATTTTTATTTAGGAGTTATAGACAAGAACTTAAAACATTGCATTTGGCATCAAAGCCATTCAAAACAAGTCTTCCCTTTTGTCTTCACTATTCAACATTGACAGGTATAAAATCATGTTTCACTCCTTGACACCATGGCTTTTTATAAATATCTTTATCCTTTCGAAAAGAACAAAAGGTGATTTTTTTTTACTAATTTTGACTGTAGTTAAGGCATTTCTCTTGCACCTTAATTAGATATGTTTTTAATATTAGCGTACTAAAAGCCTAAAGCGACAGATGAATGTGTCACTTTACGAATTAGTAAGGAAAGTTTAATAAAACCTACAATTACCTCTTTGGCAAGAGGATTTCACAATTTATTGCTGTCATTTGCAGCAGAAGTACCATCCCAAAAAAATAAAGCTAACCAAACCTGAAATTTACAAGGGATAAGTTATCTCTGTAATTCTTTAGTTTTTAAGGTGTCTGCCTTCGTCAAGGAAATCTCTAAAATGACTGAAATGCAAGTAGACGAAAGTAGAACCAATTATCACAAAATCCTAAAGTTATTTTAACTAACACGGTTTCTGTCATGTATGTATTTGCATAAATATTTTCTGTCACTGGATTTTGTCAATTTTAAATGAGAAAGAGTTCAAATACAAATTTGTTCCAAAAATATTACATTTTTACATCAACCGCGCACTTCGTTAATGAAAAAACTTTAATTGATGCAAATGATGTAATTAATCTTATAGTATTTCCAATTTTTATCTGAATCAAAATTGAAATAACAAAAAGCTTTACATTCATGGTTATACTTTCTATGCTTCCATTAGCGTTTCTGCATTTTTCCAATAAGTGTCGCAGAGGTTTGTTAATTTGAAAAACGTCCATCAATCGTCATGTCTTAGCTTACCAGATGAAAGTATTATTTTTGTGCATTACCATGATGGTACCTAATTAACAAATAACCACCCATTCGAGTTTCATGTGGCTCTTGACAAAAATAAAACAGTAGGAATGGACACGTTTGCTTTTCAGGAAATTTACTTTATTTATCCTCCACTCGTTTCAAAAATTGGAGCTAACGCCACTGTTAAGTACTGAATATCAGATTAGATACTTTTATATAGATTTAGATGGGATATCAAACGCTAGAGGATCCAATTATGTGGGAGATTGCAGGCCCCAAATGACATTTCTAAAATAAATAGATGTGGCACTGTTGACAAAAAAGAAGGCTCTGAAAGAGATGAAATTTAATTTGCATCCATTAAGATAAATTTAGTATTTTCCATTGGTTTTTCTTTATAGCACCAACTTCTTCTTTTTAATAGCATTTTTGTATTATGAGGTCATACATCAATTATACACATTGTGAACAAAAGAAAGCTATAATGGATTGGTTATAGAAGCTGGCGTCGAGGCACAGGATCTTTCATAATGCACAGTTTTATCAACCAGGAAAACAAAGACGAAGACGAGCAAGACAGAAAAATGGTTGGTGTTTTATCAACTTTACTGGTCGAAGTGCATTGGAATATAAGAGAGCAGGATTTATATAGGATGGGGTTGAGAAATGTACACTTCATGCTGAACAAAGGTCTTTATTACAGAATACCTGTCTAGATTAACTCTTTAATGAAATGAGTAGAGACAAAAAAAAGAAAATGACACTGTCAATTTCTTGTAGTGATTTTATTTATTCCTATTATCATACTTTAAGTTCAATAACTTCTTCTTTTCCATATGTCATGTGATAGTTTTGGTCATCACGGACTTTCACTGCTCTCTATCATTGAATCTATGAGTTACTTTGCAGCTCCTTCCAGCTCCAACCAATTTCTAATGTAACCAAGCTGCTTTCTTCTTTGTCTCTCTGGTGCCCTCGATTCTTCCAGTTGTTACTAATTCTTAAACGTTTTCGTCCCTAAATATATAACAAAAAATATCACTTGTTGTTCTTTGATTTCTTTTAGGAGCTCTTTATCTCTTCCTTTTGATCTTAACACTTAATCATTACTTTTACCACCAGTCCAATTTTAATATACATTTTTCTGCAGCACCAAAGCTTACTAAAGCATCAATTTTCCTTTCTTTTTGCTTATATTTATTTTCAATGTTTCACACCCATACTCCATGATGGGCAAACATAAACTTTGATATCCTAATTCATGTTGGATTGAAAAACGTTTGATACCTAAAGTGCTTACCATATTATTAACTGCACGTTGTGCTGGTCCAATTCTCCTATTGATTTCCACTATACCTTTAACATCTTAGATGAGGATACTACCCAAACAATTAAATTTCTTTCCTCCAGTTCTACTCCACCTATCTTGAGGCAACTTTTTGGAACCTCTTTCATTTTAGGGAATACCAGAGTGTCTGTTATAGCTTAGATGATGCAAAAATAAAACAGTATTGTGAGATTGCCATTGTTAATTTCTTCATGAGAACAAACAAGTTGTTGGAGTTTCCTCTATAAGAGAAACCCTAATACATTTGCAAAATGTAGTAAAAATAGCTTTAAAAATCGCTTGTACTGAACTAGAGTTATTCTTTTTGTTTTTCCTAAAGCGAAAACATCAATGATCTGAATATTTTAAAACCGAGATAATAAACTCTATATAATAAATGAAAACTAAACTTACCTAACTTCCTGCTCCTGACCCCTTTCCATCTAGAGGTTGTAATGAATTCCCTGAAATTTTACCAGAGCTTTTGGTTTCTTGTCAAGTCTAACGTAAATCCTTTCCTTTCATAAGAATTAGTACTGGTCCCATAAACCGGAACCTGAGAAATTATATCACAAGTTCGGGCTTACGGGGCCAAATATTTTCTTCTTTTGCATGCTTCATTGAATTTTCACAGCAGCATCTGCAAACGATCAATAATTTGCTTTTGGGGAAAATATTCAATACTTAAATAACACAACAAATTTATTGTATGAAAAAAATAGGATTTAATATCTACGTGAGATACGTCATTCTTACTTTCAAACATGCATAAAGATAAAGTAGTGATAGTAAACATCACATTCTTTTTCAAGATCCAGGACTGAAGATGACGAACATAAAATTACGGCTTCTTATGTCCTTGGTCAGTGGACTTACAAACAATAACATTGATAGAAAAGATGGCTAAAAAAGAATACAAAGGAATACGAACTTTGTCAATCAAATATGAAGATTTGGTGCATAAAGCTCCAGAGCCCTTCTCACCTATTTGATCAAGGGCCAGGTAAGCAATTTAAAAATACTATGCACCAAAATGCTTCAGGATAAAGTGACGTTGTATCATCACACATGAACACTGTGACTGCTCTTCCTTTCACTCTGTCTCTCTGTCTCTCTCTGTCTCTCTGTCTCTCTGTCTCTGTATATGTGTATGTGTGTGTGTGTGTGTCTCTCTCTCTCTCTCTCTCTCTCTCTCTCTCTCTCTCTCTGCCGCTCTTGTCTCAGCTGTTTAACAAGATAATAACAGAAAATAAAGAGATAATACGCATTTCCATCTATTAAATCATTTTTTGACATTTTTTACCGTTTTTTTCATAATGAATATACATAGCTATAGAAAAAAATTGTAATCTTTTCCAAGCACATATTTAGTAAAACGACATAAGGTATATACGTAATAACACAGCTTCTTCAATTGCATTGAGAGTTTATTTGTTTAGATAGATAGATAGATAGATAGATAGATAGATAGATAGATAGATAGATAAATGGATAGACATAGAAATGGATAGAAGTATACACGCAGAGATGGATAAATGGATAGATAGATCAATCCTGGATGAACAGCTAGATCAATAGACAGATGTTTGATTTATTAAAAAACGGAACATGGAGTTGCTAATTAGAAGACTGGGAATTCCATTGAGGTTCGAATAGCTAATGAAGAAAACTGGCTCTCATTGCACTGCAAACAGCCAACTTTTTATCTGGTACTGGAATAAAAATAAACACACGCACAAAGTATATCAGCAAAGTAAATAGCATTAAAAAAATCAAACTAAAAATTTTTTTCAAATACAACACATTAAATCCTCAAACTTCTCTGGAGTAGCAAAATAGACTAATAGAAAAGTAAATGATAGCTATTTCCTCTCGAAGGCGTCAAGCAGACATTTTACTCTACTTTTCCAAAAAGTTTACCTTTACAATTTACCGTTACAATTCTCAATTCATTCCTTTCTTTTAAAACTTCATGTGAGTAGATATCATTTGATATAAACTAGAAATCGAGTTGTGTCATAATGATTTAATTTAGTTTAATACTAAAAGAAACACCATTCGTTACTGCTTGCAAAGAAGACTGTCATGTTCTTAATCTGTTCTGTTTATATGAAACAGACTAGCAGCGTAACATTACGTTTTAAGATAATGTCTCCTATGAAACCTTTTTAGTTGATACAGTTAACAGGGAAAAAATGGCAAAGTAGTTACCTAACTGCATTTAAAGATGGTTCTTCTTAATCTACCCTTATTTTAATATACAAATAACACATCCTGACTGGACTATGTCTCATTCATATCATTTACAGTAGTTATAAACCTATTTTCAAAAATCAAATCAGAGAATATCCTGAAAGGTTAACATTACCTTTCTTATTGCAAAACTACCAAATAAGCCTTTAACTTGGGGAAACAGAATGAACGTACCACAGCATTATTATATATCTGGACAATAAAATACTACTAATATCTAGGCAAGGTGGCAAATCTAAAGACAAAGTACAAGAATTGAAAGCTCCTTTACCATTACTTACGTTCTCAGCGTATCGTGTAGCAAGACAAAAAGGGAAAGAAGACACCAGATATTCTCCTTTATTTTAGTATTGTGCAAGGAATTATCGTCAAAGAGCCAATCAGAGACAGGCTGTCAATCATATTATTTGGAACATTTGGCATGGTAATGAGCTTGGCTTCAGCAAGCTAACAGTGGCAGACGGGGGGCTATGTTTGTGTTTAAAATAAATTCTTAAAATGTCTGTTATTGATAGGCATTTCACTGGTTTACAAGCTGCAGAAGGTACTAATCCTTACGCAAGATCAGTTGGAATATATTTCCGCTTGAGACCTCAGTTAGAATATAATTCCGCTGGACAACAAATAACAAGCATTTTGGACTCAGGTTTACTCAAATGAGTGAAAAAAAGTATATATTCCGAGAAGAATAGTTACAAAATGTGCCTTGCTTTAGTAATTGCAACCTAAGCTGATAGTAGATAAGATACAAAAGTAAAATTAAGGTTGGTGTGGGGTGGTAAACGTCGAAACAATATACATATTTAAGATGAATTCTGAATAAAGCTCTATCAACGATACCATTCCAAACTAAAAAGCTTCATTTGAAGACAAATATTACCTTCTAGTGAGTAAAAGGATTGAAAGAGCCCTATTTTCCGTTCTCTCTATGTCCAAAGAATATGGTACCAGAATGCAAAATCATTGTGGATAACATTGGTATATACCAATATTTTATATCAATATTTGTATAATATACTATTCGACCTGTAGATGTTAATAAATTAAACATTTGTGCATAAAAATGCTGAAATTTTTGCCAACATCTTAATAGAGAGTCTTTCTACCATCTCGTTTGGTCATATCAATAACTACTTTGTGATAAAAATACATTTTAGGACGAAAACAATTCATTCTTTAAAACAGCTTTCTCAAATAAACGTCAGTGGTTGATTACCTAGGATCAAAGCTAAAGTTTTAATATTGAAACCATTTAACCTTTCTTGAGCGTCCACCGATAACTGCATCTGCTTTTATTGGACAAATCATCTAGTGTGTTCACTATGTATTGTGTTTTCATACTTCCTTATTATTACAGTAGAAAGTCTAATATTTTACACCCTATTACAACATATATTTTTTGGTATTATTACAAAAAGTTTATTTTCTTCTGACCTCTTTTGTGTGCACAAGATCACCTTTAACATAATGAATTAGTTTTGCAAACCTTTAAGAAAACGATAGAATAAACATTCACTTTAATTTTGATAGTACAAACTACAGTTAATAAAACAGACATGCAGTAGCTTGCTTAAATGAACACCAATAATAACAAATATTTACATTTCCTTTCATTATTATACTGTTTTTAAAAGTTTAATGCTGTAATGCTTAAATGTTTTGTTGGCTTGGCTCTATTTTACTACTTCCATTGGATCCACAAAGAGGATTCCTTTGGGCCAAGAGAAGACTTTAAGAAGATTCTAGAAATCGCTTCATTGATTTAATGCAACAACTGTTAACATGTAGTTTAAATACAGTCAATGTGTAAACCATATAAGAGTTATTGTGGGATAAAATTTTCTAAATTTCTAAAGATAGACAGAAAAGTTAAGGCAAAGCATAGAGAAACCTTAAGCATTCAAAATGTTAGATGTATCTTTTTTTGAAGCCGGTGATAAATATTATGATTGTGGCTGTTAAGGGTAGTGGCCAAGGATTCTGAAATACCAGCTTTCCTGGGTTAGGGATAAGCTATAAACAAAGAAAGCTTCCGCACTGACAAAATGCTTACTTTCTAGAAAACAGGAAGTAGGAGATAAAAAAGAAAGGCAGATGGTGTTGACTAATAGTATTAAGAAAGAAATTCAACCCTTGCATCTGATTTCTAAACAAAAAATGAAACTTAATTAGAACACAATTTACTATGAAATCAATAAATAGTTAAAGAATTTTGTTTTGCAACCTTTTGCCGAGAGGTCAAAAATGAAACTAATCTGTCTGTTATTGTTATTGTAACTGAAGAGTGTTAAGTATTGCATAGAATACTTATAGGTCAGTTCTTGGGAATGAAATTAATAGCGCAATATGTTCTTACTTATTGAGACCAAAGTGGTCACTTTCAACAACCAAAGTAGGGTAAATTGTGATGTCATAAATCAAATATTGTTTTCTGATATGAATAAGAAGAAATTAGAGTATACTTATGACATGGTACAGAGAACTACTTACTTACTTAGGCCCATAGTCCACAGATGAGCATAGGTCATCGACGAACACTCTCCATCGCACTTTGTTTTGGGCTTCTCTTGCTGCTTCAGTCCAGTTTGTTCCCTGGTGTCTCGGTTCTGCCTCGGTATATCGCCTCCAGCTGTTACGCGGTCTGCCTCTCTTCCTTATTTTGTGTGGGTTCCAGGATAAGGCCTGTCGTGTGATGTTGGATGGTTTTCTCAATGGTACACAGTAGATGTAGGCAAAAAGACTAAAGACCAGAAAGAGAAACTGTATGGTCAAAATGGTTGGAGTACACTTGGCAGATGCGCCTCATGCTGTAAGAGATAGAGGGGGATGGAAAAAGTAGTTTAGAATACCACGTTGAGAATTACAAAGAAGACGAGAACTGGTAAATAATTTTCCACTAACTCAAAGAAGAAAAAGAATAATTAACACTATATGGAATGAAACAAAAGTCTGTAAGTGAGGACTAATAATGCCTCATAAAGTGTTTGGAACTATGAAAATAAAACAGAAAAAAGCTAGGTTAAGAGGTACGATATCAAGTATCAATAATATTAAAGTCGTAAGATACAGAAAACTACTCTTTTAAATCAAAACAAGCATCTAGGAGTTTGGATGATTGGTGACAAGAAATGTTGTGATTCTCTTTTCTACGGCCCTGTGTATCATCAAGTTGAAACATCATCCTTCACGGAAGAAAGTTTCAAATCAGGATATCTAATCATCAGAGGCCAAACCTAAGTGCAGTCATTTGGCAAGACCACAGTTACAATAACAAAATAAGAAAGCTATATGTTCAGCTCCCAGTTTACATCAGCCAAAAACGCAACTAATTAATATAAAAAATCAAAAATCATTAATTGATAGTTTGAGTGACTTTGCGTGCGTTGCACAGGCCAATGTAACCTTTTAACTTACGAAAAAAATACATAGCCAAGAAAAGGAAATAAAAAATTGGCTCTATATCCGCACAAATGCTTTGGATTTTATCAGTACTGACAGAAAAATAACAAAGTATTTCCAAGGGGGAAAAAAGGCCAGTGTTTAATTTTTACACAAAAAATTAAGCAGAAGCAATGGGGATCAGAGTCAAATAATACACTTTAAATAGTCATTAAGTGCACTAGAGTTACGTACTAAATAGATATAAATCAAATAGGGGAATTCATATATGCCATGTGTATGATAAAAAACAATCTGATTCACAGTCAACAAAATGTTAAAAATGGTGGTTCTCTTAAAACAAAAACCAAGACATGATTAATACCATCAGCTAATTGATAACAATTCAAAAGTGACAAATTAAATAACTGTAAGGTTTCATTACTGACCTGAAGAAATTTTATTTGCCTGATAACGCCAGAATTGGCATCGCTAAAAATACATGAATATTTTACCTTTTTTCTAATCCTTTCTTGAACTGCTTGCTTGTGTTTGTGTACAAACCAGTGCTGGATACCCACGTTTTTGTGTTCTGTACTGCTGAAAATGAAGGTGTACTAAAACACTTACTTTATCAAATATAACTGGTTTCATTGCAGAGAGAGAGAGAGAGAGAGAGAGAGAGAGAGAGAGAGAGAGAGAAAGAGAGACAGACAGTCAGAGACAGACAGAGAGAAAGAGTGTGTATGTGTATGTGAGAGAGAGACACACAGAGAGAGAGAGAGAGAGAGAGAGAGAGAGAGAGAGAGAAGGAGAAAGAGAAGCTGATAAAAGCTATTTTGCTGTTATACATTAAAAATAGTCTACTTAACTCTTTTCAGTTTAAAATTAGAAAAGAAGGTACACACTTTTTTTTGCCAAGAGACATTTGTTGCTTGCAAATTTGCTGTAATTTTTTTTATTTATTTATTTATATAAATTTTAAACCTTTTTATTGCAAGAAAAAAACAATTTGTGTTCAAGACTGATTTCATTTTTCACCTATTGTACCTTTGCTCAACGATTTCAAAATGCCTCTTTTTATGGTCGCTGCTTCACAGAATTTAAATTCCAAATATGATTGTCACTGATATTTGTAAATTCAACAATGTTTTTCAAATAATCTCTAAGATTCTTATAAGGAGAAATATATTTCAATCTTTACCTCTTGCGTATCAGCTGTCAGTTAAAAATGTCATATCAGATTTCGTTTGAATGTCCCTAAAGAGGGTGGCATATATAGTAAACAGCATCAAATTTTGCGTGGGAACAACATTCAAAAATAGGAATGACCTATGTGGTACTTTGGATTAGGATCTACAGAGAAAATAGTGCAATAGCTAAAGATATAACCATTGAAATAGTGTCTGGTAGATTAGTTCATATAGAACTTGACAAGTAATCATGTCAATGTTACTGTCAATGTAAAAAGACAAAGTAGTATTTGGCCTTATTGTCTCTCTCTTGTTATTACAGGCATTAATAAAGGTTTATCGTTTATCAAAGAAAATATAAACTTGAATGTTACTACAAACTCCAGCCAATTTTGATAACTTCAAAGAGTTGTAAAATTTTCTGTTCTTATGAATATTTAAAATATTATTCTTATCCTCGTGACTGAAAAACAATAAAATAAGCTTCCAATATAGGTGTCTTCTCTGATATTGTAGACACTTATTCAGAATTGTAGCTCTCAAATTCGCCAATCCGACATGGGTAATCCTGTAATTTTGGTTGTTTAAAATTTCACTACTTCTGCTATTAACAGGATCACTACTACTGTTGCTGCTAATACTATTACTTCTAGTACTTCTACTACTACTGCCTCTACCTCTACTACCCCCTTTTTTACTAACTTTTATCATCATCATTTAATAACGTGTAGAGATTTAACTCCTAGCATTTGACTCCTTAATTTATGTCCAAAGGCACTGTATAGGTAATTTTCGTTTGGATTGGAGTCGAATGGTAGGACAAATCTTTGAGTTACTCCCTCACAAACCCAGTGGTTTAAAGTCTCTGGGTTGGGAGCTAACTAGAGTTTGTTCTTTCCATTTTAAATACGAATTAATATTAACACTGCTGCTAAAATATTTCTACTGTAAATGATACAGTGAGTAAGTAATGTTTCTTACAACTCTTTTTACATCTTATCTTGTTTTGTACATTAAGAACGCCAAGAAATTTCCATAAAATCAGTAACAATAGTAGTAGTAGCAGTGGTAGTAGTAGTAGTAGTAGTATTAGTAGCAGTGGTAGTAGTAATAGTAGCAGTGGTAGTAGTAGAAGTAATAGAAGCAGTAGTAGTAATAGAAGTAGTAGTAGCAGTGATAGCAGTAGTAGTAGTAGTAGCAGCAGTGGTAGTAGTAGTAGTAGTAGTAGTAGTAGTAAATTTCCATACATCAAAAAGTTGCTTTCAAGGTTTTGTATTGCAATGACACTGGTAAGAATCGCCCATTTTAAATTTGTAGATCATCCTTAGATTTTACCTTCCTTTTTTATTTTGTTATAAACTTTTAAGTAAAAATTCGGAGTTCGATTGAAATTTTATTTATAGATGCCTCACAGTTTTCTTAAAATTTTCTTTCCGAGTTATAATTGCGTGCACGTAACTTTTAGAAATCAAAGGAAAAAGTCATTACTAGAATAGAAAGTTAAAAAAACCTTACTTTACCACAAATTTAAGAGAAAATAAAGATAAAAAATATTTTGCTTTTCTTAACTGAAAAAGGTTTCTAAAGTATAATAAAATTCCAAAATGGTGTTTGCAGGCTTTAGAAAATTTAGGGGGAAAACGAAAAAGATAAAACATGAAACCTATAAGAGCTTTAATGAGACAGCTACTGGTGCTTTTACTTTCAACGTTAAATGCCAAGATCTATAATAACTTTAACATGTTCGAATTTGCTATTCAAATTCATTTCGGACACTTTTTTATTTGTAAATTTATTCAATGAGTGAATAAAATACAGGATTTTTGATTCCTTTTTTTTTATGAAAAATGGTCTTACCCCTAGTTTATTCAGAATATAATGTCGCATTAAGGAAAAAGCATGGCTACCTGAGTATAACTCTTGGTGTAAAGAAACTTGTCTGACTGACTCTTTGTCTTGATTACCAATTTGTGTAGCTGCTTTTGACAAAACCAGCCTTATAGCATTATATTGAGTTACAGCACCTTCTAAACACATTAATAATATGATAGTGTTAAGTTCAAAATATACAAAAGTTACAGTTGTATCTTTCGCTTAAACCCCTTGTTTTTTTTCAAAATCGAATAATTTTAAAGCCATGGAAAGTGGAAAAAATGGTAACATTAAACTTTGGTTTTTCTCAGAATATTTTTGCATTTTTCCAAAGATCAAACAAATAAAACAGAGAAGACTGCCTTGGTAAAAGAAATTAGTAAAAGAATACTGCAACCATGAAACTGTTCAAATTTCATCAAACAAGAGAAAAGGTTAAAAAAAGCATTGTAGATAAATAATTTGAGTATCTTTTGCTTTCACAGAAGTAGATTAATATATTTGACAAAATTTCACAACCATAGTTTAAAGAAAGGTAGCTCTAAACTTTAATAATCTTTTTATGTTTCTGTTAATATTCTAATGTTACTTTCTTTGAAATAATATTTCAGTGCTTTTGAAACTTCCTTATGCTACAAAAACACTGGTGGGATAAACTAAGAGGTTTATCAGCCCAAATACATTTAGATTCCTACAGCTTTATATCATTTTATAGTAAAAATCCTTTGTTCAAATATATACCTCAGTGGCATGGAAACAATTATGATAAATATTTCTTTTATCTTTCATCCTGTACACTTTTCATTTACTCTGGTAACACTAAAACGACTATAGATTTATGACCACGTCCTGCATAATTATAATCACAAGAACAGACCAAACAACTGTTCGCAGTTGTGGTATTACCTAAGAATAAAACAAGAAATAAGATATTAGTTTTTGTATCAATTAATATTGAAAGTTATGAATCTGACATGTAAAGTTGCATTGGTAAAATAAAAAGAGTAATTTTTTTTGCTTTTTCTTGCATTTCTTTCATAGCAAAAATACGTTTTTACTGGTCTGGAAAGGTTTTTTGGATGACTTTCCTATTTTTGGGTTTCAACATATATTTTGTCCTTGACAGTTGGAATTAGATTTAATCTTCATTTTTTTGGATTCAAGTATCTACAGTGGAAGTTTTATTTTTGAAAACAACACTCCATATAACAAAGACAATCGGTTAACCATGGCTCGTTTTGGAAAATAGTGAAGATATGTGAAGGAATACTGTGGAATAAAAAAGTAAAATACGGTACAAACTGTTTATGATTTAAAAACTATACAAAGGGAAAATGTCGCTGAGTCTATAGAACTACGAAGAAAAGACGGAAAAAAGAGAAGTTAAGCCAAGAAATGAGCTAACTTTACACTTGAGGAAAAAAATCCCAATATTAATACAATCATAAAGTAATTTTTTATTAAAATATTTCCTGTTTTCTGTTCATGCTTTCTAAGTACAAAAACGTTTTCAAATTCTTCACACAGCTTGCTTTTCAGACACTTTTAACCAACATGAGACCATGCTTATTCATTTTGTTCTGTAGTAGTGTTTTTTTCCTCGTAGTTATTTTGAGTGTTCTGTTATTTAGAGATGACAGTTAAAAATCAGTGTGTAATTCAGGTTTGTTGTACAGCCATATAGGAGCATACCTTGTCTTTCCAGGATTTGTATAATGATTAGCTTTTACAACTCCCTACTTTTCTTGTGGTTTCCACTATCTTTCAACTCAACCCACGTAGATATATTTGCCATATATTTTAATATTTGCTCCTCTATTTTCCTCTGTATTCTCTGAGATAATAACGTTTTTATTCCCTTCTGAAAATGTTGCAGTCTCCTTCTTCTTAAATGTTACAATAACCCTACTATTGGCTTCTTTAACACTTTATTCTCCACTATTACAATGAGAAATGACATTTTTATACCTTCCAGTTTTTTCCCTTCGAGTTTTGCACGCTAGGCAATTGGAACCATTTCTAATAATACACATCAGCTAACAACTCGATACTTTAAAAGTTTCTTTTCTTTCAAGGTGTTTCCCCTTCCTAAAAGTACTTTTAGTTTGTTTGATTCTTCTGCATGTAGCCTTTCATCTTCTGTGACGATTTCTCTCTGGAAAATAAACTTTTCAATTCGTTTCATTACACAATAACTACTCGTAATTGATATTTATAAGATATACATATTGAATAAGCTCTCAAACAAAACCCAAAATGTCCGCTTCAGTGATTTTTATTCCTATCTATTTGACATTGAAAAGTAAACCTCTACCAACAATATCTGTCAAGCGATTTTCTATTGCTCCTATCTCATAAAAAGTGCTTTGTTAGTTGCCGGGGGTTATCTTCGAGTTTAAAAGGCGCTGTTTCTAAGCAAAATTATTGGCCACTTTTTCGTAACGCACGACGATAAATGTTATTGTTAAAATACATCTTGGATTCACTTCTTTCAATTTCCTAATATTCACAAGAAATTAATAAACAATACCTAAAGTTTACAATGATTCATTTGACAATTATCAAGGGTGTGACTTTTAGCATATCACAAAGACATATTTCTGGAAACCCTTCCTGTCCTTAAACACTCGATATGAAATATTACACCTTTTAAAAAACATTTTGAAATATCTTATTTAAATGCAGAATTAAGAGCTTCAATGTTGCTAAGAATACTTAGAAAGGTATCTTAAACTTATGAGGAGCAATAATACACAAAACCTTAGCTATAAAAGTCATCACTAGTCATAGTCCAAAATCTTCCACCAAAGCATCTCCCTCAACAACAAAAAATTCTCCTGTTTTCTAACAGTAAATGCTAAACTTTCTTAGCCTTTTTATCTACTGTTCCTTATTTTGCAAGACCGAAAATAGTATGAATAGTATATTTGCAAATACGGCTAAATATTTAAAATAAAAAATTATACAACTTTTGAGCAACTTGTATGTGAAGAATGCAAACAAGGAATTTTTGCTCTATGAAACGCTCCTGGCTACACTGGAAAGTATAATACCTCTACCTAGGCACAGTGACCTACTTCTATACCTTAATCTCTCTATCTTTAATAAATCTGGTAAAGAGTCGGTAGTTTTCTGGCAAGTTGTTTTGGACACTCAGGCGAAGGAACACCAAAGAACCAGCTATAGGATGTGACATTTTAAGACAAACGAGTGACATTTAATATGTTAAAAGCTATTGTCAAAAACATTTCATATAAATGAGTTCCCCTCTTGTATACCCTTCCAAAGCAATTATTCAAAAGCTATTTAGACACTGCTTTCAATAGCTTATTAAAGTTAAATGATCCCTGTAACGTATTATTCTTACTTCAAACAGGACAAATTAATGTTTTCCACAATTTTACTGTTTATCCGGACAGTCCATTTCTTTCTTTACCTTAAATACGAAACTGTGCAATATTGACTGGAAAATGAGAAAACCAAATGCATGAAAGACTTTAAAAAGTCTAAATTTTGAAAAAAGCAACAAGACATCTATTTGGATACTATGCTGATAACTATAACATTATTTTCCTTACAAAAAGTATGTTATTTAATTGGTAATTCTCATATCATTTCTAATATACCCTCTTAAAGCTAATATGTAATATGCTACATAATATATTACCATTATAATTAAATCTGTATTTATTAATTAATTTAGGTAAAACAACATTTTAGCTATTTTTATCATTTTATTTTATGGTAGACATTGCAGCCTTCATTGTTCAAGATGTGTAATTCTTTCTAACTGGCATTAAGCCATTTTCAAGAAAAGGTCGTTTGTGTTGTTCTGGGCCAAATGCTAGGGTGTACCACAAATTTAAAATCTACAGTATACAAAATCTTAGATAGCCATTTCATTTTCAAGTAATTTAAACCTGGAGTCCATAAAATGTTGGAAAACATAGCCAGTTCCTTTTTATCAGCTTCTATTGAATCAATGCGACATCCTCAAAGCAATAGCTTTTCTAAGTGATTGAAAAAGATGAAATGCAGTGAATTTTGAGACGTTTCTTCATAGCAGTAATGGAAAAAATATTTTAGTGCCAACGAGAATGGTTACTGGATGGCCAACTAATGGGAAGATAGAAAAACTAAGAAAACAAAATATGTTTTAATTAGGAAATTTGGTAAATTTACCATCTGTAAGTTATGTAGAATAAAACAATGTTCAACATCGAATAAGATATCTAAGTGACTACGCCAAAGTATTTATCTTGGCTACTGGGGCTGAAAAAATGTGGCTACCTCCGGATTCACATGCTTTTGGCCATGTTTAAGAACCATAGAGAACCAATCACCTTCAAATACTTCATCCAGGTAAGTAAAAAGACAGAAATTCTTTTACCATTCCCTTAGAAAAGCATAGTAAACAAACCCGAGAAGAAAGACATTTTAAAGCCAGATATTTCAGAAGCATTTCAAAGCTGAAGTAAAAGTAGCATATACTCCTCTACAAAATCTTAAGTAAGAATGCCCCCTAACTTACTCATAATGTTTGATATTGTTTTCCAGATGCCAAGTTTTGCTTGTATCCACAAAACGTTAATGCAGTAAGTGTCAACTGATAATGAAAAATTATTTTTGTGCTTCAAGTGAAGATTGAATTGTATTGTATAGTACAGGGATCTATTTTATGAAGCAAGATAATGTAATGTCAAAAATGTAACTAGTTATTTAGAGCTCTTTATTGTTTCTTTATTGATACCAGAAGGTATGTTCTGAAAATGTTAGCTTGTAAAAATGTGCTTAGTGTTCAAAATAATGATAATAATATTAGTGATGATGTTACTAATAACAATAATTGTAATAATAATAATAATAATAATAATAATAATAAGTTAACAACTTTAAAAATAAGTTGAACCCTCAGGTTGTTGAAATAGCAGACTCTGAGTTACCCCTAAACGAAAGAATTAAAAAGTTTTGACAGAGGAAAGGTCTTGATGCAACCAAAGGCACATCGAAATCAAAACTCTTTCATGGTAAATTTCCCTTATGTGCAAGTAAAGCGGGTGTTGATGAGAGATATACACATCAATGATTACGTAATGCTGGATCAAAAGGTGAAACAGAGAGATTCATAACTGCTGCGTAAGATTAAAGTCTTTTTACCTGCAAACATCAGGACTATGATAAAAATTGATGCACACCCAAATTGTGGATTTGCAACAAATACTCAGAGACTACTGACCATCTGGTCTCTGTGTGCTCAGTGCTATTACCTGCCAGATAAAAGAATCGATGTGATCATGTTGTTCAATACCTACACTGGTCCCTGTGCCAATACTACCAACTCCCGTTGAAATCTAAATGGTATGGACATAAACCACGTGCTGTTCTTGAGGATTAAAAACAAATATACTCAAGGAATATTTTAAATGACCACTGATAGAACCATCGAAGCTAATATACCAGGTATAGTTATGAGGGAATGAGAAAAGAAACTATGCCTTTAGTTAATATGGCAATCTCAACGGACAGGAATGCGTGCGGACAAAGTATACACATTAATACAGAACTAATGTTGTACTTGAAAACAACTATTTTTCAATAATTGTAAGACCACTTTGGATTGTCAACAAAAGGATTAGTAAACGTCTTGACAAACTAGCTGGAAAATTTATTTAACAAAATTTAAAGAAACTGTCTTTAACATTACAGCTCAGCTCCTTAGAAAAGCAATATTAATTTTTTTTTATAATTAACTTTTTTTGGCGCAAAACTTCACATATAACTCAGTCTCTGGATGAGACCAGGTAGTTTGATTTGAAGCAAATACAAGTAGTTCAACATATATCATAATAATAACAAGAATAGAAACTTATTCCAGTTGTAATGTAGGCTGAAAGGCATTTTTATAAGGTGGAAAATTAATTCAACAGCAAAAGGGAAAATCGAAAGTTTTTTCTTATCCTTTCAAAAGAAGAGGAAAAGTCCACTGCATGTAGTAGAAAATATAAATGTTTGACCCTAGTCTATCAGCAATCTAATGAAATTTTTAACTTCTTGATTCTTAGCACTAGGAAATCTAAGTAAAGAACTAAAGGTGTTTTAATAATGTAACCAGTGTTTTAAGCTGATTAGAAAAGCTGCTTTAGTCTGTTTACAGAAAAAAGCTAGAGACAATTATCAAAAAAGACCGTTATGTTGTAAAAGAGGTATTCATGAAAAGTTAAATTGTAGAATCACTACCCAATATCTTCGGGTTAATAATAAAGAATTATTTGTATTACTGTGTTGTGGATATTTTCTTTGTTTTTCTTCACTTTTGGTTCAAGGGGAACAGCCTCTTCTAGGAAGCTAAAGAATTAAAAGAACCTTCAGTTATTGGGATTTTAACACTTCATATTGAAGTGGAGTTTTCTAACAGTTCCTGAAAGTAACTGAATTTCTCTTTGAGAAAGACAAGTTCACTATGCAAGGATTTTTTAATTTTAGAGCAATCTTTTGATCAGTAGATTGAAAAACAAAAGTGTTTAAAAGTATAAGAAGGAACATAGTTTGCTGTTTTGTAAAAAGTCAGTGTGGCCTCTGTAAACAATTGCTTTCAATTCAGTGCTTAAGGGAGAAAAGTAGCCATATCGCTGTTTGGAATGGTAGTTATGAAAGTTTTGCCTTAAATAACTTACTTTGAATCAACAAAGGTCGTTCAACTTTTTTCAAAATCTCAAATCTTAGTGTTGGAAAAGAAATAAATCCCTTTACTGCAAAAATTTAAATGAGTTACGAGTGATGAGCTATACTAATTGACAATACTTTTACGAAAGAGTGAAAATTACAGTATTACAGTATTTAAGACGCAGAAGATTTAAGGACCCTGTTATATATTTGTCCAGGAGTCATAAATATACATACAATNCTCTGTAAACAATTGCTTTCAATTCGCTGTTTGGAATGGTAGTTATGAAAGTTTTGCCTTAAATAACTTACTTTGAATCAACAAAGGTCGTTCAACTTTTTCAAAATCTCAAATCTTAGTGTTGGAAAAGAAATAAATCCCTTTACTGCAAAAATTTAAATGAGTTACGAGTGATGAGCTATACTAATTGTCAATACTTTTACGAAAGAGTGAAAATTACAGTATTACAGTATTTAAGACGCAGAAGATTTAAGGACCCTGTTATATATTTGTCCAGGAGTCATAAATATACATACAATTTACTACGTTGAATATTCTTTTGTTTCAATGTCAAGAAAAATTAGATATAGCACTTTCACAAAAACTACTGGTAGCTGCGATCATTGATTTTCTGCTGTAAAAAAATTTATACTCTTTATAGATCCATCATGCAATTTTTTGTTTATTCAAAATACGATTAAAAGTTTGGTAAAAATGTTTACACTCGAAAAGTACACATCTTTGCGGAATGAGTTTTCAAGGAAAAAACTACCAGTACTTTTTGCATCGTATAATAAATAGCCTTTTAAATGAATACCAATGGAAAATAGGAAATACATTTTTGAAAAAATCTATCCTTCAAAAGTATTTATATGCTTTTAAAAATATTAATGAAAAATATATAGACCCAGCAATTACCTTGGGGTTGTTTTGTGTAAAATAGTACAAACATTATGAAGTATATGTTAAACAGCTTTAATTCAAACTATTATTTTCAAATGCAGAGGATATTTTAGGAAATATTCCCGGAAGAGAAGTAGAAAAACCTTAATTACTATGTCATAATTTCTGTTCTTGAAGACAGAGACTATTGGATGATGGATATCATCATCAACCGCATAAGATAATCAGGTAGAATAGTTATGTGATTAAATTTATTTTCAGCATATTTTGTTGTGTTTTTTAATGTTTAAGAACTATACGAGCCATAAACTTACTGAATATATGGAACTGTGAAGAAAGGACTGAAGAAAGGCCAAAACCTAAGACATTCAAGTCACATGATATTGGAAAGAACTTTGAACTAAAAAAGTTCATCAATCTTCCACTTTTGCAATTTTGCAACGTTTTCGCAAGATTGGCCTGTGTTTCAAACATCTACCAACATTACTTAGTGGAGATGAATTTCAAGGCTTTTTATAAACCACTCTATCAAGCAACAGATGTTATGACTAAAATATATTTGAAAATATACTTGAGTACACAGATATTGAAAAAAGAGACAATTCATGTGACATATGATTATTATATTCTCCATGTTTTGGTCGTCACTTCGATTATTAAATAGGAATTGAGATTTCATAACAACCAACATAAATTTAAAGAATGTAAAAAACGTTATAAAGCTACAACATTAAAAAAACAAACACCCAACCAGAAAAAGAAAAGACTAACCCTTGTTTTTCGTTAGCTAGCCACTACTAAATAAATCAATATAAATGTCTTGACGTAGTGTTCAACTAAAATTAGGATTGTCATTATATCATATTATATTATATTACGTTATATTATATTATGTTATATTATATTATATTTTATTATATTATATTATGTTATATTATATTATATCATATTATATTATATTATATTATATTATATTATATTATATTATATTATATTATATTATACAGACAGACAGACAGACAGAAACAGACAGGAGGGATGGGGGGCGGAGAAAGAGGGATATACTCAATTGGAATTGTAGAGTTAACATCCATTAAACATTTGCGCATTATTTTCATTTAAATTGGAAAAGAGTAACAAGGGGTGGTTTATGCTGCAGCTGCAATTATTTGTAACAATGTATACTGAAAAACGGATCAAAAAATAATTATATGTTATCATACACCTGACTTAGAACATTTTTGTTGAACAAGAAAAACGAGCTCAGAGACAATACTAATATACTTTGTGTATATATCGGCGATTTTGTGTTTGCCACAAGCAAGATGATCATAAATTACTTACATCTAAAGCCAACATAAACTCAATTTTCAAACATTAGTGGTCAATAATTGCCAAATACCATGACCATGAACATAGCAGAAAAATCAAAATTACATTTTAAACATTGTATTCTTATGTTTTGGGGTTATTGTATTTTCAAACAGAGATTTTTTTTAAAATCGACTTAGAATATTGATGGGACAAAATTAGTATTTCATAATTTATCTTTTATGATATTTTTATCATGTTCCTTACCAATATTACCTCACGAGAATCACTAGTTACTCTTCAGCTTTAAAGTGCATGTCTTGTCTTGTATCCCATTTCTGCAGATAGATAGAAGCAGGTTAAGTCGAAGGTATACGAGTTTATAAGCCTAGCAGACAGATTATCATTTAGAGTAGTTTTTTTAATATATTGCCTTTATTGATCAATGAAACGCTAGAATTATATAGCATCATTATTTATCGAATAGTATGGAAGCGGTATATTCTTAAGAAAATAAAACACATCTGAAATTGTAAAACTAATGTCAAGGTTTGTTTGCAATGAAACTGATCTTAAGGCAGTAGAAGAGTCTTTGTTTCGCAAACTGGTCACAATCACATTAAATGGTATAGGACAAGACCTGTAATATTACAACTCGACATTTATTACCAGATATTGCAAAGCCAACAATTTCTATCCTTTACAGCCTGAATAAAAGCAAGAATAGTATATTATAATACGTCAACACAATAACCGTTTGTAATCGTACAATAACCCTGACTTTAGTTTCTAGTCCTTCCACTTGACCATATAATTTGCAATTACGTAATGAATATTGAACGTTCGCTACTTCATAGACTCAGTGGAAGCCATGAATACAAAGGCTTCATCCTGTAATGAGTAGTAAGCTGATTTAGGTACGTTTCGAGAGACACTTTTCCTATCATCAGGCCTCATCAGACATAATGAATGGATCACAAATACAGTGCAGTTAAGGAGCTCCAATAAAAAGCAACAGTCACTATGTTATTTACACATCTTGGTAAGAAACAGGACAAAACCTTATTCAATACTTTATTCAGTACGTTTTTTAAGAGAATCAATAGAAAATCATTAAGTACAGTATGACAGATATTGAAAGGGTTGACCTTTCAGCGCCATTTAACTTTGTCTATGTACACCCAACAAATTTTAACATTAGATCAGATAGCTTAAGTAATAACTGGTTCATTTGCCAAAAGTTAAAACTTACAATTCGGGTTTAATTGCATTCTTAGTTTTATCTCACTTTGAATTTCCACTTTGATCATTTCTTCAACAGCTCACCAGCGCTCTAAAAGCTATCGACCTTCGTGCTCTGCTGTCTTCTTTAACGCCAAACGATGGTATGAAAGTCAAAGCTGGGAAGAGAATAACCCCAAACAATGTTATATGATACTTGAATCTCTGTTTGTTTGAAAAGGGATTGTCCAATAAGATTCGTTCTTCAAGACAAATGGAAACGATCACCACTATTTGTCTCTGTTATTGGTTGAAAATATTCATTCTTAACGAATTTAACGATCATATTTGGTCGTTTATATGACCTGTTCGATCCTAAGTATATAAGACAACTTTCCTTTCAATTCTCAGTGATACAAGATTTCATATTTGTAACTTATTTTTCTTATTCTTAACAACAAGACTACGCCAGAAATAGAACTGACTTGGTCTTTTCTGTGTCCGTTCATATTTTTCTTTTCCAAGGAATATGATTAGAAGATGACGACAGGAGACGACTTTAAGATAAAATAAAGAACTACTTTCCAATCTGTCCTTTGAAGTTTGTTAGTAGCTATAAAACAGCTATATCACAAAAAATGTTCTCTTTATTTGTCTCGTGGCTCCTCTTGCTGGATATATCCATTTATTCTGCTTTATATTCATGCAACTGAAAATGTACCCCTGAATTTTAAATCATTTTTAGGCTCATATCCTATTGATCTGAAAGAAAAAATTTTATTTTAAGATCAAATAACTCTCAATCGCTGTTGTAATTTCTCAAGTCATTCTTGGTAAAATTCAAACTTAGTTCCAGGAAGGTGAATAGATAATATTCGATAAAAAAGGCCTTCAAATAGAGTATTTATGTTTTTAGATTAAAATCTTATGTTCTTCAACATGTGCATTTCACAGTGCTTGGAAAGCTAAAAAACGTCAGATGCGCTGTTCGTTTAATGGTTCCCAACCCTCAGATATGAGGAATATATTTAAATGAATAGTAGTCAGTACAAATTAAGTTGTATTTAATATATATATACATATATATACATATATATGTATATATATAATAAATGGTTTGCTTTTATACTGGCAAGTGCTCAATGTTTGTAAAAAGCAGTAGGGAAATAACTACATTTCTTATGCAACCAAAAGTTCAACATATTTAAGAATCACCAGGCACACACGAGATCGTTACATTCTGCAAAATTCCA
>RDPX01000018.1:3074452-3215128 GCA_003991215.1 Morbakka virulenta | reverse complement strand
ATAATAGTTAATACCTAAATTATTAATACACATCTACAAAAGAGAGAGAGAGAGAGAGAGAGAGAGAGAGAGAAAGAGAGAGAGAAAGAGAGAGAGAGGGAGGGAGGGAGAGAGAAAGAGGGAGAGAGGGAAAGAGAGAGAGAGAGAGAGAGAGAGAGAGAGAGAGAGAGAGGGAGAGAGGGAGAGAGTAAAATATCAGTAATCCAGCAAGACATAAGATAAAAAAAAGATTATTTGAACAGCTTTTGTTCGTCTCAAACAACACCAAATCCAACCAAGAATTTGTTTGTAAAGAGAATATCCGTTATTCGCTCCAAGACAAAAAAAGAAAACATACCTATCCCATCCTGGTTATCATAAAAAGATAGCAACTGGTAGGTACTAGAGGTTTAACTGCGTTTTGACAATGACATTTTGGTGTCTGTATTTATTACATCTTGAAACTTAGTTCTCTTCACCAGCAATGTTTACTTTCAAAATCAAGCTACATCCAACGAATTCAATTGTTTATAAATTTTACCACACATTTAATGACCAGTTCAAAAAGCCTATGTTTTCCCTCTTTATCCCAGGAAGTATTGAGACATCTAAATAAAAAGGATTTTATTTCTGTGCATTAAAAAGTTTTGAGATTGATTAGCATTATTGAGAACCATCTCTTTAACAGTCAGTTGGCATTGAACCGTTGCATATACCCCTCAAAAAAGCCATTCTTTAAAGGTTTAAGACCTTGGTTCGGGTACAGTAAAAACCCTTGTTTTATATTAGTAAAGTACTTAAATGTTAAAGTATTTAATTTCATAAAAACTTGGTTTTCTCATCAGAATTAAACCTTTTGTAAAATCACTTTTTCTTACAATTAACCTTTAGGGATCTATTTCTAAATATATTAAACTCATAGTAAAAACGACACGATTTCCAACAAAAATTTTTGATTTTATTGAATATGTACAAGCTTGACATTTGTCATTTAAGTAACCTGGCGCAATTTAGGTGCTTTTATAATTTTTTTACTTTAGCAAAAGTCTTTGTACAATATTGGTAATATAAGCTACATAAGTTTAAAGAATTGTTTAACAATATTAGGATGTAAGTGTGGAGGTGATGTGGGATCGTCTTTCACCTTTAAAAGCGTAATGAATATTGCATAACTGTGTATTCTATCTTGGTCCCCATGGCACACAAACATTTACTAATAAAGCCAATTATTCATATGCACACTGCAGAGTACCACACATTTGGAAAAGGGTTAAAATCTCAACCATTCCTAAAGCAAACAAATCAACAATACAAACTGCCTCTTAGATGCCTATAAAACGACTCTGCACATTATCCGAAGTAATAAAATGCCTTATCTTACTTAAAACCACACCACATGTACCACTACCACCCATACAGCACGGCTACAGACTTCACCAATACAGCACGGCTACAGACTTCACCATTCTACCACAACACTACTTGCCGACCTCACACAAAAAAAACAAGATTGCATCAATTCAAAAGATAAGTTCAGCTTTCGATTCCTTCTATAGACCACTTTTTAAAAGTAAATCCTGCAATACCACACTACACAACAAGGGCAAACTCTTCGTGGATAACTACAAAGCAGAGAGACACGCTTTCGTACAGTAAATTGTCGAGTCATCCAAAACCAAAAACGGTCACAACGAAGTCCCCTAAGGGTCCTTTCCAGGACCAACATTTTTCAATTTATACTTGCAAGACATACTAACACTACCAAACAACATATACATCTTCTTATATGCATCTCAAATTCCATTCCACCATCCTCAAGCATCACACAGTACATAAAAAACAACACTCACCTAATCAGAAAAGGACTCAACAGTTTCCATAACAAAAAATAGTATTCCTCCCCCTCCCCACCCCACCCCACACACACACCATCACTGTAAACTAGAAAGAAACTCAGCCCTTGAGGTCGGAGGGATTGCAGCTGTCACGACTTTAATATGGTCATCACCAATACCAAAACTTTACAAACACTTATAGACAACATCCACAGAGACTTATACCCATTCTGTCAAGTTAGTCACAGAATGCATGTCACAGAAAGCTGCTTTAACCTGTCAGCCCTCAGACAAGAACAAAAAATCAACAAACTTCCTACAGGTATAATGGATCTATTCTATAATCTATACTATGCTATGGATCTATGGTATAATCCTACAGGTCTATGCTTGAATGATACTACTCTTTGGGGAATTTCAATTTTCTCCAAAAGCGAAAAACCTTCAACCTTAAATCTTTACCTTTCTCCGCCGATATATGCAAGCATGCAATACATTAAACATTTTATGTTTTAGATCTATGTATATTCTTAAAAATTTAACTTCCTTGCAATGAAAATCCTTAGTTTATCTAACGAATAAATTATAACAGTGAAGGAATCCTTATATCAAAAGCTATCCTTAATTCTCAGGATGTAGGACTTTTCCTTTTTTAATTGCTGTTCCTTTTCTCTATTTTTATACTCTTACAACATGTCCACTTAAATGAATTATTTCGGAGAATCGTTTATCTTATATTTTTTTACTCTTCTAACTGCTCAACGTAGACAAGTTCGATGACGAAGTCTTAATGTTTGCATTACGTTTGCTTTGCATAACAAACCTACATTAACAAAATCCCAGCTTTTTAGACAGCTTTACATTTGGTTTGTTTCTAAGAGAATTTTTAGGTCGTGGATTTGTTGTTCAAGACGTTGGTAGTTGTAAACACATAGCTCTCCTTGTGATGACTACATAGCAAATGTGTTTTCCGTTTGGTTGAAAAGCAACAAAAGTTCTTGGTATTCTCGTTTGCTTCAGACAGTATAAGAAAATGGAAAAGACATCCAGAATAACATTGTAAAATAGGAAAAAGAACAAGATAAAAACTGATCAGGCTACCATTATGAATTAGGTTAATGTTCAGTACTTTGAAGATTGAAAACAAAGAGAAAATACTAAGGAATGGTCCAAACAAGACAAGAACAAGAAAACAAGAACAATTTTTCGTTAGTCCCAACCAAACGTTTTACCCATCTTGCCAAACATTTAACATTGATTTTATTCTGGAACCACCGTTACTTGTGGCTCAAGAAGTTAATGGGAAAAAAATTGCCATGTAATTTTCCAAAAGTGGAGTCAAGGTTTCCTTGTCAGTCGATATGAAAAATAGTCATTGCATCAAACATAAAGGTATTGGCATAAGCAAATATGAAATATAATTTGACAAATAGATCTTCAAGGCATATTTCACACAAAGACCAAAAGAGGTCCTTTATTCCTCACCCATGCAGGAAAGACACACACATGGAGTGTTAAGAAAAGCCAATCATATTCACACCCTCTTACCTATCTCTGATAATATTGTTCTTAAATTCTTGTCATCTTTATACACATCCAAGCTCCAAGTAGGCGTTACAAAAAGAATAACAGTGATAATTGTTTGAAAAAACAGAAACTTATAGCAGTGGAGGAGAACTTATAGATTGATGACTATTGCTTCTACCGTATAATATATTTATTATCTTGTTTTATTTTAAATGTTGATTAAATAATTTGCTTCTGTGTTCTTGAAAAGACAATTTTGTGTTACTATTTCTTAAATAAACTGGTCTCATCAATTTTGTTTTAAAATTAGATAAGGAAAGTATTGAAAACATTATCCAAACAGGAACTCCATCACTTTAACAAATGCTGAAATTTAAATGCCTGGTAACAGGGTGTCCTAACCTTTTTTGATAAAATAAGATATGACTATAAACGTAGACAACGTTTGGGAAAGTAAGAAAAGATTTTAATAAAATGGATAAGCAGCATTAAAAATCCTTTAGTTTTACTGCAGTTTTTGTGACTGAAGTATTAAAGCCAGCATGATTAATATGATGAGTACAAATAATTTAAGTGTGATTTTAAGAAATTATTGACTTCTGTGACTGAAAAATACCCAAAGTAAACTTGTATGCTTCCTCCTTTAGTGTAGGTTTCCCAAAGTGGGAGATCACTTGATAGTACCATTTAACAAATACTCTTTTGATGTAAACAATGATGATAATAGTGTTGGAATAGAAAGAATAATAATATTGGTTATTAAAACAACAACAACAAAAACAATAATAATAATAATAATGATGATGATGATGATGATGACGATAAATAATAATAATAATAATAATAATAATAATAAAGAAAACCTTTTATTTACCATCCAAACACATACAATTACAAACCTCACTAATCAAGGTAGTTTGCATTGGCTTGCCTATTTAACAAAATTGAATATTTCACTATCAACATTTTTACAACGACAATAGTTCAGGAACTTGTCCATAGTTGGTTTCTACGACAGAATATGTAGTATGTAGTGCGAATGATTATATTGGAAAGTTTGGTGGAAAGAAAGCGTTATTATTTGTCGTCGATGTTCAAAGCGTTGCATATTTCACTGAAAGTAATATAATATTGACCGGATATACCTGAAGAGTTAAGGGACAGTTTTACAAAGCTAGCTTTTGAAAAGCTGGAAAGCAAATCACGAATCAAAGAATGATATTTTTCATATTTGCGAGAAGTATTTTTATCCAGATTTGTATATCCCACCGTCAATTCAGGTATGTATAACTGTTTTTGTGGAGTAACTAAGAGCAAATTAGGTCGCAAGGGATCTTGAGTTATAATGCATGGTGATAAAAATCCACAGATATCAGCGTTAATTGTACAGTCTTCGAGAAATTGGAGAACTCCTGCTAAAAACTGTAATGCTGAGATGTGTCACCAAGTATAAGGACATTCCTAAAGGTAGGTTTTGCAGCCGGTGACAGCATGCAGAACGGTTTCTGGTTCAAAACAGGAAGGGAAAGAATAAAGATAGACTGAGGTTCCATTTGTATAGAATCTTACGAGTTGCAAGGGTGTTATTCAAATAACGAATGGTAAAGTTGAAGATATTTTAGGGCAGCTTACTTTAAACGTCAGACCAAAACTTCAGGCCGAAGTTGCGTTGTCAAACAAAAATGAGAGAAAGGTACCTTGAATAGTAAGATGACTTTGTAAACGCTTCTTGTGTTCTGTCTGCACAACGCTCAAAACCTCTTTTTCAATTTTTTATATATCTTATTGGATATTCGTACTATTGCTTGTGTTTTCCACAATGATCTGATACTATCATTTGGTGAAAACTTCAGAGCATTACGGGTGACAGCTTGAGACTGTAAAGGTTTTGTGGCAGGTAGCTGCAAGTTGAGTCCAAATTTATTGTTGGAAAGAATAATGAAGCTAAGACTGGCACGTTTAAGCAGGTCAAGCCACTGACGTATGTATTTAGAGACCAGTTGTCCAGATATTTTGCCACCCAAGTCTTGGAAACATTTAAATCATTAAAATGCCAGGAGACTTTTGGGAGGGCAATTTCATTATAGAGGTGCAGTTTATATTTAGGGTGGATGGATAAAGAATTTATCTGTTTAAAAAGATCTTGTAAAACAGACAGAAGCTTGGTTGTATGAGATTGACTGGTCATTTCAAAGTCATGTTAACGTCCGAGATACTAAAAGGGATCTCCCATAGATACAGGGGTACAGTTTCATTATTAACAAAAAGCGTGGGATGGAATTAAAGAGATCTTGTTGTGAAATTTTTTATCAACCCTGATGATCATGTTGGTCCACTGAGATCATCGAGTAAAACAATTTAAGTAAGCTGAATCGCTCTTTCCCTACTTGTAATGACTTGAGGGTTATCTGCAAACTGTAACTAGTGTACATGACTGAACATACGGTTGTTCCAATCGTGAGGTGCGAAACAAAGTTGATTGTGTTTTTCAGCCTTAATGCAATTAATAAATGTGTTAAAACACAAATGAAAAAGTAGTGGACCGAGGCAATCACCTCGCAAAAAACAACAATGAACTGTTTTCTTCATTTGTAAAATGATCAGTGATAAATGTTGATGCAAATTCAGTGTAAAGACTGATGCTTGAAGTCAGGAATGTGATGGTGATCTAGAACAGACGTTATTAGGTTATGGTGATCCTCACCAAAAGCATTTTCTTGGTCTAAAAGGGAAATGACTAGGAAGTGTTGATTAGTATGAGACTTATTTATCACCTGAGCCATCATTGCAGTGTGTTTTAAAGTACCCGAGATCTTAGAAGTAAAGCCTTTTTGAATCTGATGTTAAACCAAGTTATTGCCCTTCAGGTATTCAAATATATAGTCTCGCAAACAGAATGCAAACACTTTTAATGGGACGGTTTCAAGAGTAATTGGCCGACAGTTAGAAGGGTCATCGGTGTTACCCTTCTTATGTATTACAATTGTACATGCCTTTTTCTATTCAGGAGGAACTTCGCCAGAAATCCATATTATTTTAATTATTCCTGTGAGGAAAGACCGAAGATAAGGATATCTTTAAAGCAACGTATAGATATTTTATCTAGTGAGCATGTTGAGACAGATGACTTCATACGACGAATAATTGATGTGTTTTTTTATATGATGAAGGATCAGTCTTGAAAGGGTGCACAGGCTCGTTAAAAGACGTCATCCATGATGGAATTGTAAAGTGTTTGAAGGAAATTGTGGATGTAAGTATTTTTGAAAAGTATTGAGTGCAGCAAATTTTAGAGAAGATTGGAAGTTTTGTAGAGCTCTTTTCAGGCACATGCTTTACGTAGCCCCAGAAGTTTTTAGAGATGACGCTATACTGGTTAGGTAATGTGCTTGTTATGGGAAGAAGTCAGTTTTTGGTGAAGCAAATGTAAAACGTATTTGATTTCAATTAGTGAAGCCTTACTTTTTTGTAAGTGATTTTAAGTCCTTTTTTATTTGTTAATTTTTTGGTCTTTATATTTTCTTTGTCACCCTTCGTCTAAGTTCTTATTTGTAGTTCCGCATGTATCTTTAAAGTATTCATAAATTGAATTGTTCATAAATGTAATAACAGAATCAATCATCGAAGGTTTCAACTTTGCAAAAAATAGATTGAAAAATAGCTTTTAACAATTTCCCATTCTTCACTTGACCTTGAAAGAAGTATCCCTTCTTTGACTTCAAGCTCTTCTCCATTTGACAATACTGTTTTTGATTCATTATTGTTGAAATATTTTTAGATATTTGTTCGTAGGTGTATTTCCCAAAGCTTCTGATTACTCTACAGTCCCTTTGATGGATTCTTTAGCATTTCATTCCTTTACACACTTTGCCACATGTACATTTAATACCAATTGTCACATTAGCGATATATCTGTTGTTTTTGTTTTCCCTTATCAATGGCACGTTATTTTCTCCATTGGAATTGCACATATTTTCCTGTAACAGCCTTTTACAACTCCAGATATGGCGTCAAAGAGATTGAAATTCCTTTCTACAGAAACTGGAAGCCGCAAATAATGCCAAAAAAATATCGAAAGCTCAACTGGAACATTTCCCAATAAAATACTTCTGCGATGAGTCGATTGATATAAAATTTTAATTAAATTTGAATTAAAAACTAGGCGAAAAAATTGTGTTAAAACGAGAGAAGTGTACAGAGACGTCTGCACACCACCGCTCAACACCTTATAATAAACAATAATATAACAATAATAATAATAATAGTAAAAATAATATTAATGACAGTAACTGAATGTGAGCTTTTCACCCATGCATCGCAGATGGTGTGTAACCACTCGATAATGACAGTAACGTAACATAAGAAACGTCTCAGAAAATGTGAATATTCAGACAATTTAAAAACATGTTTACTAGAAACTCCAACTGCTTCGCATTTGAACTTTAGACATGATATCCCTTAGATCTATTATTTACTCCCTGACAAAGAAGAAGTAACCAGTATGAGCTGTGAAATTTGGCAAAGAAGAAGTAGTAATAGCAGTAGCAGTAGTGGTAATATTAATAGTAGTGATACTACTACTACTAATAATAATAATAGGTGTTCACAAGTTTTTCATAACTGTTGAAGAGTGGGATTATTATAAGAGCCTTAAAAAGTGCCTCGATGTCAAGGCGTTTTCTAATAGGTTGGGGCTTTGGGGGCAACCGAGTTGACTTTTTCTTCTTTGGGAAGCAATATATTATTATGGTATTGTTGCCATTGGCAGTTAGAGTAAAACCTAGTGTTAGTATAAGGAGTGTTTGACAATAACAGGTTTTGTATTAAGGCTCATGAGTCTCATGATTAGCCAGTAATCTTATCAGAAAAATATACGTAAATATACTTGCAATTTAGAAACCTATTTTGTGCATTTTCAAAGCTAGCCATAATGAACATATTTTACAAGATTCTTGTTTAATTTTTGAGGCCCATATTATTATTATTAATTAATTTAAAATGTTTATACAGGTTAAAATGCTTCAGTATTTACAGTATATACAACTAAATATACACTATAAAACTGCTATCAACGCATGACCTGTTACAGAAAAAAAAGTAGTAAAATACGACTACTAATAATAATAATAGGTGTTCACAAGTTTTCATAACTGTTGAAGAGTGGGATTATTATAAGAGCCTTAAAAAGTGCCCGATGTCAAGGCGTTTTCTAATAGGTTGGGGCTTTGGGGGCAACCGAGTTGACTTTTTCTTCTTTGGGAAGCAATATATTATTATGGTATTGTTGCCATTGGCAGTTAGAGTAAAACCTAATGTTAGTATAAGGAGTGTTTGACAATAACAGGTTTTGTATTAAGGCTCATGAGTCTCATGATTAGCCAGTAATCTTATCAGAAATCAGTGGTGCTGTAATTAGTTATTATCAAGTAGAAGCAACATTTTGAGCAAATTAATAAAAATTTGATCAAAGGAACCAAGGCTCCTTACCCATGGGAAGTATTTTCTTAGAAAAACAATATCAAAAGAAATTACATTGACCAACATAGTTGATTGTTTTGAAGGAAGATAGATATAAGACGGTGCAGAAAATATTTTGGAAGAAGGTCATTCATAATAAAAATCATAGAGGGAATAGTAAATATGAAAAGTACAAGAGCAAATGTGGAAAAAGGAGGGAAAAACAGAGTATTGCAATGACTCTTTTAGACTGAAAGAGATGTATTAACTTTTTCTTAAAAATCTTGCAGAAAAAGTTGATATGTAATATATTATTTACTTGAAGATGTGCCATAGTAAAATGTATATCAACTTTAAAGGAGAAAAGTAATCCAGAGAAATGTGAATTTAAAAGAAATGTAACTAATAAGAACAAAATGTTAGCTAAAAGAAGCAGCCTTGGTGCCTGTCTAAAATGTACTTTAAGGAAATTTAAGGCATTCTGAAAACATTTATTCAATAGAAAAAGTGTGTAAAGGTAAGAACACCTATCAATAGAGAAACAGGTTAAAGAAACCTATCTGATAAAGAACATTTCAATGAAACAGTTTAGAAATATTATGAACAGAGACAGCAAAAAACTACTATTTGACTCGTCAGAAGAGACGCTTTTAAATGAAACTTGTAAGATACAGTCTCAAGGTCATTTGAGGAAGTCTTTTATTCAAAGTAACAATACGAAACATATCAAATTGAGCTGTTGTAAGGAAAAGGACCATTTTGTAAGCTAGATATAGAGAACCTTGCATATCTCTTGAATTTATAACTGTAGTAAAAGAGTATGGAATTATTGAAATTGAATACTTTACAAAGTAAACTATCTTTGGAAAAAGCGAAAGGAACAACAGAGTAGTGTTCTCATGTCTTTGCACGAGACAATTATAACAATAAAGAATGAAGGAGCTTAGGATAGAAAATTACAGTTCACTGAAAATACCTGTCCAAAGACAAGTCAGTTTTCTGAAAAACAGCTTCCAAACTGTGCTAACAGATTTTTAAGTAAAAGAAAATTGTGCTATTTTACCCTCTGCACACATTGGATTGAAAGACTCATTAGACTCTGAAAAGTCATATGTTGACTCAGAAAAGTATTTTACAAGATGAAAAAATTGCTATCTCTTTTCAGTTTTGTAACTTTGCAAGTTTATAAATTCAAATAAAAAAAAATATATAATTAGTTTTACGTTGATGCGAAATGCTCTTCATTGCAAAGGGAGCACACCTCACAAATGTAAACTTCTGTGTTTGACCAAATTATTCACCCAGTTAAACCTGCTTTTCAAAATACACATTCCAGCCAACAAGCCAGTTCTACCTTGTTTTGATTACATATCCTTGTTTTAATTAGATATCCATCAGTATACAGGAATTGTATAAAAACAGTTTAAATTTTAACTGATACGTTCTATCCTGTCTAGAGATTATTTAATAAATAAATAAATAAATAAAGAAAGAAAGAAAGAAAGAAAGAAAGATAGAACCTAACCTCAATAACAAGAAAAATATTTGATGTTTTACTTAATCGCCCACATCAAACAGGGCAAGAAGAAAAACAAAGGTTACAACAGTATAAAAGACATGACAACAGTACTCAAAAATAATTACCAACCATCTGGATGGGGTACTTGCTCTTAGGGTAGTAACCGTCTATGGTCAGCAGGTGCCATAGCAGAATAAAGTGTTAAATCACAAAAATGTGTAAATACTTCTTACCCTCCTTTACTCGAAGACACGACAAGAAAGAGGCAAAGTAGTAGAATGAGTAAGAGTAGCCTATAGAACTAGGGTTATGAATAAAATTTACTTTACTCTCATCCTTTGAGTTTTATTGTAAACATTACAACACTAAAACTCTTTACATTTAAATGTTTAGGCAGAGAAAGACAAGACCCAAAAATAATTGAGAATTGCCTCTCAGAATGTTTGATAGTCTAATGTATGTTTAAAGTATTGTTATTTTAATCATTTAAACAAGCTTAGCATAAACACTACGAATTATAAGGGAGCATCTTGGTCCTCTAGAATGATTATATCAGTACAAGATACGACACAAATGACACAAAGTAATGGAATGAATAACAGTTACTGAAGTGCTGATGTCACAAAAACATCTTCTTTACAGTTATCATTTGGAAACAGTTTTTAAGCAGAAAAGCAATAATACCCAAAACGTTATTTGCAACGACTTCTAGGAATGATGTTTCAAAGTCAAATACCCTATTTAAATTTGACTAATCAGTAATAGTACATAAAGATACATATAAAGATCAAAATATCTTTCGACTTGAATATTGCATACTAGGAGCGAGAAATTTTGTCATTTATCTTCTGCAATGGTCTGGCTCTGTTTTCATAAACAATTTAAAGCACAGAAAGTTATGATTTTGAAATAAAGCTGTGAATGTGTCTGGTATTTCAAGACATTTCCGAACACTGTTAACAAAAAAATTAAACATTTTAATGCCAATAGTAATTGTTAAGTGATCTAAGGTGAGGAGATGTCATATTGATATGGTGGTTATACAGTCTCCACCCATTCAGCCATTTGCAGAGTTTATTCTTCTGGTCTTTTTTTTCAGATAATTTCCATCATTCCTCCAAGAAACCACATTTTTACTAATGTTAATCTGTCTTCCATGCTGTTTGTGATAGCACATCCTTTGTACCTATCCAATGAAGTCCACCAAATGTAGCATGTAATAGTTGGTATTGGTATGTTATATCTGTGTTACTTTTGATCAGCACCACGCAAATTAAAAGTATATTGGCAATAAATGCAAAATGCTATAGCAGATATAGAAACTAGTTCCAAATGTTTTTGAGCTTGCTCTATTATTCAGTAGAGTTCATCATAGATCATCGCTCTCTAGCCCAGATAATTTTAAGGTAGCAGATAACTCGAACCCCATGGAGGTGCATTTTTGTGCAGTTTGGGTTGCAGCAATTCAGATGCATTCTTGTAAAACATGTATTTCTAGACGGATGCTAAAAATAAGCACAAAACTTTATTAATTTTAAACATTTCTGTTTGCTTCATTTGTTTTTAGTACAACGCTATTCCATATTTTAACTGTAGTCTTTGTCAAATCCGTTGAAAATTTCGAATACCCTTCTGTTGAAAATATAACAACATAGATATTACTGACAAGTACTGAGATAATTTATATATTACAAAATGTTTTTGAACTACATGTGCGTATTTATGTTTTCAGCTTATTCTCAATTTATTTTCTCAAACGTGATCCCTGCCGGTATATGGAAATATAAAATTCGTCTTTGTGAAAACAATCGAAAGAGTATTAGAAACATTATCCTGATAAAAAATATCTTTCAATTAGGAGATACGTTAATTGGTACAACTGAGCGTGGAATTGGTACAACCAATTCCATATTCAGCAAAACTTCATAAACAAGATATCATTTAGTTTGTTAGTTTCTAACAGGCAGGTAGCGATCCCCATGACACAAATACCCCAAGAAGTATTAAAATTTTAAAATTTTGAAATAAACACTCGTTCAGGAAAGGTTCAGTACAGGGCTTACCTTATCTTGACATATTTCTTATTTCCATTATCTAAGCAACAGTATGATTTTATTCATTTTGTTTTGACTATCCCCCAAAATAAAGGAGAAATAAATATCAAAGTTAGAAATTTGTACTGACATCATAGTTGGCAATATATTTGTCTGTGGATTGCTGAGACGTCAAAGAGGTATTTAAAAGCCTGATTATCTCCCAAAATGTCAACTCCTACCCAAGGATAGTATGAAAGTCTATTTTCATACAAATACTGAGTGCAAACTTGATTTGTTGAATGATTTTATATCATCAGTGTTTGGTAAATATTGTGGAGCTGATTTAACTATACTTTGATAGCTCTGTTAGCTTTAAGTGTTGTCATCAGAAATTCTTTATAATTTCCACTAATCAACATCAGTGACTCCAACGGATGACATGTAAGTGCTCAACTTTTTCCCCGTGGATGCGTTTTTCAAAACTTAATAAGTGTTTTCAAAAATAATAAGTGCAAAATTGAATATCCCCTTTAATATGCAACGGTATTTTCTTTACTATTATGAGAGAGCAAAGCCTTGTGAGGAGCAATGGACTTTTTGGTTTCAGACATAACAAACTTAATCCTGGATATTACTGATAACCTAGACAGTTTGGAGGTCAGATAACCATGTCTATGTTTTTCAAGATGTCTGTATTTGGAAAGTTCTATGATAAGAAAGGTGAATTTCAATACACAGGGATTTCTCCAAATCTTTGAAATCTTGATTCTCTGCTCTTTTTCCCCTAGCATTTTGGCTTCAGCATCAATTTAACATTCTAAATTAAATTACTTCACCTCTTAAACCTATTTTTCCTCTGTCCTTTGCTTTTGTATATTTTTGTATAAAATGAATGTTCTGGCAAATTCCTAAATTTATTATGAAAAATGCCTATTTCAAGATAGTGCCTCGAATTCACAATGACCAATAAAAACATATATCCTAGCAAACTCTTTATGTTTATTTCTTGAAATGGGTAATAAATAAACAGTTTTAGGCAACTTCGCAGAATCTATATTTCTCATTAGTCATCAAAGCATATGTAAATACTATAATTATCTCTTTCTGCGACAGATTCTTACATAGCTGCATGAGTACAAACTGTATTAGGGCTAATTAAATACACTAAACCAAATATTAATGGATGAAAAGGATACCCCGGAGATACTATAATTCTGCCAAAGGGGATATACATGTTAATATATCCAAGATGTATCGAGAAGTGGTGGATACTGATCAGTACATAAAGAAAAAACATGGATGATTTCATAAACTTTCCACACTTTGTTTAAGTGAGAGAGAGGTATTAAGGGTTTATAGACAATAAATCAGCTTAATAACTGTGGTCCAATATAAGATCTTACTGTTACCTGCTTTTAAAATCATATCTAACATTGATAATAAATCGTCCTAAAGAGCTTATTTACTGGAATACTATAGTAGAAGTTAAAATTTAAGTAAAAATTTTAACAGGGTCAACTACATTTATGATATATAAACTAAAAACTAATAATTATTTCCAAAAATTCTGGATGCTATGAATTGGTCTCAGAAGCATTATTTTTCTAAATTTTATAAAAACACAAAAAGAATATTTTTAGGCAGCACGAATAAAGCATTCTAAGACTATAATCTTAACTATCTATGTGTCTATGTCAAGTCATAAACATAAACAGGATTCCTACATTTTTGAAATTTAATACCATATCTGTTTAGTTTTTATTAGAATTTTACATTAATAATAATTATATATAATATATACTTATTCTATATATACTCATATATTTAAATACATATATATGAGTGTGTGTGTGTTTGTGTCTTTGTATATTTTCTTGTCTTTGTGTATTCGTTGCTCTGTTTTTGAGCTTAATATTTTTAACTTCTTTTTATTAGAACATTTTAGTAGTAAATATACTAAAGAAAATAACAAACAAAGTAGCATTGGAAATGAATTGCCTAATATTTTTTTGTTGAAGGCATTTCATATTACGCACTATAGGTTAAACCTATTGACACTGATATGCAATGATATTTCTGTTAAGAAATAATTGCTTATTTAATAAACAGTAAGGCTAGAAGACAAATGTAATATATATTAATGATACTGGAAAATAACAGGTCAGGTTTATCAATAATTTTTTAAAAGACTTTTTGTTTTCTATCTAAATGAAAATAGAGAGAAGTTTAAATTCAAATGCTTCTAAAAGCCTGGGCTAGGTATGTAGGCTATACCTTTTCATTCATATCACAATTAGTTTCAAGTATACAATGTGACAAATGCTTTAATAAGAAACTAAATCTTAAAAGTAGCGAACAAACATCATTATTTCAGACTTAAATCGGACTAAATTATGTAAAATACCAATATCTTCTTGTTTAGGTATTATAAATCTGTCAATTAACAGTTGGAAAAACACAACTTAGAAAATATATCCAGTGATTTTTATTGTTGTCCTTAGAATCCTCCTATTTTTTCCTAATAATTGCTATAAACTATATTGTTAAATTTGTATGAGACACTAAAGACTTGTAAAAAAATGCTTTTTTCTGGATAAATACAAATTCATATTGAAGCTAATTGCATTTGGTTTTTCAAACATCATTATTTCAGACTTAAATCGGACTAAATTATGTAAAATACCAATATCTTCTTGTTTAGGTATTATAAATCTGTCAATTAACAGTTGGAAAAACACAACTTAGAAAATATATCCAGTGATTTTTATTGTTGTCCTTAGAATCCTCCTATTTTTTCCTAATAATTGCTATAAACTATATTGTTAAATTTGTATGAGACACTAAAGACTTGTAAAAAAATGCTTTTTTCTGGATAAATACAAATTCATATTGAAGCTAATTGCATTTGGTTTGATAAAAGCGTTAACTGAAGTGATAAAACAGCCAAAAATGTAAGGGAACAGATCTTCTTGTTACTGTTTACTGTTGAATATTCAGGTCCTGTTGTCTGCTTAAAAGACCCTAAGCTGATATGTCCTTAGGATTTTCCAATAAGAAAAAACCTGATTGCTTGGGTATTTGAGGTAGTAGATATATCTCATGTGGTTCTAGGTATACTATGTCCATTATTTGTGAGAAAGGTTAAAGAACAGCTTTTCTGGCAGCAACAAATGTGATACTGACGACCAATATTTATACAGCTTGAAATAAAGACCAAATTTTCGAGTTATAAAGACAAACTTGAAATATGAAATCACAACACGGTTGAGCCAATCTAGATTTCCTAGACAAATAAGAGTAATTAGGAAACAGCTTTCTGAGTAACATTTGCTGACCTATTAATTGCCAAATGGGAACAAAATGCAACGTACTTTCTCAATATGCTGTCATAATGCTTCGTAAAAATATGCCTGTGTATAGCCATTGAATATCGATACTTACATTGTAATTTTAAGTCATACCTTATAGGTAAAAAAGATGTTCTTTGTCCTTAGTTGTTTTAAATGACATCATCATTAGTTTCAAAATTGCCATTATGAATAAAAATTTTGAATTGAGCATTTTGGAAAATTCATGACTTAATAATCTCAAGACATCTTAATGAGTATTTTTTAAAGATATTATTTGTGCTAAGATAGGGAACTTTTGTCTGTAGGTGGACGAATGCCATTAGTATTTGCTATTTTTGAGCAGATGTAGGGTTTTGCCAATTAATGATGTAGGCTGCTTGCAAATTATAAATGAATAAATTGCTTTAACTTTTTTACTGTTATGGAAGCCTGGAGCAGTTAAAGAGGACTGAGTATGTTTCTAAATGACTTCGGATTGCTGTAAGAAGAAAACAAAACACCTTCTGAAATTAAAGTAAATACTACATTATTAGCAACAACTGCTTCAAGAAATGAACATTAAATTTTAATTACTTTTTTCATTCATGCATTTATATTTTGTTTTGCTATGCCTTTATGTAGAAATGCTTTGGTCAAATTATACTGTAGGGGTATGGGTCAAAATGAAACAATGTCCAAAAATGTGAAGGTGTGGTTAAATTAGCTTATTGAAACTCGTCTCAAAAATTAAGGTGGATATTAAAAAAATTGCAGTCATGGTAAGTTAAGAATTCTTTAAAAGTTTATTTTTGAGAATTTTAAAATAGAGAATTTTTGCATTTATCATGCCCAATATAGATGGACTACGTTAAACAAGACAATTGATACAAGATGAATACCAGACTCGTAACTCATATCCTACAAATAAGAACAGTTGAAAAAAACACCTTGCTTGCTTCCAAAATAGCAACAATTCTTTTCACAATACTGTACTAGTATCCTGTAAAAGTTGGATTAAGTAAATACAGGAATTTTGTTATAACTGAAATAAAATAGGAAAAGTCATTTCTCTTGATCTCTGATACATGTCACTTATTAATTTGTCCCAAATTACTTTACCTATAGGAATATTAGCTTGGTGCTGATGAAATGAGTGGACGTTATGGTAAATGATAAAAAGAAAAGGTTACTGATTAATTATTTGCAATTAGCAATTGGTTAAACAACTTGAATTTATTAAAAGATGTCAGACGTATCTGCATTTTCATGTAAAGGCAAAATATGACATGGGTAGACCTTACCTAAAAGGGTTATTTTTTTCCAACTTGAGTTGCAATACACTTTTATTATAATCATGCGCTGCTAACTTAGTAATGCCCATCTTTTGTAATCTAGTTGCAGAATAAATAGCTTTTAATTCTGTCCTGTCGTTTTATTTATTTGTAACAAAATCTCAATGATTCAATACGAAACTTTCTTAATTTAATTACAGTTTAACTACTGAGGTACGTCCTCTCTAAATATAACTAATTAAAAATGGACGCCAGAGACATATTTGTTTCAACAGAGGCAAGATGATTTGCAATGAAACAAGGCAAAATATACTTTTTTTCGGGGTTTTTTATGGTGATAAAGAAATTATCGCGAAAAGGGGGTGCAAATCTTTTGAAGATGGAAAGTGCTTTTATAATAATTTACCTTTATAAGGCTTCAGTTTTTATTCATAAGCCTATGCTTATCGAAATAATGTACATTAAAGCTATACAAGGTAAATCTGAACTCGTCGATAAAGAAAGGTTACTGAAGATGTGAGTCTTCCCAGTTAGGATGTTCTCATTAATTCTTCTTTGTCTGGCTGAACACAGATGCATCATATTTGGAAGCAGTAACTCGTGCTTCGGAAGAGGAGGTGGGGGAAATTTGACTGTTTTATAAATTGTCCTGCAAAGTACAGCCAGCAGTAGCAGAGGTCGAGCCACAATAACCCTTCTTTCACTTAATGTTGGCTAATGAGTTGGTATTTTGTTGAAAAATACGGTTCCCTCGAATCGAAAAAAAACCCCGCAGGGTATATCCATCTTGGGGGACAGGTACAACATCGATGCAGATTATACTTCGATTTATTTGGTACAAAATCAGAAAAGCTTTAAAATGTTCTTCAAATTACATTTACTGTTTTGTGCTAGACTCATTTTATGTTTATCTCGGTTAGTTTTCTGTGAGGAACTGGGTCAAATACCTTATAATGGTTGCAAATTTAAGCTTTTTAAAAGGTAAATTACGAAGTGTGCACCGTTTAATGTGATATGTGAAGCTCTGTAGGTCGTGTTTTCCTTGAGTCACTACAATATATTAAAACACTTATGCAGTGTTTTAGCATTCAAACAGTTCAAATTCTACCTGGATCCCTATGACTTCCAATTAGACCCTTATTTTTTCTCCATTTTAGATTATAGCGTTCTTCACAAGTAAAAAACAATTTGAATGATTATTAGTTGTGACATCCATGAGTAGAGAATTACGAGTTTGAGTGCTTAAAATCTTCATGAAAGTATACCAAAAAAGTTTCGTTGTTGTAGGCACAAGTTTGCCTACTGCTCCTTTATATTTTTCGACGAATTCTCTCTGAAAACTATCCTATGACAACTGCTGCAGTCTATTAAGTGAACGAATTATAAAAGGTCTATGTTTAATTTATTTCTACGTTAATTAATAGTAATATATGAAAAACAATATTAACTTAGCTTGCAACACCACCATCAAAAATGTCTTCGAAACTGTGTTTTGTGGATACCTAAGCAAAATCATGAAAATATGTGTAAAGTACTAATAAAGAAATGTCTTACTAACCTCTGCTTGGTTTAACGCTGTCAAGAGCAAATTGTTATTAGAGTTCTGTTCTTCAAGCTACTGTCCCCAGGCTGTTATGTTAGTCCGCTGAACGCTGCCAACTCTGGATTCCACCCAAGTTAGATTGCGTGGTCACTTTTTATCCCATTCATCGAAGTACGAAATTTGTACAAAGTAATAATGCATTGGTCACGTTATTGCTTAGTTCTTCTAGGGAGAACGACATCCCTCTATTACTTTTCAATTTAAAAAAATATCAAAAATATCATGCTCAGGCTGAAAATTGTTCTTCCAGACATGGTTGATGGAAATACGATACGGTCCAGTTAAATTCTCGAAGCCCAGACAAACAATCGGGCAAGCTAAGGACAATTATTTCATAGGAAACTTAAGAATAGACCTGTAAGAATAGTACTTTGTGGTAACTGAGTGAGACTTAAGCTCGTAGCAAATCTTGTGAAACAATTTCTATTCAAAAGTAACAGTATTCCATTTTGCAAGGAAACTAGACATTGCTGTAGACATCTATGGTTTCAGTTCTCGTCTCCAGCGGAGGCGATTTATTGACAATTGCAGAGTTTTGTGGGCTACAGCAAGTAGTACACAAAGCGCCAAAAATCAAATATTTAATGATAATAATTCTAAGAGGTTCCAAGGACTAGCCGTAGTTTTTGTTTTCTGCTCTCTTGCCTTACTTTGTCTGAGACATTGTTGATAACTGTTTGAAAGTTGACAGTGAAATCACAGTCAAAAAAAGGGTTGATGTTAGTACCTATCAAATAAATCAAAGCAAAGGGGTAACACAGTGGGATTTTTGACGTTGTGGACATATTCTTACATGGTTGGTAACGCAACTGACAGAGTCTCTACTATTGATATTTAGTAGAAAAGATCTACCAGTGAGCAAATGGTCCTGTTTTCAAATACGCGGTCAGAAAATCCATTGAATGCTTTTCTTTAAACCGCCTTTTGTTTTTCAAAATGTGACCACGTTGATGATATGAATTAAGAATGGAGGATCAAAAGGATGAGAACAAAAATATCTGGACTCCATATCAACTGAAGTATTGAATTACACTTGTAGAATATCTGAAATTTAATTTTTGCACTTCTATCTTCAAAACATTTTTATACGTACTCGCAGCTTTAGTCTGTTTTTCTAGAGATTAATATGGTACAGCCTCTCAAACAAATAAAACAGAACTAAAAGTACTATACAATAATAAAGAGCCGATAATGACACCGAAACTGGATCACTCTATTATGCCTAGTTTTTCTAATAATTTATGCCTAGCAGTTTTGAACCATTTATTAATAAAGTGATGATAGAGTTTTTACACGCAATATGAATCATACGGTGTTTTCTGAGGTTACAACAGGTCTGTGTTATTAATATTCATTTCACAAGGATAGAAATAGCGTACGACGTATGCAGCAATTCTTAGTTTTTTCCATTTACATCTTCCTACTTGGATATAGAAAATAATAAAATAGAGTGAAATATAATGAACTATATTTTAGTTGCTTTAATCATATTATGAGAGTATTAAGTTGAGAAATTAAATAGACATTTTCTTACAAAACCACAAAGTGGGCTTTGGGAAAATCCCGCTATTGTTTTCTATAGTTTTAACCCGAGATATATGAGCTTTACCATGGTAATCAACCTACTGTAGTACAGTTACTAAACTAAAAGTTTCGTTAGGCCGATTTTGTTTCGCAAGTAATTGAGTAAACTTATCCAGAGATTCAGACTCTTTGCCCATGTGGCGCAAAAATCAGATTTTGTAGCAAAAATGTTTCCAGCGAAATTGCTGGTAAATTGACAAGAGAAAATCTTAAGACTATCTAAAGGATTTTTAGTATACGGAATATATTAATCCTGAAGATTAACTAGAGAAGAAGGGTCCCAGAAATAAAATAATCAATGTATTGATGGCCAATTCTCTTCGGCACAATGTTGTTCTTCGGTGTCATTTAAACTGCCTTTCGAATATTTTTTGTGCAGATATATTTACAATTTGTTCATTTATGCATCTTTTATCTGACGCCTGCAACCTAATCCCGAACACCAATTATCAAGACAAGACAAATAACAAAAGATTAAGACAAATATCTTTGCCTGTGAGATCACAACATAGAATTTTATTTTTTATAATACTTGTTGGTATATACCATGCTTGGAAAATGTTGAGCAAAACTAAAGGAGTTGGAACGAAATAGTCTGTCGCCAGGAGTCCAATGCTGCCTGAAAGCATAAGTAACAAGGTAACCACGACCTGTTTGGTGCAATAGTAGCTATTTGAAAACTACGTCTCAGAACCTCATTTCTACTGGCTTAACTCTGTTCTTCACTTGGTTGCTGATAATCAGTTCGTTCTTCGTACTTAAGCAGAGAAGCTTACCAGATGTGGCATGTAAGAATTAGGAAGTGAATACCATATTATTGTAACTATTTGTAAACATTTATCCAAATCAAACGAATGGTGGTAATGAATGAAAATAGCAGATATAGGAACTAGCTATAAATATTTAATATTTGCAATCCCTGTCATAATATTTTGTAGGGTTCATTAAAAATCATCGCTTTGTTATATTAATAAGATGATAGTAAATCCACCTTGAGGAGGTAGATGTATATTTGTGCAAGGATTTGCGTTGCAACAGTTATAATTACATATAGGTATATGTATGTGGAGGGAGGAGCTTTTGTAATGGAAAAACGTACTGAAAACAACTTGCTGAAAAAATCGTCAAGTTAGAAAAATGGGCGCTAACAGTGACATTAGCCTAAGTGGTATTTAAATGGCAGCTAAACGTGAAGAAAACTGAGAAAACTGGGAAGTGGCAAATATTTGCAAAATAAATTTTCAACAACAAACTTTTCCCCTCCGACTAAGAAAATATGTTAAATGTGTTATTTTTCAAATTTGGCTTCTCTAAGCTCAACCAAAAATATACAGTATAAGCTCGATAAGTGGAACCTCCATGGGACCGAAAAAAAACCCCGTTCCACTCATCGAAAGTTCCACTTATCTGATTTTTCTGGAGAACGGCGCATTTGCGAATAATAAAAACGAAATGTGGAAAAAGGACAGAATAAAAGACTCTACAAGTATTTAAGGTCAAAGTAATGATTTTTTTAAGCAACAATGCTAAGCAAAATAATCTTTGATAGAAGTTTGCTTCAAATCTTTTGAAAGGTCCTTTTCGATCAATTTAGAAATTCCCATTGTCCAGCGTTGAACCTCATCTGACTCTATAAAATAACTTAAGTCCAATAGGGTTTCAATGGTACGTCTTAATTGTATTGATGTAGGTTTTTCCAGGCATTTATCATTGACTCCAATCGTATTATCGGTATACTCTTCACCATCCTCTCCGTCGATTGGCTCCTCCACGTCACGTACCATTGCAAAGATTAACTAGTCAGATAAAACAGGCTTCGTTGCAGCAACAGTATCATCAAAATTTACAAATTCTTCTGGAGAAAGCTCTTCAGGACATTCGCCAACACCAAGAGATTTCAATTTTTCCAGATTGCTTTTTTATTCAATGAACGGGTCATCTAGATGATTTTGTACGCTTATTTGGTCCTCAGGTGAAATGTGAGATTTAGCGAAACACTTTTTGACTGTCTCGTTGGTTACATCCTCCCAACAACTGGTAAGCATTTTCAAGGCATCTAATACATTCACTTTTGGAATAAATTTGTTTGCATCAATTGCTTTGATGATTTTCTGAATCATTCGGGAACGATACTTGGCTTTTAGTGATCATATAACTCCCTGATCCACAGGTTGAGTTATAGATGTAGTATTTGGTAACAGAAAGCACATCTCGATCGCTTTTAAACCTCCAATTTCAGGGTGAGCAGGGCAGGCTGAAAATAGTTTTATAAACATTTTGAAAAATCAAATTCCAAAGACTCTAAAATATATAGGAAATATATATAATATAAATAGATTTAGTTACCTGAAACACTTTTGAAATTGACGTTATTTAACGTCAATTTGGGTGGGTGGCTGGATGGAAAAAACGATTTAAATAGTTTTTTCCATAAAGCCACCCATCCATCAGAAGCATGAAAGTCGTCGAGTTCTAATGATTTTGCAAGCTCTAAAGCTTTTTCTTTAAATATACTAAAACTGATAGAAATATTGCTGTATCTTGCAGTTTTTAGCCATTTATAATCGGCAGAGTCTAACTCCTTCTATGTTTCAGTCTTCATTCTTTACTTCTTTTTAGAGACGCCCTCACCTCCAACTACTTCAAATATTTCAGCTTTCTTTCTTAACCAGTGCAAAACTGTGTTTTTAGCAACACCATATTTTTTTGCTGTAGCTACACAGGGTTAGCCTCCATAAATTTCTTTTAATACCTTGTATTTGTTTAGCAGAGTTAGGCAAGCAAGTTTTCGTTTTGAAGACTACACCGCTGCCATTTCTGAAACGTGACAACTGATATACTGTGATTTTTATTTCAACATTACTTCGAATGACCAGGTACCTTGCCGGTACTGATTTGCTCAAGAGTGACTTCTACTTCTTCAGGACTTAGTAGCCGATCTATTTGAAACGTAACAGTGCGTTGTGAGAGGCTCTGTATGGCATTCATATTCTCTGACAGATTATTAAACAGGTCAGCAAAGTTCTCGTGCAAGTGCCGCAGAATCTTTTTTGGTTTTTTATGTTCCAGTTGCCTTCTGACTTTAGAAAAACCACGCAAGATTTTAGAGAGCCAAATACTTCACGCAATAGACCATAAGACAGCTTCATGTCCTTAGCTTCATATACCCTTTGAGCTTCTGAAGAAATCCCTGACCACCATTCATTCTTCTATGGTCTCTTTGCAAAACTATTTTGTGTTCTTTAACGGCCATCTCTGTTTCAGGATGAACTAAGTTGGTATCTTTAAGGATCATTTCATACATCTTTCTCTTACTTTCTAGTAGCTTCTTCATTTGGTGGTCATTGTCATCAAACCAGTCCTTATAGTTCTTTTTTCTATAATCAAGAACATTAGCTCCCATTGTGTACACCTGGTTCTTACATTTCCCCCACGTTCTATCAAATTCAATGTCATCACATTTATCTTTCAATGTTTTGCACACATCCAGGTCTTTCAGTTTGGGAACTTTGATGCGCTTTGGACGTTTCACTCAATTTATGCAAACTGTTTTACGGACATAGAGTTTAAAATCCCCGCGGAATATTATGTGATCAGTGTGACAATACGCACTTCTTATCACAAGTACATTACACATATCACAACGGTCACGCCTCCTTGTGATGATAAAGTCGATCATGTGGCCAGTTTTTTATCTTGGGTGAGTCAACCTAGGCTTGTGCTTTACTTTCTGGAAAAAAAGTGCATTGCCTATAACCAAATGGAGCTGGGAGCGGAACTGAAGTAGCCTCAAGCCATTTGAATTCATTTTGCTTATGCCATGGCAACCGAGGACATCCCAAGTTTCAAAATCACTACCAACTCAAGCAATGAAATCACTCAGAATAATAAATTTCTCATCAACTAGGGCAAAACTGACAGCATTAAGCAGATCCTCATAAACGATTGTAATAGTTTTTGCACTAGCTTGCATTGCTGGACCGTAAAATGAGAAAACGCTTGCATATCTACCACAAGCGAGAGGAGTTCGAAGTTTCATTATGCGGTTAGAAATGCTGAAGGGGCACTCTATACGTTCTGATAAGGTTTTCCTGACTGCGAAACCTACACTACCATCACGATGTTCACCTTTCTGCTTGCTGACCCAGAAGAGTGTGAAACCAAATCCTATTTCAGTGAACTGATCTTAAACCAGGGAGATGTGTATCCAACGGAGCTGTAATATCAGCGTTAAGTCTTTTAGATTCTTTAGTCACAAGAGCTATTCTTCTTTCTGGTCGATTAGTTATATTTTAATCCAACAGGATCCTTTCATTCCAACAGCAAACATTGAGTTTTCCTCGATCTATTGCAAATGCTTTAGTGTTTCTTCCATGTTGTGTCGTCCTGCTAAAATGAACCACCGTTAGCCGCAGGCTGCAAACCAGCGTTGATGTGACAGGCAATGTTTGGTGTACCTTTTTCAGCACCCTCTGAGGAATGCCTCTGTCACAGTAAGTCAAAACAACGATTGCAGGATAAGATTTTTGAGCCTATGTGCAGATTTGTATCTGTAAGCTTCAAATTGGTTAGATCTCCATACAACACTACTCGTCCATCGCCATAGGACTTTCAGTAGATGAAGGGACAATTTCAGTAACACGTCAAGAGATAGCTGTAACCCAGCCATCACTCCATTGGGGTGATGCCGGTCCCAAGCCCGGAAAGATGTGGAGGGTTGCGGCAGGAAGGGCATCCGGCGGAAAATTTTGTCCCAACAAAACATGGCTGACAATTTACAGAATTCAGATGATGCTAGGCCGTTCCCCAGAATCGACGCGCGAAGACATAGCCGTAAACTCGTGGAAAATTGACTACGGCTGGAACAAGTAAAAGATTGGAATATCAGGAGGAGAAGGGAAGCTAAGATCAGGCAACGGACACTTAGACTGGCAACACTCAACGTAGGCACCATGACTGGAAAATCCCAGGAACTCGTCAGTCAACATCTTGTGTGTCCAAGAGACATTGTGGAAAAGTGTAAAAGCAAGGGAGATCGGCAATAGATTCAAACTCTATTACTTTGGGCTAGGCTCAAGGAACGGAGTGGGTATCATACTGGATCCGAATCTGAAGAAAGGAGTGCTAGAAGTGAAAAGGAGGTCAGACAGGGTCATGACAGTTAAAGTAGACATAGATGGTAAAATGGTTAACATCATGAGTGTATACGCCCCGCAAGTAGGGTGCGAAGCAGAGGAGAAGGAGGAAATCTGGGAAGAACTGGGCGAGGAAGTAGAAAGGCTACCACGATAGGAAACACTCTGGATTGGTGGAGAACTGAACGGGCATGTGGGATGCGACAATCTAGGAATGAAAGAAGTACTTGGCAAGTTTGGTTATGGTCGCAAAAAAAGGGAAGGAGAAGCAATCATCGATTTCGCACAGGCCTATGACCTGGATATACTCAACAGTTACTTCAAGAAACCAGTCACACATTTGATAACCTACATAAGTGGAGGACGGGAAACGCAGATTGATTATATACTGAGCTGAACCAGAGATCTGACGTCTGTGAGTAACTGCAAAGTGATCCCAGGATAAAGCGTTGCAACTCAACACCTACCCGTAATATGTAAGCTCACCCTGGAAGTGCAACCAAAAAGAACACCTAAAGCTCTAAAGAAAATAAAATGGTGGAAGTTGAAGGAAAACGACACTAGAGAGCAATTTGTTTCTCAGTTAACAGACAAACTCAGGTGGCGAAAAGAGAATGGTAGCGACACATGGGAAAATGTCGCCATGGAGAAAAGGGCCTTAAAAAGAGAGATGCTAGGTGAAACATCTGGAGGTGGTAAGCCCCAGAAGGAACTGTGGTGGTGGAGTGAGAAAGTGCAGGAAGCGATAAGAGCAAAGAAGGCAGCAAAGAAGAGACTGGATGATGAAGGGGGTGAGGAGGAATTGTCAAGATAGAGAGAAGCAAAGAGAGCAGCTAAGAGAGCAGTGGCTGAAGCAAAAGCAGAGGCGTACGAAAATCTGTATTATGAGCTAGACACTAAAGAAGGGGAGAAGAGGCTTTGCGCATGGCCAAAGAGAAGGATACGAACTCCAAAGATATCTACCAAGTCAAGTTAATCAAGGACGCAGAGCGGCAGGTTGTTGCTGAGACCGAAAAGATTGTCCAGAGGTGGAGAGAGTACTTTCAGAAACTGATGAACAAGGAAAATCCCAGAATTGCGAGACCAGCGGAACTCTACCAAGGCGGAAACGAGCTGAAAGTGATCACCGAACAGGAAGTGAAAACTGCTCTGACGAGAAGGCTGTAGGGCCGGATAACATACCAACAGAAGTGTGGAAAAGCTTGGGAAAGCTGGGAATAGAATATCTCACCAAGACCAGCAATGAGATACTGGAAGGAGGAAAGATGCCGGACGAATGGAGAAAAAGTACGCTAATCCCCATCTATAAGAACAAAGAGGACATCCTGAGCTGTGGGAACTATAGGGGTATAAAGTTAATGAGCCACTCAATGAAGCTTTTTGAAAGGATCATAGAGACCAGGCTCAGGAGCTTGGTACACATTAGTAATGAGCAGTTTGGCTTTGTAAAGGGGAGATCAACAACAGATGCAATTTTTGCGCTGAGACAACTGCAGGAGAAATACAAAGAGGGACGAAAAGAACTCCACGCCGTTTTTATAGATCTAGAATAGGCGTATGATAGGGTACCGAGGGAGGAAGTATTCTACTGCATGAGAAAGAAACAGAGTACTAGAAAGAAATATCAGAATAGTCAAGGACATGTACCAGGACTGCACAACTGAGATACAGTGCGCAGTTGGTCGATCCACCCCCTTCGAAGTGAGAGTGGGCCTACACCAAGGTTCAGCACTCAGCCCCTTTCTATTCACAATAATCATGGATTGCTTAACAGAGGGAGTTAGAACACAAGCGCCCTGGCAAATGATGTTTGCGGACGATGTGGTTATATGTTCCAAGGATAGGGCCATACTAGAGGAAGACCTAGAGAGCTGGAGAGATGCCCTGGAAAGCAGAGGGATGAAGATATCCAGGAGCAAAACTGAATACATGTGCCTGAATGGGGAATAAACTGGTACAATCGGGATGGATGGATGCCCACTCCCTAGAGCCCACCAGTTCAAGTACCTAGGGAGCACCCTCTCTGAAGATGGAACCTCAGAGGCTGAATTGCAAAGACGGATACAAGCAGGATGGGTGAACTGGAAACGCTTGACCGGAGTCCTTTGCGACTCAAAAGCCCCCAGAAAAGTCAAAGGCAAGCTACAGAAAGCAATCGTGCAACCCGCTATGACCTACGCCACGGAAATCCTACCACTGACCAGAAACCAAGAGAGGCGAATGTAAGCAGCTGAAAACAAAATGAACCGTATCAGCTGCGGGTGGACCAGAAAAGACCATGTCAGGACGGAGAGAGTAAGAGCAGCGTTGGGGGTAGGAAGCGTAATTGCCAAATGCCAGCAAGGAAGGCTGAGATGGTTTGGACACGTACGAAGAAGGGACGAGAATTACGTCGTAAAGAGAGTAATGGAGATGGTCATACCGGGGAAAAGGAGACTGGGACGTCCGAAGAGAAGATGGAGTGGTAGTATTGAAGACGACATGAAGCGAGTAGGCTCCTCGCCGACTGACGCCCAAGACAGGTCGAGATGGAAGAAGCTAGTGTCAGAAAAGCTAGAAAAAGAAGAAGTCAAGAGATAGCTGTACATTAAGGGATTTAAGTGACATAGGCTTTTACAACACTTATACCACTCTCTAGGACTCAGCAGCCATATATCAGGCGACAGGCAATAGCAAGATAGCCAACAAACGGCTTTGTCTGTAAGGTTCAGTATCACGGCGTTTTTACTTCTCCGGGCAACAACAAAGAAGGCGGGATGCTCTCCACTTGCTAGAGGTACTGTTTGAAATAGTTACATTACACCTTCTTTGTCTTTTATATCAGAGATGTGTTTCTCCTTGAATGGCTACCTTCACCAGAGTTTACGGGATGCCATTATACTCTCTATGCCATTTGACACATGGTGGAAGCTTATGTTGCTGGGCACAAAAGCATACTCTACACACCGGTTGGTCATGCATGCCATAGCTGAAAACCTAACCTTGTCTGATAGTTACTTTTAGGGTTGCCTTATCCTTGGTCTTTGGTTAAAAAACCTAGTCTACAAGGCAGCTGAGGTTCAGATTTACGGCGCTGAGCACTCGCGGACCACCAGAGCCCCTTTAGCAAATCAGTGGTCACAACGTGCAGGTGGGATTGACTTGACAGGGATTCCGCCAAGACATTTTTGTGGTTTTAACACATCTTCACACCAGTCCTCGAGCACCAAATACATACATCCACACATACATTCATATATACATACATACATTCATACATACAACAAACATAAATACATACATGGTTACAGTTGCTGCTCTCCAGGTGAACGCCGTTATCTTGACTTTTGTCCATCTCTTCGCCCAAGTTAGCTGAGATGACTTTGCATTTCTGCTCGCTATTTCAACAATTTCAAGCAGATGTGACATATAAATTGAATGATTTCTACTGGGTTTTCTCCTAGAGAGCGAAGAGTGTTCTTATGAGTAGCTGTGTGTCTTTTTAAGTCGACAGTGGACTTGCCCACTTTACTCCTTATTATACAGGTTTTTTGCTGTGACCTAGTGGATACCACGTTAACCCAATCACGAGTTTGGTGTGACGTAAGATGGTTCACATAGCAAGCTTTTAACTAAAACACTCTATCACAAGTGTTGCATTTCCACCTCTGCTTGTCATGGTCAAGGCCTTCAGCTAAATCTTTGCAATGCTCTTGCTTCAGATTGCTGTGGGCCTGCTTTCTTTTTTCTAGAGCATCAGATCTTTCAAGCAGCGGCTACTCTGGCCTTAGCAGAGTTCTTCTCACTTGTCAATGTTGATTTAAAAATCTTTCAAATATTTACTTGTAAAACCTTTGTATTTCCTGCTAGGCTTACAATGAGTGCGAGTAAAAACCTGTTTTGGCAGTTTACCTTCTTTCATTCATGTGAGCCCTGACTGCAAGAGTCTCAATACTAGACCAGCATGCACTCACAAGAACGTCAGTGTCCGGTACTTGCGCCTGCCACTTGATATATAAAATATGTCTTAAGCATTTTTAATGAAATTCTTCAAACTAGTTATATATACGTTAGTCTGGTTAGCACACACGCCTTGTAAATGCAAATCATTATCTTGTTTGTGATACCACGATCAGGCCACACTCTCTCCTCTAACTTTCCAAAAGCTACATCAGCCTTCTGATTTTTTCTGAGGATTTAGGTATCACGAAACTGCTCCTAGGCACTACCTAGGTAGACAAATAAATCAACTACTTCTCTCCTGGCAACAATGACCATGATGTTCGATTTCCAGCCTGATGCGGTAGTAAGCATCACCTTTGTTTTGAACGGATTGATCGTCGGACAAAAGATGGTACAGGCTTTAGTAAAATGATCCATTATATGCTGTATATCAGCTTCAGTGTGTGTGCGACAAGAAAACAGCGTCGTCTACATACAGTAACTCTCTCAATAAGACATGATATAGTTTGGTCTTGGCACTAAACCTTCTAACATTAGAAATCTGATCTTTGATTCAAAACCTCAACGTGATACCCTTCTCACTATCTTGAAACACTTGAACAAATCAAGTTGCAAAGAATAGAAAGAAAATTGTGAGCACAGAAATACCACCTTGTTTGACATTACTGTCAACTGGATTTCATCAGATAACTTGACGTTAAAGGAAATGCAACCTTTCATGTCCCTGTGAAGTTGCTTCAATATTCTAACAAAGTTTGGAGAACACCCTAATTTCCCTAAAATCAGCCAGAGAATATCACTGTAGACAGTGACGAAAACCTTGGTCAGGTCCGCAAACAGTGGCATCTGTTGCATATATACTAAAATAATGATTGCTCGTTCTTGATAGAAGCTTGCCATCTCTTCAATTTGTTACTATTTATCTGTGCACCACCTACGTAACTCTTCAACCCAGCTTTTGTCTTGCATGAACGATCACGTATATGAGAGATAAACATTCCCATTTTTGCAGCTGAATGCAGATCAGCTTCATTATAAACCTTCCAATGTCTCGTTAGACTACTTGCTGATTTGTACACTAGACCACAAGTAGCGCAACAATACATCGACCATTCCACCTTTTGATAAAAGAAATCAACTACACATGGTTCACTCTACTTCCTACTGAATATCATCAGCCATTGCACTTCCATCCTGCTTTTTAAAAGCACGATTTCATACAGCATGATCCACACGTCTCTCTTTAAATTCTTTACATCCCTCCCTGCCTTTTCTCCTCCATTGGAGATGGTCTGCAGTTATTACTTGCCATTTATTCATTTCGAACTCCAGTAGTTTTCAAATTCCTCTTCAGGACATCCTTAAACCTCTTTCTTGGCTTGTGTTGTGATTTTTTGCCTTTGTATAACTCACCATAAAACAACTTTTTAAGGAAACTTTCATTCCATTTTGACAAATTGTCCGGTCCAGTGCATCTGATCCTGGATGATGCACATCTTAATGCTGGTGCTCTTAGATCGTTCAAAGACTGCAGTATCATGTGTGAAAGTATTCCAACCGACGTTAAGAGTTCTCATGCAACAATTTTGATGAAACCGTTCCAAAATCTTGAGACGTCACCTATACGTACTGCACGTTTCTGAGCCATATAACAAAGATGTAAGCACACATGCTTTATAAACACTAATTTTTGTCTTTCCATCAACTACAATATGTGGTTCGGCATATGACATTCTAACTGCAGGTGAAAAGATAACGTAAGTCTTTGAAGTACTTGAATGTTCATTCATAATCAGCTGCATTTCCTCATCTAAACATGTAACAGGATCTGCATCATCTCTATACAAAAGCCCACAAGATTCGGAAATGTTTTTGACTTAAAATTGAGATGCCGAAGGTTGAAAAGCTTGCCTGATATTTGAAACCATATGCCTGTTACCTAATTTACAATCCTTAAAAGCATGAAGAAGCAACACAGCAAAGTGGATTGAGAAAAGAGTAGGAGCCAGTATTACTGTTTTACACCATTCTCAATTGAGATTGGTTCTGGTAGTGATCCACTGAATTTACTCGTTCCTTCATGTTATGGTGTTTTTGTTTAATAATTTCTACAACCTCCCAGTACATTCACGTTTCATGGGAATCTTCCAGAATGCATTACCATTGATGGCATCAAAAGCTTTGGTCAGATCAATCAAAACTTAATATAATGGTACCCGTTGCTCCATACACTTCTCCATAAGTTGGTGAGCAGTGAAGATCCTATCCACTGTGCCACGTTCAGCTTGAAAACCACATTAACTCACTGCATTGATAGTAGAACAGATCCAAACAATCAGCTGATTCAATAAAATCTTCGACAGAGCTTTTTCCACTGCTTCAAGTAGGCTGATACCTCCTTACCCTCAGACTTCGATACCCTCCCTTTATAAATAGAATCATCGCATCCACTCCATCTTGAACAATAGTACTGCCATGCCATAAAGCCAGGATGAGCATGTGAATTACATTAGCAAGGTTATTTCCGCCAAATAGCAATAATTCGATATGAACCCCGTTCAATCCTGGTGCTTTTCCAGTGGTAGCTTTTTTATGGCGTTTTTTGTCTCATCATTGCTGAGGTATCACATCATCTCCTCAATGATATCCTTGTGAGGTAGATCATCAACAACCATCTATCCCCGAGGGATTACACTGGTCAACAAAAATTTCTGATAGGCTCAAGACATATCTAACTTGGGTAATTTTCAAGTGGTGATTTCAAAAATAGCATCCATTTTCCCCCATCACATCACGTTTTTTCTGTATAGATTTCACCAAAATAGCTATATTTATTAGAATTTGCTCATTTTTCACTAAATTGACGTTTTTTTCTAATTTGACTAAACACGACTCATCCGGATAGTTTGCATATCACAATTGAGTTTTTTGGTTTTAAAAATTATCTTTTTGGGTGTTTGATGCATGCACCTTACCTTGATTTGATTTATATACTTAACCTTATACTTTTATCATAGAAGAAGATGTCAATTGAATAAAGATGTCAAGAAAGTGCAAAAATGACAGTGACTCCTTCTGCTACACCTGTGGAAAGTTCACCTTCAAAAATAAAATAATGGCTATTGATGACTTATACGAGAGAACCTATTACACAATTTCAAAATCAAACTTGGTGACCAGGACAAGCCATGGGCACTCCACATTGTCTGCAAGTCGTGCAAAGAAGGCCTAAGACTCTGGACCATAGGCAAGCAAATGGCGCTTAAATTTGCAATACCGATGATCTGGCGTGAACCAAACAATTATTTTGANTACTTCCAAGGATTTAAGGAAATTGTTATTTGCAATAATGTGGAACCTTTGTTGTTGAAGCTTGGCATCGATTTTTATAATTCTGACTCATTGCGCCTGTTCCTTGACAGCTCTAAGAGAAGCTTGAAATGTGTGCTTTTATATAATACTAATGAGTATGCGTTAGTTCCCATTGGCCATTCAACAAAGCTAATGGAGGATTATGACTCAATTAAACAGATCCTTGGATGCATAAAGTACAGTGAGCATAACTGGAAAATTTGTGTTGATCTAAAAATGGTCAATTTTCTTCTTGGGCAGGAATCTGGCTATACCAAGCATCCATGCTTCATATGTTTGTGGGACAGTCGGGATAAAGCAACCCATTGGGTGAAGACTGATTGGACTCTTCGAAAAACAATGAAGGTTGGTAATAAGAATATCATAAATGTACCCCTTGTGGATGAAGATAGGATAATTGATCCCCCTATGCATATTAAAATGGGACTCATTAAGCAGTTTGTTAAAGCCTTAGATAAGGATGGGAAATGTTTTCAATACATATGTAAATCATTTCCCGGACTGAGTATTGAGAAGCTCAAGGGGGGCATCTTTGATGGACTAGACATACGAAAGTTGATAAGAGACTTAAACTTCATGAATTCCATGAATTCCCTTGAAGCTGCTACATGGCAAGGATTTGTTGGAGTTGTACAAAACGTTCTTGACAACAAGAGGGCAGACAACTTCAGAGAAATAGTGAAGAGCGTGCTGGATGCGTATCAGCGTCTTGGGGAAAATATGAGCATCAATGTGCACTTCTTGCACAAGCATCTTGATCAGTTCCCTTCCAACTTTGGCGATGTAAGTGACGAGCAAGGTGAGCGTTTCCACCCAGATATCAAGGAAATGGAGACCAGGTACCAGGGCAGACGGGATGTTCGGATGATGGCTGACTAATGCTGGAGCATTAAATGCAGGAATCCAGAACTTAACCGTTCACGCCAATCAAAGAAAAGGAAATTCCTTCCAAAGCATTCCAGCTCTTTGACGGAGTAGAGCCTAAATTAAACTAACTGCTATAGAATTGTTGTAGTTTTTCGTGTTTAAGTTCACAAATTGTGTTCACCAATTCTTTGTCATTTCGTAGTAAATTCCTTGGAATAATAGTCACTATACCAATTGATAAGTTCTAAGACTGAAGTATTTATGAAAAACATTTTTCACGCACATATTCATCCTTATTTGCCTCATATAGTTTTTAAAGTATCAAAATGGAAGTGTTCCTATTCTAAGTAGCGTACTTGGGATATTCAAACCCAAAATTTTGAAAATTTNGCCAATCAAAGAAAAGGAAATTCCTTCCAAAGCATTCCAGCTCGTTGACGGAGTAGAGCCTAAATTAAACTAACTGCTATAGAATTGTTGTAGTTTTTCGTGTTTAAGTTCACAAATTGTGTTCACCAATTCTTTGTCATTTCGTAGTAAATTCCTTGGAATAATAGTCACTATACCAATTGATAAGTTCTAAGACTGAAGTATTTATGAAAAACATTTTTCACGCACATATTCATCCTTATTTGCCTCGTATAGTTTTTAAAGTATCAAAATGGAAGTGTTCCTATTCTAAGTAGCGTACTTGGGATATTCAAACCCAAAATTTTGAAAATTTAATAAAACGGGCTTGTTTATCACGATTCAATTTCCAGAATTTTAAATTAAAGACTTTTAAGCACCTTTGACCCTTTACTTAATGAATTTCGCCACCCCAAAAAAACTCCTATGAAGTTTAGAATATCTATATAAAACATTTGAAGTAACAAATGTTAGCTTTGTGTATTATATCCTGTTCAACAAGCCATAAAAAGGGTGATTTTGACAAAAATTATTTTCTCAAAATAAAAAAATTGGGACGTGATGGGCAAAAATGGATGTCATTTTTACAATTTCTAAGGCCAAGTACATCAGCACCTGTGGTATACACTTGTGATTTTAACTTTTTTAGGTTACATCAAATGTGATGTTATTAAATTTGTTTCAGAGAGTACCACATACTTCCTTATTTCGTAACTTAGAAACATCAATGCGCTTAGGCACTTTTAATCCAGTTGTTCTGACGTTCCTAATACGTAACTTATTTTTAGCACGAACAAGTTTATGGTTAGCACCATGTTCTACACCCAGCATGACTCTTACTAAACACATGTCTTGAAGGTCACGCTTTCGTCTGATGATGTAATCTAGAATATGCCCCTGTTTTGGTCTAGGATGTCATCTTGTGGATGAGCTTTTGTTGGAAGGTGTTACACACTGCTGGCTTAAATTCTGTGTATAGCTGGAGAAGATGACCATAGTCATTTTCCTTACCAAGACAATATCTCCCTAAAACCTCCCAGGTATTATGAACATTTCCATTAAAGTCACAAAGTATTACCAACTTACCTATCTTTGTTATTCCTGTGATACAATTCCTCATAATGATACATACATATATACATACAAACATATATACATACATACATATATACATACATACATATATACATACATGCATACATACAAATATTCTCCTCAGAAAAGTTGTCAGTGATCAGGAGCTTAAAGCTGACATGCTTTATATGTTTCAACAGGATTATACCAAACACACAACAAAACGTTCCTACCCCTAAAGCAATCTCTCTCTCTCTCTCTCTCTCTCTCTCTCGTTCTCACTCACTCACACACACACACACTCTCTCTCTATCTATCTATCTATCTATCTATCTATCTATCTCTCTTCAAACCTATATGTTCAAAATTGGTCTTCCAGTCTTTTAGTAGCAGTTGCTGCTTTTTAGAGTTTTTCGCCTGAATGAAAAGCTCCCAGAAATTTCTTTAATAATCAACTTCTTTCAGCAGCCCTCATTTCTTACTGATATTGTTCTGCAGGCTTTCCTTCACTTTTGTCGTACTATCACCTTGCAGAAGCCACTCATACCCAAGCCCTCATTGCCACTGATAGATCCTATACCATGGACTTTGAGTGCTGAGAAATTATATTCAGATTAGCTAATTTTTATAAACATCTGTTGGCTGGGGGCTTCGAAAAATTAAGAGAGGAAGCCACTTTTTTTCTCTGCACACGGAAGTAGTGTCGAGGGAGAAATTAAGCTCTTTGCCTCTTTAAAGTGGATAAAAATGCTTGGCAGTTTATGATATGTTTGATCTAGAGCACCATGTTTAAACTAATGGATGCTATTTAAACGGCACAATGGGCTAATGTAGGTTTTGCCATTCTATCCTTGCTATTTTGTATTAAATTTCTACGTTTTTTTCTCAGTTCAGAAGAACGATACTTATTAAATAATATTATTGCAACAAATTTTATCAGCTTTTCAATAGCGAAGAGTAGAACAGTATTTGGTAGCTTTGTCTAAATAATCAAAATTTTAAAAGTTCAGTTGGGTCCCATTTTGTGATGCTGTCATTTCCATACATAAAAATAGAAATATCTAATACTGATAAACAAATGCTACTCACTTGCAATTTGTTGGCGTCGGTACATGTGGACATATTCTTGTGAAAAGTACCATTATGTTATCTTAGTTTAAAAGACCAAGAATGGTTTTCTAATTGTCTGTTTGGTCGATGTTTTATGCGTACAAAACATGGGGGATTGTAAACGAACACTTGGTAATCGTAAGACAGTCAAAAGCGAGATTCCGTCTTAATCAATTGCGTGTACTAGCACTAAATCATGAAGAATGTAAACAAACTTATCGGTAAAACAGACGTGCAACAGCTAATGTAAAACTCCTACTTAATGGTTTACTGGTGAATGTTTAAGGAGAGATGTATTTGATATTACTCGATGCTTATCAAACACATATTTTTTTATCTGAATTATTTAAGTGAAAATTTTGCTGGTGGGTTATTGTTTAAAATAGTTTGGCTAGATCACTTTTGGTTTGCAAAATAACTTGATGTTAAATTTTGATGAAATATATGCCTAGAGAAAATAAAAATGCAGTTTAGTCATTTTGTTATATTTCTAGGAGCTCTACAGCAGACAACCAAACTGTGACTAGGGATTGCTTATTTCCCGGTTTTTCAGAAAACCGGGAAACCGGGAATTTCCCGACCTCGGTTAAGTTTCAGTAACTCATACTTCAATAGAATAAACAAGATTGATGCCTTCGTAAAGTCAAAGTTGTATATTTATTTACCCTTCAACACTAAATCCAACATTGTACATTGTTAGATATGCCTGATATTGACATATAAAATATCTCAGTTAGGACAAATTACAGTGCAAATATGCATTACATTACATTGTCTGAATTTTTCTCATAGATATCAAAAATGAAAAACATGATTCTAAGATATCCTGATTCTATCATGACAAAATTTGCTAAATTAAAACAGCTAGACTCTTATTAATCTTCATTGCAACTTCAACGAATCACAACATAAACAGCTACTTCTTAAGAATATGTTTCTTCAAAAATAGAAGGTTACTGAGATTTCTATCAGACAATTTTGACCTTATTTTACAAGCAAACGTTGCAGCTGAGGAAAACGTCATCTCTGTTTCAATGGAAGAAGGCGGAATACTTAACAGTGCATCATACAGAAACTGTAGATTGTATGTCCTTTTGTGTGTGCTCTCAAATATTTTAAATTCTGAATTCAGTGAGTTACACTGGTCCTGTGGTGCACTCACTTCTGTTTTTTCCATGGATTTGTTTATGAACTTTTGTAATTGTTCTTCAAGGGACTGCTCTTCCAAGGCTCTTCCACGTCTTCGTCATCACTTTCAATAACAGATAATCTCTTTAGTAAATGATAACCCAGCCTCAACATTGCAGTTTTTGAGGACAATTCGAAAAAGTCGTCTCCAGCACCACTGTATACACTAGTTGGATTGTGCAGATACAGAAGCAAAGAAACTAGAACTTTGTTGCGTCTTTGGGATATTCTACGTCTGAGTGCCTCCAGCATTTGCAAGCTAAACGATTTGTCCTGCTTTCTGAGCTGTTCAAAAAGGAAGCACAGTACACCTTCTGCAGTGATCAGGGTGCAATCTCTTCTACATAGAGCATCATTGGCAAGCTTCACAGGTGTCAGGGTCTTTGAAATACTTTCAATCAGTTGTAATTCAACATCACTAATTTCTGATTTGATCTTCAGATCCAGATAGGCTTTGCATAGACAGGGATGAATATGAACGTATCGTGGAAGCATAGCCCCAATACTATTCCATCTAACTTTCACATCAATAATTGGCTTGAGCTCTCTTCCATGCTGCTTTTTTACATATTCTTGAAGGATTTCACTTTTCAATGCACTTTTTCTGAATGCCTTGCATTCCTTGTGGACTTTGTTAATTACATCAATCCATTTCAAGTCCAATTCAGGTTCATCAATGTAAAGTNAGCTTCACAGGTGTCAGGGTCTTTGAAATACTTTCAATCAGTTGTAATTCAACATCACTAATTTCTGATTTGATCTTCAGATCCAGATAGGCTTTGCATAGACAGGGATGAATATGAACGTATCGTGGAAGCATAGCCCCAATACTATTCCATCTAACTTTCACATCAATAATTGGCTTGAGCTCTCTTCCATGCTGCTTTTTTACATATTCTTGAAGGATTTCACTTTTCAATGCACTTTTTCTGAATGCCTTGCATTCCTTGTGGACTTTGTTAATTACATCAATCCATTTCAAGTCCAATTCAGGTTCATCAATGTAAAGTTCTTAGGATTCAAAATCAGCAGTGCCCATGTCTGGTGAATCCTCTTCATCTTCAAGGTCATCATCTTCATTGTCACTAGCATCAGTTTCTGGAGAATCTTGCTCCTCAGCATGATTGACATCATCTGCAGTGGAAATAGGCCCTTGCTTTTTATACAAAACATCACAAACTGCTAAGTGTATACCATGGGTGTAGCACAGCTGAGGCTCAGTTGGGCCACGCCTTCCATATTTTGTCATCACAGAAGTACTATCTGTTACAGAACTTACTATGTCATTGTTGAAGTTCAGGCCAAATATTTCCAAGCTTTCATGAACTGTTTCAACTGCTCTTTCTGAGTTAAATGATCCTGTGATTCGAAACAGTCCTAAATTGTACAGTTTTCCATTAGATCCATGCACATTTATGTTTAGAAAGCGTTTGTTGGAGATACTGGTCCATTCATTGAGAGTAATGGAAAACCTCTGCCCAGATTTCACTGCTTCTTTTAAATCTACGGTAATGTTCTTTCGCACATGCAGAGCATAATGACCAATGAGACTCACAGCGTGTGTCCTTCCTTTAGGAGGTGAAAATCCATCTCTTATCAAGGATTTTCTGATAAACTGGCTTTTGCAAATGGCATTTACGGAAAATCCATCAACAGCTGTCAATTTTGCAAGGATTTCTAGAAGAGTCTTCTTGCCTATAAATGTTGTCATCAAAGCCTGCCTCTCCGTCCCTTTCCTCAGGTCCACCTTCTCCCTACAAGAGAGCAATTACACAATGAGAATCACAAGAATTAATAAATATGTCTATGTATAGAAATCTCTATTCGAGTCATATTGTCTCCTGCATAAGTAAATGTTGTTAAAAAGAAGTGTATTGTGATTTACAAATTATTGAGTGATATATGGTATGGTACATATGGTATGGTACTCTGAATGCAATTAATATTTGATCCAAGCAAAAAGCACCCAAAAGACTAAAATTTAGTCATAACTCATGAGACATTAAAGAGACAATTATTTTTTACTGCACAAAACAAAATTTAAAATAAAATCATTATACTTACACTGGTGGAGGACCTGGCTGGCAAGTTGTCTGTCTTTGAAGATGCAACTTCGGAGTCCTGGTCCTGGTGTAATTTCATATGCTTCATCAATCCACTTGTGCTCCCTCCTTTTGTCTTTATCAGAGCATTACATTTCTTGTATCTTGCAAAATCACTCCCTTCTCTTGTAAAATGCCTCCAAGCTGGAGATGCATTGCTTCTTGATTCCATAGTGAATCTCTTGAGAGCTGAGCAACAAATGATCAAACTGCTCGAGATTTCTGAACTGATTGGTTACATAACCACTAATTTGAGTAATAACACGTCTGAACTTGAAAAATGTGATGACATCAGTTTATTAATAATTGGTATTAAGTTTTGTTGCTTAATCATGACTCAATTCAAGATTTGTTTTAACATGCTTTTCTGAACTGTGACAGGACTCACAAGAGAGGTCAAGGGTGATGTCAGCAATCAGCAATCAAAATTTTAATTTCAATGCAATTCATTCTGCAAGTGCAACCTGAGAGTTATTTCTAAATATGATTATAAATAGATTTTGGCTTTGTAAATTGTATGAAATACAATTATACAACACAATCTGGCCTCTGTATAATTTTGTTCTGCTGAGAAACCAAAATAACAGCAATTTTTTCTAATCGATACCGTATCCAGTCACGGTTTCCATTTCCTGGTTTTCCCGTTCCTAGTTTTTGTCCATTTCCCGGGAATTCCCGGTTCCGGGATTCCCGGGAACAAACCCTAACTGTTACCAGTATTATTTAGACAGCAAATCATGCTTATTTCAAAAAAAAATTGAAAGAAAGGACAAACATTTTACACCAAACCTTTCCTGTAAAGCTTTTTAAGATTGTCGAGCACATGAAATATTCATATACAACATGCTTCAATACCATTTTGCAACACAAGCAATATGGAAAAAGCCATCAAATCATGACATGGACTGTTACTTCTGTCTAGATCCCTCTATTAATAGTAGGTTATAAGAAGAAAAGGCCACATTGATGTGAAATATCAATTTTTTCATTTACTTGAAAGGGATAACAAAAATAACTTAATGCAAGGATAATTTCATTTCCTCGTACAAAGGAAATATGAAATGTGGTGGTTCCATTGAGGTTCCATTTCCAAGGACAAAGGAAACATGAAATGTGAAAACTACCAAAGCATCACGCTCATGAGCCACACCATGAAATTTTATGCAAGAATACAGAAGAGCCTTTTAAGGAATAACGCTGATATTAGTGAGGAACAGTGTTGTTTCATGAACGAAAAGGTAAGAACGAATAACATCTAAACAGTTTGTTTATTGACGAACTGTGGCAAGATGTCAAGAGAGGAGCTTGACTTTTACATGGACAAAATAGGGTAGATCATAGTGGCCAAAGGCATGTATGAACGATGTGAGACGGATGTAAGGTGTGCAGTGGATACTACAGAAGCTTTTCCTGTAGATGTCGGCTTGCACCAAGGTTTTTCATTGAACCTATTTCTATTCGCCATCGTAACGGACTCACTCAGAAAACACTGTAGAAAGAAAACCGCCTTGCAGAAGATGCTTGTGTATGATGTGATGTTGTGTGCAAGAGAGAAGCTACAATTGGAAGAAGATCTGGAACAGTAAAGAAAAAATAAATAAATGCCTTTGGCTCAAAGACAGAGTATAAATGGATCACCAATTGGAAGTGTGGAGATATTAGAGAGATAGCTACCAGAGACAAAGGAATTCACGTACCTGGGAAGTACACTGGAGACAAATGAAGAAGTCGGTACAGACGTGAACCGAAGGGTGCAATGAGCATAAAAGAACTGAAAGTAATTGTCTGTTATCATCCACTTAAACAACATAATTCCAGCAATGGTTTAAAGGCAGGTTTCACAAAATGGTTGTCCAACAAGCAATGTTTTACGGCACACAACTTAATCTTTAAACAACCATGGCATCAAGAGACTGGAAGTGACAGAAGTGAAAATGTGTAGGTGGGCATGTGGCTACACACTAAAGGAGGATAAGAGGAACAAATTGATCAGGAATTTAGAAATTGGGTTAATCAAGAGGAATTTAGAAATTGGCTGTATCACAGAGCGGTGCAAGTAGACTCGACCAAGGTGGCTAAGTCACGTTAAAAGAAGAGATGATGAGTGTCTCTGATGAAGAATATTGAACACGGCAACAGTAAGGAGACAAATAAGAATGAGTGGAGGATAGAATGGGCCTGGAATCCATAATAAAGAGGATATCTTCAGCGGCTCTGTCGTGAAAATAGGGCAAGCTGGAAAAAAAAGAAGGCATTTATTTGGCAACTGACAATATTGTCAGTTTCCTGATAAATCCCATGCAAGAGGTGCAAAACACTGCAGTTGTTGTTCTTGTAATTGTTGCTATTGTGCTTGTGTACTAAAAATGCTCTGTATCCTTAAATGCATGGACCACTCTTTATGATGTAGCTGGTCAAATCTTTTTTATATATATAGAAAATTAAACTGAAACAGCCTCAGTCTGAGACCGAAACTGCAGATGGTTTTAACTTTAGGAAACTAAAACTAAAACTGAAACTTAAACTTTTTCTCTTTACACCTCGATGGTCATTAGTTGTTTAGTAGAGCTAAACTCCAGTGGATGTCACTTAAGATCGTAAGAAATTAGATGTAGTGCTTCTATTTAGTATTTTAGATCAATAGAGAACAGATCGCAAATGTACAAATCATCCTGATATGTTCTGCTATCAGTGTGGTAATGTGATTCTTCCTGGTCGCCTTACAAAAATAACTGAATTTGTGAGGAAGGCTATCATGCATACGTTGGAGTTAAGCTTGCAGACCAGGCAAGCCATTTGCACTCTATGTAAGTTGCAAAATATGTGTTGAGAACGTGCGTGATTGGAGAAATAAGAACAGGAAAAGTATGCCATTCGCTGTCCCAATGCTGCGGAGAAAGGGTAAAGACCATATGAAAGCCTGCTATTTTCACATGACTAATCTTCAAGGAATCAAGCGCAAAAACAAACATTGTGTTTAGTATCCTGATGTTCCATCTGCCATAAGACCAGTCCCTCATGATCCAGACCTACCTGTTCTTGAGCCAGATGTTGCAATGGAATCTAGCTCTGAATCGGAATCTGGTAACACATATGATAGAAGAGAAGGTGAAGAATTATGCCAGAAGAGAATGACCGCCCAGTGCCTCTAACGCAGCTCTCAATGACCTGACACGAGACCTAAACCTCTCAAATGAATCGGCACAGCTCCTGTGTTCTCGTCTTCGTGAGAATAATTTTCTGGCACCTGAAACAAGATTCTACCGGGATCCACAGAGTGAAAGAGAATATAGACAATTCTTCACAAACCAGAGAGACTCGTCATTGGTTTACTGCAACAACATTGCTGATTTAATGAAATCAATGGGTATGGACTATGTTGCTACGGAATATAGACTTTTCATCGACTCGCCCAACAGAAGTCACAAGGCAGTTCTCCTTTATAATGGAAATAAATACTTTTTATTCCAATTGGTCATTATGTGCAAATGAAGGAAACCCACAATTACATGGATCAGGTGCTGTCTGCTTTGAACTACCATGACCATGGTTGGTTGATCTGTGGAGACCTTAAGGTCGTGGGATTGGTTTCAGGACTACAGGATGGAAACACAAAGTACCCATGTTTTCTATGTTTTTGGAACAGTTGGGCTGATAATCAACTTTATATCAGACAAGAATTGCTGCAAAGACAAATGTTGGAACCTGGTTTGTACAATATTCAGTCTCGTCCCCTTATTGAACCATACAACATATTACTTTTGCCCTTACATATCAAGCTGGCACTTATAAGGACTTTTTAAAGGAAATGGACAAGGAAGGCAGAGGGCTTAGTTTAGCAGACTAAGCAGAGGGCTTAGTTTAGCAGACGTTTCTTCGGATAAGCTTTGAAAAGCTTAAGACTTGCATTTTTGATGGGCCTCGGATACAGGAACTTGTGACGGATTCTGAAGGACGCTGAGCGCCTTGGCTATCGCTTAAGTCAGAAAGTACAACCTTTCTTTGAAACAACCGGAGGGAAGAATTGGAAAAAGAAGTAGACGACCTCCTAAAGAACTTCCAAAAATTACCGGCTCGCATGTCAGTCTAAAATGCACTTTCTTTGGTCTCACTTAGACCATTTTCCTCCGAACTGTGAAGACTTAAGCTAGGAAAAGGGAGAGCGTTTCCACCAGGACATTTGTGTCATGAAATAACGCTACCAAGGCCGGTGGGATGTGAACTTTCTTGCGGACTACTGTTGGTGTTTGAAAGAGACGTGGTGGCTAATCAGCATATGAGAAAGTCATTAAAGAGACCTTTCATCCATGATTAGCTTTTGTGTAATGTATAATCTCCATTTTGTGAAAATTGTTAGGTAAAATGCATGCTTTTTGAAAAGTACTAAATCAAAATTAAAGGTAATAAATAGCACTAAAGAGGGTTAATAATATTTCTTTTGCAACCTCGTATTTCTAAAAAACTTGACCTGATGGGACAAAATGAGTATGATTTTTGCATTTTGCACAGCAAACTACCCTAGAATCAGCTATCACATGACCTTTAAAGCTTCCCAAGGCAGTGTAATTGCTAGAATCATTTGTTCAGTCATAAATAAAATTATAACTTTTGTTGCTGTACGAACTCCCATACTGTCTTTAAATCATGCCTTCTACAAAACATTTTTCGGGAGTGTCTCAGAACACTTCCTGTACAAAGTACAAAGTACAAAGTACAGAAATTGGGATGACCTGGGCAGCTTCTCAAAATCTGTTGCGGTAATTTTGTAATGCTTTGGATAGCTAGCCACAACTTTTATTTTGTTTAAATAAATGTCAAAGGTTAAGTAATAGGTTAAAAGTACTGTAAAACTCACAATGAAAAATAATTTTCTAGAACTTAACGGTAGCCAATTTTCTACCGTTAAGTTCTAGCACCATGTAGAGGGGCAGTCAAAAGCAGAAAAGTAAACAAGAATTACAACAGAAGACGTAATAGAATTTTATTTTGCTTCCTAAAACCAAACATAAAATACAAATACATATTGCTGGTGGTTTAATATCATAATACAAGGACAAAGTTTCTAAATTACTGATCATAACAGCAGTGAAATGTGCCCTGCAAAAATTAGTCTTTACAAAGTTCAGGTTTTCTAAACCGCTATACTGTTGTTTAGATTCACCATGACCATGATTAAGCAAGGTCATATACGTCTGATTCATTTCAAACCAGTAGGCACTTGTATTATCAGAAACCCAACCAGTGCAGTTTTCCAAAACGTTATAGGTCATCAGATGAACTAAACCTCGGTCCTGATTCAGGTAGAAAGTAACAAAAAGTAATAAAACAGAAAGATAAAACAGAAAGATAAAACAGAAAGATAGAACAGAAAGATAGACAGACAGACAAACATTGTGTTACCTGTTTCCGTTACAAAATAATTGTTTAATGCCTACCTCAGAGCGTTAGTCAAAAAATGAGACACACAAAAAAACAAATTGAAACTAATTTTTTACAATATTTTGATCATTAGACACTGTTGCCTGGTGAAATTTAGCAATCAACATACAGAAATTATAAGAAGAATAAAGATTCCTTGCTTCTGTTTATGAGACACTCCAATTTATGAAGGTATTATGATAACTATATAGTCTGAACTGTGGAAAATGTTGTTTTTCTTTTTACTATATATCTTTTACAGATGTGTAAATTTTTGTGTTTACAAAGAGGAGAGGCATGTAGAGTGAGAACGGTTAGGAGAGAGACAGAGAGAGACAGAGACAGAGAGAGAGACAGAGAGACAGAGAGAAAGAGAGACGGAGAGACAGAGACAAACCTACGGACGGGCAGACAGAAAGAGATAAAGAAAGAGAGTAGAATAAGCAAAAAGAATTACAATGCAATCAATATCACACTCACCTCACACTCAACTTGAAAGTATCCACTGTTCAGCAATCGATATTACACTACAACGTAAAATCAAATAACAATGTTCTCGATGTTTTTGTATTGCCATTTTAAGTACTAGATATTTGTTTGTAAACACAAGGCACACTGAGCTTCATTTCATCCAAAAACATAAGAACCAATGACTTGCATATCTAGCACCACATTTGTATTGAACTTTGTAAATAACTAGGATTAATAAATATTTTTTTGGAGAGGGGTCGGACAAACATTTTCAGTAATAAAGGAATTTTCTGTTAGGTAAAAATGACTTTGAGTACAATATGGCCTTTTAACAAAGCTCTGGTTATCTTTATTTAAAGTTCAGTAATAGATACGTTTGTTCAGGTTAGCCTGTGAAATATTGATATTTTAATATTAATATTTTAGTGTTATTATTTCAATATTATTATTTTAACGTTATTAATTTATTTCTATAAATATTATTATTTTAACAGGTGTCCGAGGTAAATTTCTATTTGCAAACGCTGAACGGGAAGAAGTAAACCAAATAATAATTTTTTTGGCAGTTTAGATTTACTATGCCGTTTTCAGAAGAATCTTCCAACCTCCAATGTTCCCAATGTAGAGGAGCAGTACAACAGACGCGTGAAAAGTATCCAGACAGCTGATACAGACAATATTCCAAATGTTTAAAAGAAGAAGTCATCATTTCACTGGTTTAATCCAGAGCTCAAAGAATTACTCCATAAACAAATGATATCAAAATCTAACAACTTACAGTACAGACTCATCCCATGTAAATTCCAGAAAGAGCGCACAAAAAGCAAGAACCCTGATTAGAAGAGAAATGTTAAGAAGTTGAAAAAAGGAGGCACAATTCCTAACAAATATTAAGAAAAATTAAGGAAATTTCAAGTGAAAGATCAATTTCACTCTCTAGGTTCATTACTTCTGCCGATGGACCTATTCTGCATCAGGTATATGAACGTTGGGTATTTTATAGCAATGTATTCCAGAGCTATTTATTGATGATCCTCCACCAGAGGACATCTTTCTAGAATTTTCAGATACTGGCCCTCTTTACCCTCTTTACATAGACAAAATTATCAATCAAGATCCGCCTCTAGAAATCATACATCTGGTCAACACTTCTCTGTGGTTGGGAGTCATAGATGCTGACAACTGAAGAAGCATTATATATCTTATGCTTGATTACCTTTCGTCTTGCTCAACATGTTCATAAAATACTTGACATTCATTCAGCTCAGCATTATCTTTTTCTTTCATCTGCTTTTCCAACTTTTCATCGTTATCTCTGTTTTATCTGCACTAATCTTTAAATAACCATTCTAAATGCCCCTTGCTGTGCTACTAATCCTTTGTAAGAGTTCCTCCCTCTCTGTAGTAATAACTCGATCATCTACGACCAGTTGGTCACAGGGTATTTCTTCTCTTTCTAACACAATACGTCCAACATAATCTATAAAATGTAGAGATGTGGTGTTATTGCAGGATATTAGGCAATTCATATCTTGACAGGGTCAGAAATGATGATGTGCTAAAACGAATACGAAGTAAGTGTGAATTTTAGGAAACGATTAAAAACAAATAGATAAGATTTGTTGGCATTCCGTAAGAAAGCAATGACTGGAACATTTATAGGTATGATATGTGGAAAACGTGCAAAAGGGAGACAACAGATCACATATCTGTTAAATTTGGGGAATAGTGCAAACCATCTCCTCCAGGTTGCTTGCGACAGAAAAGCAAATAATGGCTTGGTTCGCCAAACACCGCATCGGTAATGACACTAAAGAAGAAGGAGGAAGGATGAGTCCTCAAAACAGGATTGGGAGGTGATGTCAAACGATAGGGATTTTGGGAAAGAAAGGTGAGCTAAAGTGAAAGATATGGTTGAAAAATGTGATGAACAGTGAAGAAGCAGTGATTAACAAGGGCAAGTGAGTCAGTTGGTAGAGAATGTGGTCATGACAGCCATTAGCACTGCTTAAATTCAGTTCCGTAAAGTAATTTTAGGAATCATCGCTATTTTCTCCATTAAAGTAAAAGAGTTTTAGCAATACAAATTGACTTCATTGTACAGCGAAAAGTTTTGCATTTTTCTTTATTCAAAAGCCGTCTAAAGACGCGATTCATCTACAACAACGATCAAAGAGTCTTCTTGATACAGGTTGAAGCTAAGTTAAGTTTATTTAGAAAGACTGCGGTTGTAGGGGGGAAAAGCCTATAGATATGGCTTTCAATCGGGGTCATCATTGGCTTAGGAAGTTTTTAGAGATAATAAAATACAACAAAAAAGTAAAATAGAAAGATCTGAGTCAACAAAAGTAAAATTATGGAGTGTTTACCGCTTTCTTCTTTCCACTTCAATAAAAGACTTTGAGTCCTGTTGGGTATTTTTAGTATTAGAAGCCATAACTAAACAAAAAGAAAAATATTTACAGCTCTTTGCCCGACAACTGAGTAGCCTACCAGAAATCAGTTAAAACCTGCAATATATCTGCAATACTTTCCAACTATTTCCTACTAACCTTGAATCTATCAACTCTTCACTAGATATCAGACCTCGTCAGCAAAAAGAAATTGTCACGGTTACAAAATAAAGCAATTGTTTGTCTCAGTAATTTTTGTCTTTAAAACTCTTTGTCTAGATGGAAAATTTCCTATGACCAATGTTGGACTTCTATAGAATAGCCTGTGAACATGGCTTTTTATGACCTTCTTTATTCTTCTCTGTTTAAGTCATTAAAACCTTTCCTCTGGAATTCCTGCTTCTTCATTATGACCTTAAAGTACCAGAAAACAATAGCCTTAGCTCTTTTAACTGCCACGTCCTCCAGCGCTGAAATATTGCTATTAGTATAAAACATGAAATTGGCAGAAGAATGCCAATAGCTCTTTATTTCTATTTAACTTTGATCTGGTGGTTATTGATCTTATAACTCTGGGTAGTTATCATTTCTATTTGCATTTTAAATGCCAAAGCTGACTCTAACAGAAGGAGGGCTTTTTGTCTGACAGGAAACATCTTTATTAGTGCTGGATTACCTGACAGTCTAATGTGGGTATTTGAAATATCTTTAAGTCGATGCTTTTACCCATTACAGATGTAGCCTTGGAAATGCGTTGATTTCTCAAAAGATAAATCTGGTAATAGTCTTTTATTTATAGCAGCATTTTAAATTTGTAAAAGGAAAAACCAGACCCTGCATTCTTGGCAAAAACAGTAGCAATGTGTTTACTCCTTTATATAACTCCTTCCCTTTTGAGCAACTATCAGAATTTTCTGAGACATTTTAGCTATTCTGTACTTATACAATTATTTCAAAGTTATATCTTAAACAAAAACATAACAAAATTTTTTAAAACATTTTTCTTAGCAAGCTTGTCTTTAATAAACACATTAATCCTCCCTCTTGTAAAGAATATTGTTGTGGTATTCCAAATGTGAAATGCCTTTTCTATTTTTCCCTCATTTTAGCCGAACAGAACCGGATCCGCCTTAAATAGTAAACATTTTACTAATCACACACTTCTCAGTTTTTAAGGTTCTCCTGTTCTCTACTTGGTACATATACATGGAATGCTTTACTTAAAAGGCAATTTTCCAGACTTGAGTAATTTATTTTGATTTCAAATTATTTCATTTTATGACCTACCTAAAATAGAAATTTTTATTTCCGTATCTCAGTCTTCATTCTTCGAAAAGTTTCCAGATATCATCCTCCCTGATTCATTGCCTGAAATAACCATTTTCCAAGAATAGGTGCGTTAAAAACGTTATTACTTAGGAATTACGTGACCTAAGCAAAAAGATAAATCGTCTGTAGAAACTTGATTACTTAGAAATTGTTCCACCTGGCTTTATTAGTAAACAAGTCAAGATACTCATTTCTTCCACTCACTTGTTTTTTTGCATCTTGTTTGTTTGTCTTGTGGTTTCTTTCCTTCTCCAACATGTAGTACTGTGATCCTATGTTTAGTCATGGATAATTCTCTATGTATAGTTAACAGGATTTCATCATCTTCTATTTCCTTGTATACACAAAATAGGACTTCTTTTAAAGTCAGTCACCCTCACTGCTTTTTTTTTGAAAAATGATGTGCTTTTTTAAGGCACTGTTGCAGTTTAGTATTCCCAGAACTAACATCGATTTAATTTCCTTTCACCTTCATCTTTGCGTCCCTCAAATAAAAAACCACGATGTACTTCAAAGCAATTCTCTTTGTGCCTATTAAAAGAACATTGCTTTTAGTCCTTGAAAAAAGCCCCCATCTCCGTAGGTATATCTCTTATCAACGCGCTCAAAAATATGCTCAAATATATCTTCAAACACTTCCTTTATTATTTCATGCCTTTACCTTGTACGGTATAGGCAGATATGGTATTGACAACAGGTCTAACTCTTCCATTTTCGAGTTGTGTAAACATAAGGCAGTCTGTTGTTCTACTAATCTGAGCTACCCTTTTGAAAGTTCTTTAATAAATAATCTACCAACTTGATTTTTAGCTTCACTGTCCCACAATAATATAAAACCTAATTACTTATAATTAATTCTGCTGTTTTCTTTTTTCTGAAACTGCAAGGTGGTATATGAACTGATTAAGTTTTAGTCTATTTTTTCACCAGAAAGAGATATTGATACCCCCTAATTTTGCCTAAGTTGTATTTGGAGAACAATATTTAGTAACAATGAGGCAGGGCAGTTCGGTCGGATGCATTTTATGGCGCCACTTGACCCTCTTTTTCAATGAAAGCTTAGGACTGGTTTCAAAGAAGCTAAATGGGTTCTCTGCATGACACTATATTGTGAAAAGAAACACAAAAAAGACAAATTTTTCAAAAGAGAAGAAAACACTTGTTGATTACAGTTGTAGCGACTCAGCTCCCTTCCTCTGGATACAGTCGTTATAAGCAACGCAGTTTACGGTAACCTTGTGCAGGCAATCCTACCGGTTGCAGGTATTAACAGCTGAAATAGGATAACATGCATGTGTATCGAAAATGATTATTGTGATTCTTAGGGAGATATTTTTAGTCTGGTGGTATAAGATTATTCTTAAGACCTGTGGTATCTTGATATCATGAATAAAAATGAATAATGACAAAAAAACTTTAATCTAAAATCAGCATTTGGGATTAGCACGGCAAAATAACTTAGGGCGTAATGACGATTTTTGTGATCAATTGCGATAACTGAAATCTGGTAGAATAGATCGTGAAGGTAACTAATCTTTTCTTCATGTTTGGTACTTGTGTCTCACTGGATTTATTTTGCGCCAGCAGTGTGTTTTCCAGAAATGACAATGGGTACGAGAATTTCTGTACCCACAGTTGCAGCGCGATCACAATTTCTCAGATGACATAACAGTTACTATCACATTGTTTCGTAAAAGGAAGCAAGAAAGAGTTTTTACTGTGTTGATCCCTTTTATTCATTTTTTATGCCAACCTGATCCTCGAGGAGCGAAAAATAGGCCTTTTTTAACCACGGTTTGAGTGGTATAAATTGTTTAGCTACATATGGAGCATGGTGATCTCATCCAATAAGAGATCTAGTAAGCTCTAGTACGAGCATTACCATGCCACAACGGCACTGAATGCCTGAGTTGATACTTTTTGCGGAACGACATAAGTTCTAGACAGCTGCTTAAGCTGCTGGTAAGCCAATTGAAGAATACACCGCTGGTCTAAAGTCCTTATCTTCAACGTGCCAGTTCGGTGATATTTATACGGAAGCCTTATGCCATCTTTTAGTCTCAGCATTACCTCAAAAATAAGGAAATTCCAATGCCATCTACTGACAATACAGAATGTGAATGCTGAGACAGCAATAGATAACTGCATTGCGAAAAAAATAGCTTCAGAGGCAAGCCTGGTCTCAATGTGATTAGTAAAGATTGAAAAACTATATTTTTCAATTACCATGTCAGGCCGTTCTAAATCCATTTGTCCGTTTGTCAAATCCATGTAAATCCTGTGTTAGTTTGGAACATCTTCAGAGCTGATACCGTACTTGCAAATCTGTGCCTTATAAATGGCGACGTAAGGACCACTTAAGGAGGATCGGCCATCACGATTTAACCTCGATTCGATACCCATGAAATAAACAAGCCAGAAACAACAAACACAACAGAGGGCGAACGATGGATTTTAGAAACAGATTGATTGAAGAACATGACTAAAATGATAGACGAAGTCAAAGAAGAGGAAAAGAAAATATTTTGGCTTTGTTGGCCACAGAAGAAAAACTAAAACCTTTACTGTAAATTCACTGTAAACGTAGAAGGGACTAATAGTTTGATGGAAATTGACACTGGTGGCTCTAGATTAACTGTAAATAAGTAGTGTTTTAGCATTTAGACAAATATGATATATTTAAGTCTAAGGACACTAGTATTAAGGTAAAGAGTTATACTAGTGACGAATGAAAGTAACTCTTTGTAGATATGTAAAAGAACCGGTTAAATAAAGTAAAATGAAAGTGGATCTTTTAGGTCTTCTAGTGACACAAGGTAAGCGTTGGACATTGTTGTGATGTGACTGGTTGAAACATATTTTCTTGCAAATGAGCAAATACTTTCAGCCCCACTATCGAATCTCTAAGACCATCACCTAACATTTCAACCAGTATCAAACCACAAGTATCACTACCTTTTTCAACAGAATTTTCTAATAAGCTTAATACTGTTTTCAAGCAGTACAGCCAGATTTTTTGCCCTTTCAAAACTGTCATCCGTTGTTTCGTATCCAGGATTCCACTAAACCTATATACCAATCTAGTGCTTCAAATGCCGCGGTCTGTTCAGTATTTTTACTAGAACAGGTTGAAGAAGAGTTTTTGAGAGCGATCGAGTTTAATATATAGGTCTCGTAGGGAGAACAGTATTTCAAATTTACTGATTACGAGTTACTTGCATAAAAATTATGAAATAATAATAATAATAATAATAATAATAATAATATGTTGTTTCCCCTCGCTTACAGTGAATTCCAAACTTGTCATGCATTGCAATTAGCCTAAATTTTTCTGTCCAGCCTATATTTGACTTAGCAGGTGCCTTCAACCAGCCACCAAACAGCTTTTGGTGTTTTAGGTGTTCACGAGACTTTTCGTGTTGAATGCACGTAAACGTTTGCTAGCAGCAATACGACTTAGTATTGGGATGAAAACTGAACCCTCAAATTTTTCAGGCAACTAAGAATAAATTTTTGACTAAATTACTAAACATTTTGNTGGTGTTTTAGGTGTTCACGAGACTTTTCGTGTTGAATGCACGTAAACGTTTGCTAGCAGCAATACGACTTAGTATTGGGATGAAAACTGAACCCTCAAATTTTTCAGGCAACTAAGAATAAATTTTTGACTAAATTACTAAAACATTTTGGAGGCTATTGGTGTTTTAGGTGTTCACGAGACTTTTCATGTTGAACGCATATAAAGGTTTACTAGCAACAATACGACTTAGCATTGGGGATGAAAACTGAACCCTCAAATTTTTCAGACAACTATGGATAAATTTTTGGCTAAATTACTAAAAGATTTTATCTTTTTGATGGCGCATTAGTAACCAAAAATTCTCTTGAAGAGCATTTGGCTATATTATCTGATGTTATCTCTTGATTTAGTAGCTATAGTGTTTAGTTAAATGAGGTAAAATGTAGGATTTTACACAAAGAGCTCCAGAACTTAAGGCATAAGCTATGCAAGGTCGGTATTACTCCATATTATGTCACATCAATTAAAATATTTAATTTTTTTCATATTTATATAAACATTTATATGAATGTATAAATCCTTACTGAACTTATAGGATTATCTATACTTATTTCGCAAGCCCTTCTTTCTTTTCTGTTTTTACAGGAATATCAGGGTCCATAAATACTACAATCATCAAACTTGAATCAGGACAAGTCCAATGTCTGTTTTTTTCCCCAGTGTTTTCATGCTTGGTATTGTCATGTTAACAATTGTTAATGAAAGTTATTTTAGGAGACAGGTGTCACAAATTCGCAGAGGTTTCCCAAGAAACATTGATGACAAGCTGAGATATTGTCTTAACTTGCTAAAATATCTAATGGTCTCTTTTTGAAACATAAATACAAATATTTTGTTATAATTATTTATCAAAACAATAATGAATGCGTTTCTCATCTCGACAACAAACAGAAGATAGACTACACAAATACATACATTTTTTTAATCATTTGTCAACACAATAATGAAAATAATTCTTATCTTGGCAGCAAATGGACGGCTTCCAGGAGCAACACAATTTCAAGAAACTGTTTTCTTGTAAAAGAATAATCCATATTAAAAAACCAGAAACCGTTCAATACAGTAGAAAAAAGCTACCGTCCTTTTACTTCAAAGTAAAATCTCACTGATTCGACATACAGCTAGACCGTGTACTACTTAACAAACGTATCAACATGCTTCATTTGAAAAAAAGTTGAAATACATCAATGCCATAACACAACTAGGAAATTAATGAGACTTTAGGATGCTAAAACTATCTAAATAAACCCTCCCGTTATTACAAAATTGTAAATTATCCTTATCGTTACACGTCCCTTCCAAATCTAAGCATATTGTGGTGAGCCGTCGACACATCGACACAATTCCGTTTAAGGCAGGATCAATTTATTCTAAGAAAAATGAACTTTAAACCAGGGTCAACGGGGATTATGGACGGTTTTTCGAATCCAATCAGGTGCACAGCAATGAATAGCAATCTGTGTATTTCAAAATTCGTAAAACGATAATTTATGGGAAATTTCCTGGAATACTTTTAGTTTACACAATTTAGTCAAGAAAGAAAGTTAATTTTACCAATATGTAACAACTTCCGGTTTTTTGTGGCATCTCAGGACATTATTGACATAGTTTTGCTGATGCTATTTGTAGGCCAAAACAATTTATTCAAGCCATGGCAGTATTTAAAAAAATTGCAATGTCTTCCTCCCTACCAGCCGTCTGTATTCCTATTCAAGTTGTAGCGTTTCAATACCAGAGAGTATAATGGGAGCATTGCGATTCTGATAGAGCAATTACTTTTCAAAATGTAATAGTATTTGAAAAATGATAGTAATTAACACATGATGTAACTTAAGACATTTGAGAACACTAAATAATTTTCATTCAAATGTACGAATAAATGACCAAGCATAACTTTCTATTTTCTCGTTTTAATTAGGATCCACAGATGTATGCTATCAGAATATTAACCAAAGTTTGAAAATACATTGAGGATACTGTGCACTAAATAGCAGGAAGCGTCCTTGACTCATTATCCTTTCCACGTTAATGGATATAATACAGAATATGGTAGACTCCAATAACTTTGAAATAAAACTTTCTAAATAACCCGTGTTTACAATATTACGAAGGATCTCAACTAAACATTTAATTTTATAAAACAAGGACTACGCCTCACCAAAATAGCGTTAGTTCATTATCAAGTGAAACATCATTTATTTCTCTATTGGCAAACGAACAAATAGACCTAAAGACGTTCTTGAAGACCAGTTTTGCAAAGCTCTGCAAAAGTGCCAAAATTTCTGCCATCTTTGCCACAGCAATTCCAAAACATCTTTTTGTACTCCATAAGAAGATCTGGTGACCGAGAATCAATCACGTCTCTTCATAGTAAAACGTTTTGCCAAGTGTCACTGGTAACAGGCTTTATCCATTTCCTATTTGTTTTCCTTATTGATAAAAACACAGTTGACGTGTGTTTTCTTATTCTGACATCTTGGTTCAGTTGATTGCTAACTAATACTATTTTTACAAAAATAAATGCAATTTTAATTAGAATTTTATTCTAATTATGGTTTATTATAATTAGGATAATTTATAATTAGAATGATTTATCATAATTAGGATGATTTCTCATAATTAGAATCATTTATCACGTTTTTCTCTTTTCATATACGTTTCAGTTAAGTAATTTTACCAAATTTGCCCACACAGCCATTGATCACGATAAAAAGCTAAATTTCATCGCTACAATTTTACCTAATTAGATTAAGAAAAGAAATCCCTTTTCTTCACATATGAATTTCAACCGCTTGATATAAGGTCATATCCAAATCGCTCAGTTTTTCGACTAATAGTGAATTTAAGCGCTTAGATAGATACATTTAATAAAACACTTGTCCAGCATTACTTTTGGTTTTTATCAGTTAATCTGATAATGACCCTTTTACTTGCTTTCAGAATTCTCGTATATCATTTACCTAGACATATTTTGAAATTATCTTAAAATACGTCATAACCTGAACGTACAAAAATGGTGTGTTGTAAGCAACGAGGTTAACTTCTTTATTATACATCAAAGTTCCTGAAACATAATCAAGGACGATATTGTATTGGAAGACGACTGAATTATATCGAAGACATAGTGAAAACAAACAATTCATGATGTTTCGCATAAATACTCAAAGTTGATTTTCTGCATTTATATAGGAAGTGCGAAAACGGTCCAAAGATATACCTTATATCTTTCTGAAAGTAGTTAAGATGTTCTTTATCCTCTCTTGTGGAGGTAAGAAATGGGCTGTCGCTCCAAAGCTAGAATAGTATGATATACTTATTATAGATCTTTGAGTTTTCTTTAAATGAACATTTCTATTCAGCACTGCATTTAATAAAACAATTTGTTGCTTTTTCTACGTATAGGCGTTTTATGTCCTGCACTCATTTTATTGTAATTTTCCCAACATTCATGTCAAGCTTTTTCACATGTTTTAAGCTCTCAGTTTTAAAAATAAATTTTAAAACATCAGCTCGATTTGCCTTCCATTTTCATTTTGTGCAGTAAAAATTAAACATCGAATTTCTTCGTGTTTTGAACTGCACGGAAACAGTTTTTTATATTGTTTATGTCACTCAGTAGATTTAATTATTCATCATCATTGGGTGCTATACTGCAGAGCAGCGTCAGCAATCATGGCTCTCCACAGTCTCCGATCACCTATGTTGATGAAAAGTTATCTGCTGTCCTTCTTCAGCTGCCGCTTCAAGTTATTCATTAATGAATATCTAGGTCTTCCTCGTGTTTTATTTCTGATCATTACATGAACTAAATGTTCTGATCTTTTGTATGTAGATTAAATATGGACAGATATGGTGGCTTTGGTGTTTAAAAAATGTAATGGCCAGTCTCTTACAACAAGATAGATGATGAAGGTAGGTTCTGACATGACTTTTCTCTTGTTTAAACTTTGACTCGAATTGTTGGCAAGCCAACTCGTAGCGTATCTCATACGGGCATTATGCAAGCTTTCTTTAACTTTTTCTCACAATGTTCTCTGAAAAGTGCAAACCAGCTGTTTTATCTACCCTCGAAACTTCCAACCGCTTGGCTGTATTTATTAAGATCGAGTCTAAGTTCAAAGAATCCTGTGATATCCTTTCCTATGGCAAGTCTGATTGGTATAGCTTTAATCTTTCATTTCTGTTATTTTTTCGCATCCTATGTTTAGAAAGAATGTGTTCTCAATTGCGTTTGACATATGTGATTGGTTAATTGCTTGCAATGAGAGTTTTATACAGCCAACGAAAATACAACAGAAAACAAACAACCAGCAGCGAAAATCCCATTAACAGAAAAAGGCAAAGGAAAAAGAGAGCAGAACCTCGGGCATAGTTCTAAGCTATAACCAAGAAATGTTTCAACTTTGCTGTCAGAAAATCATTTCAAAAGAGACATTTGACTATTAGAAAAGTGTTTATTCTAAATTAATAATAGAAATATTGATCATCGTTAAAGAGAATAATTGAATATGTAAGAAACTTCAGGATGGCAAGGCAACCATGTCCTGTTCTTTTTTCATTCAGACTGAAGATATTCTATGCTTTTACAAAGATAATGCATCTGCCCCAGGTCTTCAAGCTTCAAAAGCACCATATCTACCTTCTTTGATTGTTGTTGATGAAATGGTTACATACCTTAACTCCTTTATTTGCCTACCTGCGTATTTATTATGTCTAGCAATGGCTATCAGGTAAAATTACGGAAGGTGCTTACTGGCTACTAAGGTTGTGCATGCTGTTAAAAATGTCCTTTGGTTCCACAACTCCTTCTGCTGAACTGTTTATCTACAATCCATTTCCCCAGATAGTACTCCTTTCCATAGTAGGCATGGACCTTCAAAACGGCCCTGGTAAAAATAACTGATTGCTTTGTTACCAGAACATTAAAATTAATTCTTGAAAGTAGCTGGCATGACTTTATTTCTAACAAAGACAGAATTTTTTACATAAAAATAACCAGGCTTGCTATTCAACTTAATGTCTGCTGGGCAGGAATTTCTTTTATTTTCGTTTTACAATCCTATCTTGTTTATCCAAGCCCTCACGGAGCACCGCTCTCTCAACAGATTTATGTAATTAAATGAGATCTCCATCCCATTGGAGCCCATAGCAGACCTTTGTGCTCTGGTCTAAAATGATACCACATATTCCGCCCTCCTTTCGTTTATCGTATCGATACCATGCAGCTTCAAGCCTCGTAAAGAAGAAAGAATACAAAATAATCCAAAAGGCGACAATCTCCTTATGAGCTTTCTGATTTTGTACAGCTAGACTGAAATAAAAAAGCCCCTAAATCTAAGGTAAAAGAGTTGAGGCGTGACAAGGAATAAGACAGGGCTATTACAATTATACTAGGCAAAGACCTACCAGTATCGATTGTGAAAAGCTGATTAATCTTGTTTCATAATAAACCCAAAGATTTATGTTTATTTATGATGGTAACAGCTGCCTGAGCGAATAAAGCAACTGTAAGGGATATTTTAGTCGAGACTCTGCTAATACCATTATATATGAGCATCGCTGCTGTTTCATTACAATTATTTTATCATGGTTTAGTCGCTATTTATAAGAAAGATAATAAGATAAGGTAACATCTTCAAGAAATATTTAATTTTTTAATAGATACTGAATTGCGCGCACTGAAGTTTTATCGCTGATGTTCTCATAGTTTTTTTAAGACAATCCAGATGAGTAGAAAGCTAAATGGAAAATATGAATTACACTCCGGGCAAAAGATTTATTAAAAGACAAGCTACTGTGTTTCAGTTAATAAGGTTAGAATAACGAACAATAGGAGGTGGAACAGAGACCAAGACTGCTTAGGATAATCCCAAAGCAACTCATTTCTGTTGTCTAGATAGATATTAGACTTGTGACTCTTTACCAACTATTTAGGGTGCACTCTGCGCTGCCGCTAGTCTGGTCAAGACATTAATTCTCTTTTGAATATTATTATCTTAACTGTGAATTCTGTAACAACGAATATCTAGATGATAAACAAAAATGTATTAGGTTTTAAAAGGAGCGCATAGAAAATTAGTATTTAGTTGCCACTTACTTTCCGCAACTTTTTTAAGACAATAGACTGAAAGACAACGGAAAGGGGACCAAACAAGAAGAGGAATTATTGAGCATTGTTGGAAATTCAACCACAGCTTACAGAGCGACAAATTAGATATAGAAGGCAAATAAGGTTTGATTGCAGGTAAAATCGAAGAGACAAACCACTTTGTCATTAATAGAATCCAAGACGTTGTATTTTGCATCTTTTTTTTTGCAACATCCATTTTTTTTTCACAACATGATAAAAACACCAATTTAAATTATTCCCTCAACGCTCATAATCCCAGAAAGTGCCTTGTAGAACCGCAAAATTTCTTACATATCTAGAATTTTTCATCAATATAATTACTTTTGATGAACATATTGCCATTAAATGTAATTCAGCGGAACTTATTATACCTCTGACGCTAAATTATGCTAATTATACTAATTAATAATATTACTCTGAGTTTTACTGTTCTGGCAAAAAAGATAACATCTAAAGGAATAATCTAATTTATTGTTTTCAAACTTCCTTCGGCTTACGTCCTCCGTTTTATAAGCTATACATAGCGTAAATCTGCTCTATAGAACAACCTAGTAATGTTTATTTTCCGGTTTTTAGCTTAAAAGTTGGCCTTTTCATATTTCATATTTTGCATGAAAGTTCCTGTGGGATATTTGTTTACCAAAGGTGGCGGTCTATTAAAATTGATTTCAATTTTCAATCCTAGTCCATAACTAAATCTCTTGAAACAAAATTTTTTTTTTCTTTCTTTGAGTTTCCTCAAGACACAAAATTGTGTTTCCAAGAAATAGATTATAAATTAATAGTAATTGTATTAAGTTTTAGTATTTCGGAAGTGATGCTTTTTAAAAACACGTCCCATAGGTATGTTTTTACAAATACTTTTCTTTTGTTAGCAAAATTGCTTCTATCAAGCAATACCTGACTCGAAAATACCTAATAAAACTTAGCATAATGGCAGGCGGATAGCAAGGAAACAAAATGAAATAAGAGTGAATGGGAATAGGGATCAGCTTAGGCAAGATCTAGACATAAATGATCTGAAAATCACTCACTTCACTTCAGGTACCTTTGTTGCGATGAAGGTTGGCTGTCATGATGCCCCACCTAGTCCGGTCTTGTGCTTCGTGGAAGATGCTCGTTTCTCCCCCCAGTTGTCCATCTCTTAATATTATCCGTCCACTTGTAGAGGGGTCTACCTCTGGGTTTCCTACCAGCAATCTTCCCTGCCAAGATATTGTTTTGGTGTGAAGTATATCTTGCTATGTGTCCAAAATAATGAATCTTTGAGGTTTTTGTTTTCTTTGATAACAGTCTTACTGTCCCAGCAACTTGTAATACTTCTTCGTTCTCCCGGTGTTCTGTGTAACTAACATTAAGCATCCTTCTTAAGAGCAACATCCCCAGCGCTTTAATCCTCCGAATAGTTGTCTTGTTAAGAGTCCACAACTCTGATCCATATAAAAAGGTTGACTAGATAGGGCATTTTACCATTCTGTATCTAAGCTTCTTGTTGTTTTGACAATTGCTGAGCAATCGTCTCATTTTCAAAAAAGTTGTCGTAGCAATTGTTATTCTCTTCCTTATTCCTGCATCACACCTGCCATAATTGGTAATCAGAGAACCTAAAAAAATAAACTCATTTACATTTCCGATGCTCATATCCCCAACTTTTAATTTATTACTGGACGTGGCTGGTTACGAGAAGTCACCATGCACTTGGTTTTTGCTGTGTTGATCGGAAGTTCTTTTGCTTCCCCACTTCTGCTGGCTACGTCTAACATTTCTTGAAGGTTAGCTTCGCTGTCGGCCAGTAGAACTGTGTCATCTGCGTAATAAATATTATTTATATTCCTTTCAACTACAACTATTCCTCTAGATCATCAATACCTCTTAGAATAATTTTTGAATATAAGCCAAACAGACAAGGAAAGAGTGGGCATCCTCGTCTGATACATCATTTGATTGCTTTTTATTCCGATAGATCCTCGCCAATACGCATTGCTGCTTCTTGATCCCAGCACATATTTCAGATTATGTGTAGGTCTTTGCCTTTAAGGCCTACGTCTACAAGCATTTCTATGAGATCATCGTGTCGGACTTTATCAAATGAACGGGCAATGCAAGCTGAACAAGTAGATATCTTGTTCGACTTCTATTGCCCGTTCAATAATGATGCAAAGGTTGAATAATGCTTCTCTAGCTCCTACACCGCTTCTGAAACCGTACAGTTCTTCAGCATGCTGTTCATCTATTTTTCTTTCTATGCGACCGTGAAAGATTTTCAAAATCACTTTCACGAAATTGCTCATTACACTGGTGACTCTATGGTCTTTACACTCTACAGCTCTAGGCTTTTTCGGCGAGGCTATGAAAGTTGAACACATATTGTTTTGTATGATTCCTGAATCATAAACTGGGTTTTACAACTCAATCAGCTCTTTTAACCCTATTTCGCCTAATGCTGCTAGCATTTCCATGGATATGTCATCACGTCTCATACCTTTACCTTTTCCCAGCGTCTTTAGGGACTGTTCGACCTCAGTCATTAGTATCAGTTCTCCTTCTAGTTACTCTGCTAGGTGTGGTCCTGTTCAAATTTCCATCATCTGTCGTCAACTTGTCAATGTACTCGGCCCTATTGGTTACTACATCATCTAGATAGAATGGTATATTGTCTAGACTCTCTTTTATTATTCCAGTTCCCAATTTCCTAGTTTATCCAGCTATTTGTCCTGTAAATATTGGAGCTTTATCTTGTCATACAAGAGTCATAGGCTTATTCCGAGGTACATCTTTAAAGGTAATTCTCCCATTGTCTAGAACCTGGACGTGAGTTGGCAAAGCTGTTTTATATTTCTATGGCGCGGGAAAATAACTGCTTAGTGATGACGTGTGTGTGTGTGTGTGTGTGTAAGCTGCTGGAGACCAAGTGAGTAGGCTGCACCGGGAATATCTCTCCCAACTACAGGGGCGTCGAAGACGCACATTTCCTGGTTGGATTTTTAAAGAAATTTCTCCAAATCGACGACGAACCAGATTCAAAATCACATGAACGACGAGATCGATTTCTTCAATGGTACGGAAGAACAGCTTGAATCGAAGGCTATTCGTTACTAACTAGTCAGAAAAACCTGGCTAATCAGCATCCAGGCATCACCACGTGGAGGTTGCCTTCATGGACGCCCAGTGATGACGTACGTGGTGACAGGGGTCGAGTTGCATGATATACTGCTGATGTGATTGTTGTAACATAATAACTGAATTGTTTCTTTTATTATTCTTGTTGCATTGGCTTCTATGTCTATATTCTGTTTATTTTCCCAGTCAACGATGCAATTTTGGGTCGCAATCAAGTCTATTATTCAAATCCTCCAAAATTATTTCTTCTTTCACTCTGGCTCATGGGCAAAACTTTTTTTGGCTAACAAAAATTCAAAAATACCAACAAGAGTTATTGGAAAATCGATTTTCCCAAACTCTGGGGTAGGGGGATAAAGAGGAAGAATGTTCCCTCCAGTCTCTCACTGGCATCAATATCAATGTAGTCTACCCGCAAAAATTATATATACACTATTTTAGTCTTTTCTCTATATTTTGGTACCGAGTCACCTGCGTAAAAGAAAAGCGTTCCAATATAATACCGGCTCGGTTCTATATAACTGTACTCAGATCCCTAGTCTAGACGAAATATAAGTGTTTTGACGTAGCGGCAGCTCTAATAAGATATTCCTCGTCGTTGAAAATACTTTCACTTAGGAATAAGATAGCTTATATACTTTAGATCGTATTTACTACCAGAATTCTTCTTATTGCACTGAAAAAAACAAGATTTCTAAAACTAACTGCAGCTGAAAAATATTGGTAAAAGGCCAATTTGAACTAGTGGATTGGGAGTTATAATATTCACATGACAGGTGACACCTGAACTTGTCATTGTAGTTAAGTTTAGAGATATTTCCAGTCAAAGTAAACTAAAATTAAAGGCAATTAGGATTCTCCAGACAAACGTTTGTGATAGATAAACAATCAGCAAGTAGCAATTACAGATTTGTGTTAGATATTGAGGGTTCAGTACCAGAACCCAGCATTCAGCATTTTCAGCGTTTTTTACTCTTTGGTGTCAGATATAGATACTGTCATATTCTTTCATGTGAACAACTGCATTCAGTCCAGTAACCAATATTTATTGATTTATTGATTGGAACCGAAATTATGAACTGAATTTTTTGTATAAGTCTCTCCAGGCAAAACACTTAAAACGTTATCTTGAAAATATAGCCAAAAACAAGATACTTGGTTCTGGCACTAAACCCTCGAGAGGTTTATTTATGAACTATATAGTTTTTTGTTCGTGTAATAAAATGCAATTTTTGATTTGCTATTTAGTATAAAAGTGACCATTTAAAAAAAACAACTTGCCATACGACTGGGAGAACGACAAGCAGGGTCCTGGTAATCGTTTTGTGTAATGCAATACAGTGAATACACAAAAAAATTAAAAAAAGCACAAAAGTTAAAATAAACAAACATTGATTTACAAAAAGGTGTCAACGAAGGAAATATTGACAATAAAATAAACATATTCCACCCAAAGGACACATATCTGAATCCCACAAACTAAACATGAAAAAGGGTCTTGGAATTTGGTAAAACTGGCATTTAGTTTTTATGGTATATTTTTTTCTCTAAAAATACTGCATCCAGCCAAAATACTTGCTTTAAATAGACACCTGTTAGTCTCGTTTGATTTATTCACTTCACATACTTCATTTTTGGGAAATCTTACATAGAGAACGAAGTGAAACCTAACACTGATCCCAGTCTTCGTTCTTTTCTTCAACGAGTCTTCTGCTTGCATATCAATGAGTTCCAAATGCAGTTTAGCTGGCAACTGGTCAAGGTGCAGTCATTGGACCTTGGAATACAAGTATGTCACCCTGAATGTCTAAAACTCTTTTACGAAATACTTGTTTAAGTCACGCATAAACTTCTTTGAAAACTAGAGCCTGGCATTTAAAATTCCAGCTCAAAACTGTTAGCAACTTAATGAAAAAATGAGATGTTTGCTCCCAGTTGTGCCACAAACAATGAAACTTCCCAAAAATATGCTTTGATGATCCTCTACAGATCACAGAAAAGGCTATCTTTTCTTTGAAGTTTCAGGCTCAGTTAATACATGACGGGCATCATGTTAACCACGAGTGGCAGCTTGGACAGCCAGTTAGGATCTGATAGCATTGAGAAGAGTAGGTTAGCTCCATCATTTCCAGTGATAAAAGTATGTTCCTTTTTAGAGGTTGTAAAAAATAGGATTTTAAGGCATCTGAGCTACCTAACCTCCCTGTTATGAGTAATTTGATCACAAAATTTCTGATCAAATTCCTCAAGAATTTCCTGAAGCTGTGGTCAATTTACTTTTCAAATAATGTTCATCACAGAAACGATTAGTTTTAGTACACAAGAAATATATGACTCTTTTTCCCACAGAGTGCTTTCTGGAGTATAATGTGTTGTGTAAGGACAGTTCCTGGGAGATTAATGTATAACTTAGTCCAGCCCTTTCCAATCCTCTTTCTCACCCCAGTCATGTTTTTTCTCGCTATATGTGTGTCAAAGGATCTTATTAAACTGCTAATAGACCCCTGTAAACATTTTGTACGTTTCCACAAAAATACTTTTTCTGGTTTTTGTTTTGTACACGTTGAAATTGGGTACAACTCGTCTGTTCTGAGATCCAACTTACTGTCGCGAATGAATTCAAAATTATGGTATACTCTGAGATAAGTAAATTCAACCCCAGTAAATACTTCAATAAATCCTCAGCTTTCTGATGTACCTGTAGCGCTGTGTTCTTACGAGTCACTTCCGTTTTCAACAAAACTGAACCTTCTGAAAGAATGATATTTCATAACAAATTGTTTTTCTGAAGACAAACGTTTTCTGCTTCCATCATACACTTTTTGATGTTGTCGTCAGCAACAGATTTTTTTACTCTTCCATCTTATGCAACATGGTAGTTCACTTTTATAAACATATTATTGTTTGATAAACATAAATTTTCAACACAGCATTGTATGTGTAAATAAATACAGTACATGACTTTCTCTGTTACGAAGCCGTGTAACCATCTGCCCTTTTAATAAACTACTTGAACTAGGCACTTAGAAAAATGCAGTTGAAACACGGAGCAGTCAAAGCAGCTCAAGACGTCATCGCATCTAAACATTGCTGTTAGAGTGGTCAAACTGGACATTTCGTGGTCATGTGCTTTTCCCTACTGATTTTAATTGGCTAGATAGTCAGTATTGAAGAAAACTCATTTTTTGCACAATGCGGCTGCAGATATGATGAACTGACCTCAAAAGCCGTAGTATGTTGACCCCTGATCTAGTAAATTTTTGCTGAGTAATTTTGTGAACCTCGTGGAATATTTTGGTTTTCATGACAAGTGTTTCAGTACCCATACAGGTTAGACTGTTGTCTGGTGAGGTTTTAATCTAGAATAGGAAGAATTTATTACAAGTATTTTGTTCTCTCTTTATCAACCTGGTATTTTTTTTAATTAACGCCCATTTTATGTTCCCATTGTAGTTCATTGAATTCTTCATTGATAAAAAATTGGAAATTAACTTGCCTGAAAAATTATAATGAATAAAACATTGAATCTGAAGAATAAGAACCTGGCAATTAAGAATATTACTGTTCTAAACTAGACTAAGTCTTCTCTAATGACAGCGTGTTAAGCCAGTTTAATCCGCTTGACGAGATGGCTCAGACTATTTTAGTTGTAATTTTCTTATTACTTTGTTGAAACAGACAACAGAGATATTCAGAATTAAATATTGAAAGGTTTCTTTCTGGATGCATACATTCGTATGTACTGATCAAAAGTAGTACATGAACTCAGAACATCAAATGATATGTATCTCCAGAAAGACATAGCCTTCTTCAAGAAAGTATTATTAAAAGTTTAAATTTAAAAGAATTAACTTTTGAGATAGTTTTAAACAGTATAAGTTCTTTTTAACGAAATAGTATGTAGTTCCGGCACTTGTCATTTAAGGTTTATGACAGAGTCGATTGGCTCTGTCCTGCAAACAATATGCAAAACAAATACGTATAACTCTTTACATTTTAGAATAGGAAGCCAGGGATAAAACTACAATTTAACTTCGGACTTTCACTACCATCAGCTAAATGTATATAAAAAAGAGTTTGCACAAGGAAAGTTTGAATAAAACTCGTTGAACCATTCCCAAGACAAATTTGATCTTTTAATTAGCAAATAGAAACATAGTTCAAGGCGACATTTATAGGTCATGTCAAATTTTGGATTCAAGTATTTTGCTTTGAGAAGGTCGCGATTTCCGATGAATAAATGTCTGTTACCTTTAGAAATATCAAAAAACGACAAAAATAAACATGAGAAAATTATCAACCTTTTTTCAATGTTTCGTCATTCATTATGGACATACTCATAGGATTGAGGTAGAACTGTAAATTACAACTATAAATTACAAAACGTCTTGGAAATAATTACAAAATGAGCTATAAGCATAAGTCATAGGAAATGGACTACGACGACGAAGTTAGTAAAACCAGAGTTTCTCATTACAAACATTGGCATGCAGAGTTAGCAAAAACTCACGAATAAGCAACGCTTCTTTTATCACTCACTGCGTGTTCGTTTTTCCTATCGCTAAGTTTGGAAATAGTCCCATATTTTGTTATTTCCTGTTTCATGCATGTAGATTGCAGGGCTCTAACCAGAAATTTAAAGATAAATCGAGACAGAAATACATGGAAGCTGAAGCCTTTCAATAGAGATAAAAAAGTATAAAAAATGACTCGAAAAAATTATACTACCGATTTGTGACAAAGCTCTTTGCGTTATGTGGGAACTAATAGATTGTGCTATTTGGTGATGGTGGTAGAGGGGGCAGGTAATAAAGTTTTTCATGTTTCTTTTCTAATTTTGATTATCTTTATCAACAGTTCGAATTCATTTAGGCAGAGAATTCAAGAAGTTGAATTGAACTGAAGATGTTGAAGTCTAAACAAAAGAAATGCGTATTGTCAATAAGCCAAATTTACCACTTTATATCACTTAACTAAAGGAGCATTGAATCAAACTTTAACTTTCTAATGTTCATTTTCGCAAAAGTTGTAAGCATCTCTTCCAAGTGTATCGGATCTTCAAATTGAATGGCAATAAGCGCCACGTTTGACAGAAGCTCCGGCGTAATTGGTACACATAGAAAGAGTGTAAACGTCATTTCGAGCTAACCCTTTTCTCTCGCTCAACTAAAGTTACAGGCAATGTTAAACCTATCTTTAAAAGAACGAATATGTTAAGAAATATCACTACATCGAAAGATTTCAGGACTTTGGCTATGGATTTTTGTTTCACTAAAGGTGACGAAAATTTATCACGCAAGCGGTTCAGTGCGGAAGGCACAAAATGAGTCGTTGGCAAGTCAGCTGTTTACATATCCACGACTTCAGATCGATCAATACTCTCTTCAAGAAGAGAAGGGACAAGGCCAAGTAATTTGCTTACAGTGGCCTGCAATTTAAAAAAAATTGGAATCAAGGTCAGTAAGAATATAGTCTTTGAAAGGAATTCCCAGATTTCTCATGCAGTATTCTCCCAAGCTATTGGCAGGTGCATTCTCCTTGTTTGTATATCACGTGTTGCTTAGTGACATTAAAGGGAAAGATCTTACCTTTTTGGCCATAACCAGGAAACTGGTGCAAATATTTTTCTTGGCAATGCCCAAGTTGTTCCTCTGCATCTCGAAATAGGTTCTGACTTCTTGAACCATTTCGTGGTCTCTGAAGATATCCAACGCTCACTTTTCTTTCTTCACTGTGACCCCATCAAGATGCACCAGAGATTTTGAACGTGATGAAAAATCGAAAAGAGGTGATGGATCCAAGAATAGACCAAGCATCTTGTTTTTACTCGAAGTCCCATGATACTATCCTGAAGCTCTTGTCCAGGTTTTTCGTATTTATTCCGTATAAAATCACTACAAATGCTAGGTATGACTCATGAAAATGTGTGTATGACTTCTGATGTCTCAGAAGGGCTTTTGTTTACGTCCAGATATGTCATTTGTTATGATGTGCTCCAACAATTCTTAGCCTGTAATTCTTGGTCTGTAATAGTGAGCTTTAGAAACAGCCTTGCATTTGTTGAATATAATGCGCACATATGCATGAGAACTACCAAGCCAATAACCAAATTCAAACAGTGTCCATAACACTGCATATAAACTGTTATGTGGTCAATCTTTCAAACAATGTTGACGTTACTCAAATAGCAGAAAGTGTAAGGTATTTTCGCGTTAGAGCGAATATTCAAAGGACTAGGGTATAACCAAAAAGAAGAATTTCAAGAAACCTGCACAGTAGAAATAGAACGTATTTTCATGCTCAGTCGATAGGATTTATGATCTAAATAACGGACATTATATTCAAGTGGATTTTGGATTCGTGTACCATGGCCGAAATCGAAGGCCTTATCTTACTTATGAAACAGTAAATAGAACAGCAAATAGGCCAACAACAACAGGTTCAACGTAAACGTGAGCAGATGGATCGTTTGATACAGATGTTTTTGTAAGAGGTAATTGTAAAATATTTTTCTAGAAGTTTTTTATGCCCTAAGTCTTCCTTTCTTTCTTTTTGTTCCTTTTTTGAACTCATTTGCTGGTCTATTGTTTAGCAATCAGAATAGAGACCGGACCGAGCATTCTTTTCTTTTCCATTCGTTCTTTTTGCAAACATACGGAAAACAGCGCAGGTCATTACTGTGACCCAAACTGCGCGAGCAAGTTAATCGAATCAATAACCAGTTGAGGTACGCCATTCTGTGCTTTTAGCTGTAACAAAGAAAGGACACAAAAAGCTAATGGAACGCTTTATTGAAGTAACAGCGAAGAGAGTGAGACGAAGGGCCGCGTTTAAAAAGACAGGTGCCAGGAACTCACTTTTCTCGAAAATAAAAAAATCCGGGTAGGGCCCGATTTTTCAAGAATGGACCATGATACGTAGCATGAACACGCAGGGTATAAATTCATAAAGATAATCTTACAAACTCGATGTCATACTTTTCCCAAACCCTTTCCTTTTCGAAAAGTATTGCTCATGAACCCAAAACTTTCACAAATACAAGAAAAAATATTAAATTGTAAGAACATTTTGTTTGGCTCAGTGGGTTAAACGGTGTATTCGCAGTGCCAGATTCGAGAGTTCAAAACAGGTTCCAAGTGCTATTTTCATTTATTTTGTTTGTTTATTTGTTGGGGTCTTTTATCGTCACGTTGCCTAGCGAAGTGAGTGGGTAGACCAATAAATGACCCAGTATGACAAGAGTTTTTGTGGCAGCTAGAAGAACAGGAGTGCCGTTTTCTCAACCATTTCTGTGCTGATGCGTTGCGTAGGAGAGTATTTTTACTGCAATAAATTGAATTCTGGGGCCTTGGAAAGGTGTCTGGCCACGTTCTAGATAACGTTTTATGAATTGTTGCTATGTCCCAAATCAAACGTTTAATTTGAACAATGAACAAACATTGGGACCGCCTTTGATTTCTTTCCAATTGAATCCAGGAGTGAAGCCTAACTCTGACGTAGTCATCGAGCCATACATTAGAACTATAGCCCGACTCCTTTAAGGCTTATCAGATTTTATAAATTTCGTGTTTTAATTTTATTATCTGGTGAACTTTATTTGCAGTTGGATTTCGGCAGTTTACGATATTGCTCATTTTGCTTTCTAATCCTCAATTTGTTAACTCGTGCAGCATAAGTGTGCTTTTATCATTTCGTTTTGAGGCCTTATCATTTTGTCCTTGAAGGAGAAACTAATGTGATTTTTAAAATGTGATTACTGAGGCCTAATCCAATTTTGTTAGACCCGGTTCGCTTATTAAAAACTAGGCATTTATCTGCATTTAATTACCCAGAATTGTACAGTCTCGCTGTACAATTCTCAGCTGTTCTCGGCGAGAAGCAGTTAGAGGAAGGCGATTGGTCGGAAGGCAGAGGCTGAGGTGGAGGGACATCCTGAAGCGGGACATTGACAGCAGAGGACTGAGGAGCTCGTTGGCGCGAACAACTACGTGCTGCTGACCCCTGACGACAGGGAAAACAGCAAATGGAAGAAGAAGAAGAAGAAGAAGAAGAAGAAGAAGAAGAAGTACAGTCTCGCTGTTATAAATGAGTTATAAAAGACACCGTTTATTTTCTTACCTATAGTAAGAAAAGAGTATATAGTTCAATTATAAACTGAGTTACAGAGCAATTTCAGTTTGAACAAGAAATATCAGTCAAGTTGTCAAAGAACAGAAAAAGGAATTCACGAAGAAAAAATAACAAGAAAAAAAACAAGGGTAAGCGAGGAAAACATACGGAGAAAGTAGACTTGCTCAAATTTTGTGACGTATGAAAAATATATTGAGGTACAGACTAGCATCAGCTTAAACAATAAATAATTGTGTAAAATTTACTCCAACTGATGTTCTTTGTGGTATTGAATCTGGCGACTTAAGAAGGGTTTTAGTGAGTAAAATTACTTCATTACTTTCATGGAATATACCACCTTTTTGTTCATTGTTTTGTACGATTTTGTCATATACGGGTATACATTTATATATATATATATATATATATATACATTATATATACATAAATGTATATATAAATGTATACCCGTGTATGTATATATATCATATATATATCATATATATAGATATTTATATATATATGTGTGTGTGTGTGTGCTTGTGCGTATGATCAACAAAAAAAAGCTACATATCTAAGACATTGTCATTGAGTCACAAACGGAAGCCCTCATTAACGGGTTTGATATCACCAGGAATACCTTTCATTTGGCAAATCAATACGTCTTGATGGGATTGAATTTCACCACAATGGTAAAATGCATTGTTCCTTTTCTATGCCATTTCTATTCATGAAATCAGCATATCGTCCATATCCAAATCGTAAACGATTTAAGAGCACCCATTGTTCAAGCTTCAGGTCGTTTCCTGGAGGTTTCACCGTAGGTTCAGAAATAAATTGGGAAAGCTGGTTATCTGCATTACTCCATCGCTTTTTCAACACATCAGCAGCCCAAGATTTGGCAGATGCTTTATTGTTTATGGTGAAAGTTAAAAGGTGCATGCGATTCAAAAGTGGAACTCTGCTTTTCAACCTATTGTTTGCAAGTGGATATGCGGCCAAGTTTTCAAGAACGTGCCCTTCCTCTGATAGCACATGATTAAGTAAATTCAATATATTTTTAACCCTTCTTAAGTCGGCAGATTCAAAACCACAAAGAATCGGAAGAACATCAGTTGGAGTAAATTTTATACAATCACTCACTAGTCTCAAGCATTCATTAAGTCCAACATCAACTTTATTGCAGTGACGGCTTTGGCTCTAAACAGGAGAACAATATTCAGCAACCGAGTAACACAAGGCCAAAGCAGGTGATCTCAAACTCATTAAATCAGCACCCCACTGATTGCCAGCAATACACTTTAGTGGGTTACATCGCTTGGTAACTATGGAGGAGACTTCTGTAAAATGATGTTTGTATAAGAGAGTACGGTCTAGTGTGACACCAAGGTATTGGGAGTTTTCTCAAAAAGAAACCTCATATCAGATATTGAGACATTGAGTTCATAATCAGCTCTTCAATCAGCAAGATGAAACACGCTGGAAACAGTTTTGGTGACGGTCAGTTGGAGTCTCCAGTTTTTGAAGTATGTGCTAATGATTTCCCAATCTCGTGATAATGTTCTTTCAATTACATCAAACCTTTTATGACGTCTTAAGGGCTACATCGTTTTTACTGATATTTGGGGGTATATCGTGTGCGTACAGGTTGAAAGGACGTAGAGCAACGACTGTACCTTGTGGTACACCATTAGTTAGGGTTTGGCAGCGTGATTTCTTTGCACCCACATGGACATGAAAGCGTAGCTGTGATATTATGGTCATAATGACACGAACCATTTCCTTGCCTGGTATCGTTCTCAACAAATTCAGTGCAATCCTACGGTGCCACAGTGTCATAGGCAGCAGAAAGGTCAACAAATACAACTCCTGCCTTAAGTTTCCTGTCAGAAGCACATTTAATATCCTCTGTAAGTAAGACCTGCTTGTTTCTTGGGGAAGATCGTTTCAGCAATTGGTTGGATGCGACTATGAAGTAACCTTCCGTAAAGCTTACAGGGAACACAAAGCAGACTTACTTGTCTGTAACTGCTAGCAGCATTTGGTTGTTTCTTGGGTTTAAACACAGCAACCACTTTCGCAAGTTTCCATATTTTGGGTACTTTGTTTGTATACATACAGACATAGAATAAAGACCGTAGCCATTGAATACAGTTTCCATGGATATGAAGAAAGAACTCGGGGTGTAGGTTGTCTGAGCCTGGGGCTTTACCAGCTTTTAGTGATTTAATAGCAGATATTATTGCATCAACTGAAAACTCATAGCAAAGGTTTTGGTCTACTGATGGGGAATTCTATTAGTCTTTCAATTGCCAAGTTACGTATCTCGTAAATTGGCGATTATGGTTTTTATACACAGGTATAATCTAGAGAAAGCTAGTTTAGTATGAATTTTTTCTCTCGTATGGTACGGGCAGAAAATCGTAGATACAAAGGTGTAAAAACATGCGTTACACTACCTTATTTCTGATAAACCTATTTTGACAAAGAAAGGTGCAGTTAGTACTTTTACTACCAAGGCATAACTGGAGATTTTTCACATAAACTGCCTGGTTTTTTTAATTCTTTCATTTTTTGACATTCTAGACTCGGTTACATCAAAAGCAGAAACAGCTATCGAGAATAGGCAGTACTAGCGACACTGATAACTGTAAAGAAGAGAATAATAATACAGCTGCTGTTGTAATCGACAATGATGTGTGCGTGATGCAATTTTGTTCACAGCCAATAAAATAACGTGGCTGCTGCAAAAATGAGGTTCCAATCCAGCTCAATGTTCTCAGATCTTAAAAAGCTGCACTTGAGAAAATAATCAATTGAAGGTGGATGGGAGATGTGATCTACTTACTGTGTTATTTAAATCAAACTCAAAGCTATAGACAGGAGCTGAAAGATTCATCAAAGGCATCATCATCATGGACGGTAGGCTCATGGTTGAGTCGCCGTGGCTTCTTTCGTCATGGCTCTCCACTTAACCCGGTCTTGTGCCGCCCTGTATGCCTGGATGACAGTTAGTCCAGATTCTTCTTTGATGTTGTCCATGTACCTTGTTCTTGGCCTGTCCTTTTTCCTAGACCCGTAGACCATGCCCATGATTAGCGTTTTCTCCAGTGCCTCGCTCCTTAGTACGTGTCCCAGGTATGACAGTCTCCGGTACACTAAAGTCTGTGAAAGACGCTTGNGATGTTGTCCATGTACCTTGTTCTTGGCCTGTCCTTTTTCCGAGACCCGTAGACCATGCCCATGATTAGCGTTTTCTCCAGTGCCTCGCTCCTTAGTACGTGTCCCAGGTATGACAGTCTCCGGTACACTAAAGTCTGTGAAAGACGCTTGTCGCATTCTATTCTGCGCAAAACTTCCTCATTGGTTACTCTCTCCGTCCAACTTATCCTCAAGGCTCTCCTGTAACACCACATCTCAAAATTTCTGAGTCTTATCCTGTCGCTCTTCTTCAGAATCCACGTTTCACTACCATAGGTTGCGATGGGGAAGACTAGTGCATTCAGCTATCTCTTTTTCGTCTTCTTGGATATCGATCTATCTCTCCAGACTTGTGAGAGCTGATGTTGCATTTTTGGCTACAGCAATGCGCTTTCTTTCCATCATCAAAGGCACCCTTACAAATACTTGCTCAAAGTTTCTTGAAGCGGTTGTTTTAACGTGGAGATGTGAAAAGAGAAAGGGCTATATTGACTGCAGAAAATAATAACATACTCCCCCTCACCTTTCAAGAATAACTTAAGACTTTTTAATGACCATTTTAGGCTTTTCGGAAAGGAAATTACTGCGTTTGTGTCGTCCAAGAACTACTGGGGGATATTTTAATCTACTGTACGGTATTCAGCCTTTCTTTTGGTCAAGCGATTTTGTCAAGCCTTTATGTCGTCTTGGAATGAAATTGAGCGATAAAAAGAAATAATGGATTGACATAATTTGCAAACAAATGCTCGAAGATGTTTTTCTTTTCTTGAAGCTAAAAAAATTGCTCGAGGAATCAAGAACAAATTATTAAACTTTAAAAACCTCTTTTTAACTCCTGGCAAAGTCACAAGTAGCCACTTACCTTTGTCAGAAGTTAAGGCTAGGTAAAAGTCAGAAGGTAATTAAAGAAGTAGAAGGATATGACAAGGGAAAGAAAGAAAATCAAATTCATCTAGAAAGCAGTAAGGAAGCAAGGAGTTTTCAAAGTTGACCTATGAGGGGAAAGCTGAAGCAAGACTTTCGACAAACTCGTTTTACGACAGTACAAAAAAATAACTCATGTAGCAAGTCATGTAGGCTACTTACAACTTTCATTTAAGGGACAAGGGAAAAAATTGCATTAAAATAATTGTCATTGAGGGGAAGAGAGGGGATGAAAGGAGAAGAGAAGAGAGGAGAGAGGAGGGAGGAAGAGAAAGACAGTTGCAGAGACACGGAAAAGCACGATATCAAGTTGCATTAAAAAGCCAGAGCAGACTCGAGGGTGATTTCTTATCGCGTTGAATATAATTCTCGTGAACAGGAATGAGTTTTAACTTAAAAACTATGTCCAATGATACTTCACTATTGCCTAAGAGACTGTATGGTTTCAAGTAAAATATATGTGCGTGCACGGGATAAAAACCTATTACAAATGCTTAATACTTAAGAAATCGTTAAACTTTTAATTTACTCCCCAAAAAGATAAAAGTGTCTCCTAAAAGTTTGAAAGATTGATTTTAGTTCAAGCAGAACCTGAAGTGTAATAAGGAAGTGGGTGAGCAGGTATATGTCTATTAACAGTAACAAGCTTACTTCTAATAGCATTTAAAGTTACAACCAGCTGGAAACCACAGTCAAACAGAGATTCAAGACCAGGGAGCAACCGATCCTAGATGATCACGAAAAACGGTTTACTATCAGTGTGCTAGAAAATACTATCATCCGCAGATAGCAATGCTACTTTCGATAGTGTCCGAAAGGTTATATAAGGAAGATGAAATAACAAAAGCCTCAATATGGACAGTTGAGAAACACTAGGATTTATGGAAAAGGAGTAAGAATGTCAGTTAATGTTAGCTTAGATTTTGCGATGGTTCAAGAAAGATGACAAAAGTTTTACAATTTTACAGGAAATGCTACCGGAATGTTAAATGTTATTTAACGTCTTTAAAAAATCAAAGATTATAGCTCTCATTGCTCCTTGATGATCGCAAGAACAATAGAATCTATCAGGCAGAATAATACTGGGGTGCACACAGTGAGACGCTCTGGCATGACATATGCAAGCTAATTGGAAAACTGGTCCTAAATAAATTAGACTTATGAAACAGAACACACAACAGGGGAAAAAACCGCATGACGTAGCTTAACGTAATGTAGGGAATAAAAATTGCTATTATATCAATTGAACTTAACAAAAAGCAACAAGACCTGAAATCAGGATTCTCTCTGCTTTTCATAAAAAGCCAGATAAAGCAGCTGTTACAACAAAAGAGAAATAATAAGAAATCGGGAGTAGCTTATCTCGATTCCCAACTAACAAATATTAAATTGAAAAGTTCAATAATAACGGAATTGCATAGAGGAGGATTAAAAATAAAAGAAGCTGAATTGGATTGAAGGAGAACAAAAGCTACCGACTCGGTTGGCTCAGTCAGTCAAAAGTGTCCAAATGAAAACAAAATTCAGAACAAATAAATCTATTCATAGAGTTAAAAGCCATGAACCGGAATGGATTCATTTGACACGACTTCCTTTGCAGTGGCAAAATTACATTAAACTTCAGACTCGCTTGGGTACAATATACTTCTCTGTAAACAACCAAGATCTGCTCCCATTCCGAAGGGTTACATAAGATGAACGCAGCTGTCAGTTCTAAGTTACTTGTTTAGTGTGTACCAGGTGACATGCTTTAACGGTGATGACTTCAGTAAGATAGCGAGAAAGATAGTTCTTGAAGTTCGTCCTTCAGAACTGGTACTAATTTTCATTAAAATATCTATCTTTCACAGAAGGGTCATCAATCTCTGTTGCGTGCAGTGAAGAGTACTACACTTCCCAGATCTTCCTACTTTGTGGCAGGCCTTGTGAAATTAAATTGGAACTTGTACATTTTTTCGGGCCAGTTATTTTTGTAAATATCTCTACCAAATATATTCACTTTTAATAGCAACGTAATAAAGATCTACCTTTTCCCATTAAAAATTGCACAGAGCTTCAGAAAACTGATCATTTCTAAATTTTGAAATAATACGCAACACTCGAATCTTAACATAGTAAGACGGAAATAAAAAATACTCTTTTCAAGTACAACAGAGGCTTATGGTAGATTATATGGGCAACCATAGAGATTTTGTAATAATAAAATGCTAGATCGCCTTGAACGGCCATTCAATCAAAAAGATTGCTGGAGAGAAAGGATCAGAGAAGTATTCAACCCAGTTTGAACTGACATACATTTATTAAAGTAAAAAAATGTATTCTATGACGTTTTTCATATGAATGTAGTACAATACTGAATACTAAAAGTTGCATGAATGGCTACTGTGGTAGAACTGGTTGTTTTTACCGTGGGGCCTGATCAACAAAATAGTCTATGGCTGTTATCAAAAGGTCAACATAAAGAAATGCAGTGGTAAATTGCGTTATATCTGAAAGGGTATATGTAGGTGTAAAAGGTATTGTTTTATACCATTAAAATTATCTTACCTATCACAAGGTTGTGGCTGTTAATTATGGAAATTTAGAACAAAATCAAGTCTTTTCACTAAATTTGATACAGAGAACGGTATTCCAAAAACTGTTTCTCTTGCGGTCACCACCTTCCCACAGGTTCTGCTATTTCTTCTTGTTCAGTGCCAGTCTTGACCCTATCATCGACGATCGTGTTTCTGCATTCTTTCTAATTTTAAGTGGTGTGAATATGACCGCGCAGTCTTTGTTTGGCATTAGGTGCCCATTTGTACAAAGATTTGAGGTAAGTTGTCATTCGAAGGCCGCGGTTACTCTTCCCTCAACTTTTCCCAGGCGTTTAATCTAAATGTTCTGGTCTGCACATGTGCTCAAGGGCTTGTAGTTTCCTTTTTCTTGATGGTATTGAGTAATACAGACATGAGTGAGATAGATAGATAGGTAGATAGATAGATAGATAGACAGATAGATATATAGATATATAGATATATAGATAGATAGATGGATGGATAGAAAAATAAATAGATAGATGGACAGAAAGACGGTTAGATAGACAAACAGGCGCATNTCTTTCTAATTTTAAGTGGTGTGAATATGACCGCGCAGTCTTTGTTTGGCATTAGGTGCCCATTTGTACAAAGATTTGAGGTAAGTTGTCATTCGAAGGCCGCGGTTACTCTTCCCTCAACTTTTCCCAGGCGTTTAATCTAAATGTTCTGGTCTGCACATGTGCTCAAGGGTTTGTAGTTTCCTTTTTCTTGATGGTATTGAGTAATACAGACATGAGTGAGATAGATAGATAGGTAGATATATAGATAGATAGATGGATGGATAGAAAAATAAATAGATAGATGGACAGAAAGACGGTTAGATAGACAAACAGGCGCGTGGACAAACAGGCAGATGGACAGACAGGCAGATGGACGGACAGGCAGATGGACAGACAGGCAGATGGATAGACAGGCAAGTGGATAAATAAATAGATATACCGTACCAATGTATATAAATCTACATGCAAGTGCCGAGCACTTAATACAATCCTTGGTACTTTACACATCATATATATTCAAATAATTTTTCCAAATTACTTGTCACTGAAAAACAAGCTCTACTTAGTATAGGTAAAAACTGTTTTAATATAGTTACTGATAGAGAGAGAAAGTTGGTTGCTTTTAAGGTTAACGATAAAAAAAACTACTGGAGGCACAGTTAGTCCATTTTCCAATAATGTTGACATTTTATAAGCTGTCGTAGGAGCCATACATGACAAAACGTAGCAATAAATATTCCGCTTATGATTTTTGGATTACAATATCAAGAGTACAGACGTTTGCCAAAATAATTATCCCACTTGGGTTTTTATACCGTTTACTATTAAAAATAACTGGTTAACCCTTTCATACATGCTGGTGTCGTGCAACAACGACTTTAAATCAATATATATTTCAACACGTGATCAAAATTGATAACGTGTTAAAATATATCACACCGATTACTAGAAAAATATCCTTGACTCATGGTAAACCCATGATGGCTATTTTGTTCCTCGGCCGTTTTTCACCAGGCAAGCTGGCAAGAGGTAAGAGCTCAATTTTTTATCTTTATCTTTTCTGAGGGTTTATGTTGCCTGAGGTGTGTACAAGACAGTACGCTGACTAAGCCAGACCTAAGCCCGGATAAAGACAAGAGGTTTCGGTGATAGGAAGAGTACCCGGCAGTTAAAAGCCCATCCCGCAACCTTCATCCCTGACAATCAGACCACGATCACAACCATCAGACTATAATAGGACATAACCCGTCATAAGTGATGCGTAGCTGACTACCAACCTTGACGCTGTGAGAAGTAACGGGGCAAGGCTAACAAATACAAGATATCTTGTTATTTTAGTGCAGATGTCTTAAATCAAGTTAACGACGGTGCGATGTTATTGGGTAAAGAGATCCAGAATGCAAAATATTGCTGATTACATGGCTATCAATCGCTTTGATAAGATAAATTAGTATTTCCATTGCAACAATAAAGGGTGTACAGCAAGGGTTGACCGCAATTAAAACACCTTTTTCAAGGTGGGTGCGGAAATCGATTTTGTTCTGGAGAAATGCAGACTATTCCTCAAAAAGAAAACAATCTCTTGATGAACGGATCATTACAACCAAATTCTGTGTTTCAATAAAATAGCATATGGAAAGGAAAACCAAAAAAGTAGGGAAGGTCTGGGCATGGTGTAAAAATAGTGTAGGCAGACAAGGAATTTACCAACCTATGAAAATTGACTTTTAATCAGTTTCTTTACTAAAACTGCTTAGAGATAAAGGACTCTTAGCAGTTGCTACTCTTCGGAAGGACCTAATGAATAGATCTGATGTATATATGCTATTTGAGAAACAGCTGAAAGAAAAAGTACGCCGTTTCTTTGATTATACTCTTAAAGGAAATTCTCTCCTGACCGTTCTCGGATGGCTTGATAACAACAGTAAGAAGCCTATCTCCAAGCATGTTGGAAATGAGTTGCATAAAACCGCTTGCAGGCGGAAGACGTGAGACAACAGGAAAAAAAAGAAATTTTACTACTTTTTTTTTTTACTTTATTCAAAACATTTGAGTTTTTTTCGGCTTCATGTTCTAGTGGTAGCGCTGGAATTGTATAAGGAAAGTTCCAGGGATTAGGTCTCCAAAAGCATTTTTTACCACAGAGTGATTTTTTGGCAAAACCCTTCAGATACACTACTACTTGATGGACTTCCTCGGTGCCACATAATTGATTTTGACCAATTCGGGTTACCTTTTACCATTAACAAGTACAAAAAGTGCAAGAAATTAAGCAATTCGTTACGATTCAGATCGAAAATCCATTGGAGACGTCGATTCATGCGATATCTTTTTGTCCCAAAACCGTACCTGTTGGAGAACGAACAACTCTTGCACGCGTATTATCTACTACCTTCTCAGTATTGGTATTACAAATGGTTGGCTCTCTTCTGACAACGACATCAAGATAAAAGGTGAATTTCAAAGAAGGATCGGTACAACCTTGTTCAGTTCCAATCGGGAGTTGAAGACAATCCTCTTCGAGCAGAAAAAACAAGCAACACCAGGGGCGACCATCGCTCAACAATGAAGATGTGGAAAGGAAAAAGACCAAAAACATAATTGTACCTGACCCAATAAATAATGAAAGCCGTGACATGATGGGTCATTTCCCTCTGTTCCAAGAAAAACAACAAAGATATTGAAGGTGCAAAAGCGAACATTGCCGTGTCAAGTGTAGCAAATGCAGGTTCCACTTGGTCCCAAACAAACAACAAATGCTTCACCGCTTATCATCATTGATGTAATAAGTCGAAATAAACCTATTTTGTGAACCTATTTTGTGATACTTCTGGCTGCTTTTATAGCAAATAAAATATTTGAATAAAATTCAAACACTTTTTTTACTTTGACTATTTTTACCAGCACTGCATGATGTTGTTCTGCAACAACAATTTTTCTGACGTCACAATAGGTCATGACGTCACCATTTCGATATTGTTTTCAATGTTTGATCTGATGTTGATAAATAAAACCTAACAAGATTTTTTTATAAAAAGGCATGAATGAAAGGGTTAAAGAAAGTGTGTGTTCTGCGAGCCCAGCTTATAAATGTTTTACTAATCTAACGCATAGTTACTAGTTCTTCTGATGAAGTCGGATGAATAGCAATTGTATTATCAAAATCTTTTTTGGTGGCACCCATTTTTATAGCAACAGAAAAACCTTGTAACATTTCATCTGCTCCCATTCCAATTATATGGAGACCAACAATCTGAGGGAAAAAAGCCAGGGAAGAACAAAATATATACTAAACGTCTAATATACCATATACTATAGAATACTGTTGCTGTAAATGAATGGTTAAAAATACCACACAAGGTTAAGGCCAAAAATACTAGAAAACTCATTTAAAATGTAATTCTTTATCTTAATTAGCGCAGTGTCGTTGTTGTACACTCCGCTAGCTAATATGATTGCTGACCTTCCACAAATTGACCACACAAACCAAAAACATTTTTAGTTGTTTTCTCTTTGGTTAATATGCTTTACTCTTTTTTAAGAGCAGAATAGCAACCTCTTCGATTCCTGTGTTTCTCACATCACACTATAGTAAGTGGTGACCTCAGCCACTTCCCAACAATCAATTTGGGAGGCAAAGCGACAGTAGAGAACAGACTAGAGCCGAGAGGCACTCGTGGCTGCTTTTTTCATCGTTTTTGAAGTAGAATTTTACTTCGTGAATAAATTGGTTGAATGCAGTAATTGCTAAAACTCGTTTTCTGATCGAGGGAAATGGAACAAGATTTAAAATTGTAACCAGTCTCCGGACCCAAGCCACAAATATATAAATACAAATAAAACAAATATATAAAATAAATAAAAATAAAATAAACAAGTAATGAAACAGGAAGTAAATAAACAAGCTTTTGAAGCATTTTATGGGCACTAAAATGAGAGAAAACTAGTCAAAAAAAATTCCTAAGGTGACCTACTTTGACGAGGCATAAGGAAAGTTTAAAAAGTTCAGCTCTGGGGTTGACCCTGCGTTATTACTGCAGCAAATTGCTGAGCAGTATACACCCTTCGGTTTCTTATTTTTTCTTTCCTCCAAATTTTGTCCGGATCTCATCATAATTAAGATTAGGACGAATTGTTATTTGTTAATCCTCCTTTCCGCGCAACCCATGACTGATTCGCGAGCTTCAGACATAGCTTGACAGTGAGTCTTTTTAATATCCATATTCTTTGACCGCTGTTTACTGTGAAAAGTAACACCATGAAAGTGTTTTTCTACTTCCATGACTGAATATGAGCAGCTTCTGATTAAAGCTAATGAAAGGGCAGTCACCAATGAAGATGAAAAAATGTACGTTCATTAAAAACCAATTCAGTTTTAATCCCTTGCTGTGACATCCTACGAGTAACTAATAAATTAACAATATACATAGTGAACACCTAGGGCAACGTTTGCCTTTGAAAATAAGTTATCAAAATCAATCAGTTTGTTCTTTTTATGGGGTCGGTTATCTGTCTTTTATTTCTTACATATCTCCATCTTTATGGTGAAACATTCTACCCATTCTTTTCTCCCGAAACCCATGTCACAAAATCTCACTATTTAATAGTTCTAGCTTAGTACGGTCTCCATTAAAGCTTCTTCTTACATCTTTTCTTGACTTGGTAAAAGATGTTGACTTCTACAAGCCTGCTCTTTCAGTTCTTTCACTTCGACCTCATTTCATACATCACCATTCCTCATTCTGCGTCTAGCAGGAACATTCGGAACAAGCTTAACGTTGCTCCTCTCTTTATACATTTTGTACAAATACGTTTGCCCATTTCAGGTTTTTAAAAACTTCTTTCTCTGTTTTCACATGTTATTTTATTGTTAAGAACCATATCAAGCATGGGGTTATTACGTGTGTGAATTGTAAGGACAGGAAGGGAAAAAAATTGTAAAATGATAAGAGCTGGCCTTAGACTTGAAAAGACTCAAGCCATATGATAAAGGAAGGTAATCGGAGGGCAATGAACTCACAATCTAACTGTTCCAGGAAAAAACTAAATTCATAGGAAAATATATTGCGAAGGGCAGTCATTGCATGGAACCCGACATACTCTCCACGGAGTCAAGGAATATGCTAGAGACACAATGAAACACAAATATTTTGTTTAAAGTCGTTGACGACGTGAAATGTGACTAGGGGACTGCCTTGGCTTGGGAAATGAATGCAAAAAATTCCTTGATTAACCACATGGGTTAAGCCGTCCACAATATGTTCTAAGAAGAAAGCCCAATCTAACAAGTATCCTTAATAACCAGCTACTAGCATTGGAACCAGAACCGCTCAACAAAATCCTTTCACGCCATCTTTTTGCCCTCCACTCCGCAGAAAAGCTTTCCTGGCTAATGTACCATCTGGAATGTTCAAACGCACTCTTCGAAAGCAAACAAGACAATCATAGTATTTTTATCAAAGAGGAGTATCAGTATTTCCTAAACGGTAAGATAATAGGCGTCCAGCGAAAGTCCTATTTCGACGTGACGGAAGCCGGTGTATTAAAGAACACATGCCATATCTAACAGTCGAACGCTTCTGTAGATGAAAAAAAGGTAAAGCACACCTAAAGCAGCTGAGCTAGAACGACAAATACACCCAACAGCACTACAGATAGCAATGCACCTGACGGGAAAGATGCCACTACACTTCAAAAATCCAAACTTTTCACTACATCTTCAACACGTTAATGGACATATCCTCGCCGGTAAGGCTGGACAAAAATTACCATTCACGATGGAGATGGAAAAAAGTGCTCCGCTAAAGTACTAGGTGGAGGAGGAAAAGCACAGGGTGCAACACACATTCTTATAATGCTAAATACCAATATCCAAAATTCAAAAAACCTGGAAAAAGCACCTTAAGTTGTTTAGTACGATCGACGCTCTTCAGATTCATCACAGTCATGAGAACAACAATGGCTTAGCACCAAAGGAGACGAAGCGTATAAGTTAAAACATACATTTTATTGGGTAAAAATACTGGCGCTTCAAAGTTTCAAGTCCTACATGTTTGTGACGACATTCCTTTTACCAACAAGAAGTGTATCCGTAAGTTGGACTCGAACCACAAAAGCAAGTGAAAATGGTCTTATTCCCAAACCCAGATAATTTGTTAGAGGCTATAAAAAACAAGCAGACAGATGAGAAAGATTCATCAACCTACTCAAGAAACACTGCATGTTTGATATCAAATATTTAGCAATTCAGCTGACAGTAAAGGATAACTGATATAGAAACGGCTGTCTAACAAGGAGAAGGGATAGAGATGTGTACATACGACCATCATATGAAGCTGACATCGGTCAAGGTTTTATCTGGAAATTGCATAAGTGCATTTATGGACCCCCGGGTAGCTCACTAAAACGGTATCAGTGAGTAAAAAAAAAGGTTGGCTGATATTGAAAAAAAGGCATCCAGTATGAAGGAAGTGGCTGTTGGTGGCTTCTTATGTGCTAGAAATGATATGTTTCAGTCCATTGCTGTCCCCAAACGTTGAGGCGTATTTCCTATTGGAAGAGAGGAAAACCAAAGTTAAAACATCTAGGGCTCAATATAGACCAAAGAGATGAAATAATTCTTGTTGTTGACAGATATATCAAATCGGACACAATGGCCATTAGTCGTGCTGACTGGGTTAGACAGGCCACATAACGAAATTCGTTCAAGATTAAGGAAATACTAAGGATAAGCAGTCAGACATAAGCTTTGTAGTAAAAGTCGGTTTGAATCCGAATAACTCTTTTGTTAAGCATGCAGTTTCTGTTAACAAAGCAATTAAGTGGCTTAGGAGTAACAGTAAAGTTTTCAGATATCGTGTCTCAATAGTCCCAACTGGAACAATAACGTACACAAATGCTGCATTTTGTAATCTTTGCGGCGATATTTTCATAGTTTATGATGATGATAATAACTGTAACCTTGTTCGCTGGCAATCCAAACAACGTCGTCGTCTTTATCAAGCTTACAACCTGAAGAAAATATTGCAAAGAGCAGAGAAATAGATGCCCTTTATTCTGTCTCAGCTACATATGTTTCGATATTCCATTCATACAATAACCATCCAAGGTTGACTATTGAAGTCGTCATAGATAAACATCTTTGTACTGTTACAGTTGCATTGAATGAACTGTTTGCTAATTGAAACATAGATCTCATCATTATATTAGGAAGAAGAACGTTTGGCCAATTTTAACGAAAAAAGGTATTAATTGTGTTAACCATCACTACCTTTGTCTGTTGTGTTCTGGAGTATTCTGGCTTCTCAACAATGTGTTTTCATTTGGGCTTGGACTAACCTTTCTGAGGTATGTTCTTTATTACAGGCTACAGAAGCTATTTACATAGTATACTTGTGTTTGGTCCCGAACTATATCAGTATCAACTATTTTGATCATCAATGTAAAGAAGGAAGAGTTGAAGGGGAGAAAAAAAAAGATTGAGTAGGCCAGCATTAATGGAATGCTCGTCAAACAAAATTACATCCAATGTGAAAGGCATTTTACGATCTGGGAGAACGGAGTGAATGATGCTCAAGACCTTTTCACCAATACCATAACCAACCAGTTTATAAAGCAAGTCGGCATCCCATTCTTTATCAGTTGTCTTAGGTATATACGTACGGGCAAAATCCTCCAAATAAGTACTAAATATCAAAAAAGAGACCTAGGCTCTGGAGTAGTATCACAGGCACGTTGTTGATGAGCACAAGGCCTTACTAATGACGTAAAGATCACTTAAAGGTCAATAGTTGCCAGAATCAGATGTATAACCTTATTACAGGGAGATCATTAGAAACTGGGTGGAAAACAAGACTCAGATAGGCAAAGGTTTAATAGTTTTGACAGGAAAGAATTCAGGTCACTCTTCGAAGCTCTCGCTTGCTCAAGCCTATGAATAACCTTTGCAACTAATTTTAGATTTGTGACGACAGAGTCCAAAATCTAATCTGTTTGCTAAGGAAAATGCGGCAATGACTTTCGTTTATAGAAGAACTGGTGAAAAACTATCCACCAAAAAGATTAACCTTTTCCCCTGGATGGCAGAGAAAACAGTACATCATCAACAGTCTTCACTTCTACAGTAACAGCAAGAGCTAAAAATCTAAAAGGAGGTAAAGATAAAACCTTACCATACTCAGGAACATAAGTTAAAAAGCGATCTGAAGGGGAAATTTCTCCAGAGTGAACTAGGAAATCTCGTAGGAAAATCAACAAGCTGTACAGGATCGTGAGCAAAAAGTAGCCATATACCCAATTGTTATCTAGCACTGAAAATGGTTTTTAACCGAAAAGATTTTGCTTATTTTAAAAAAAGTTGTCTTTTTTGAGGATACAAGACTATGGTAAATAACGGTAACAAAATTATTAAACACAAATCGTTACCTTCTCTTCCGGAAGTAAACATATCAGCTTCATAGCAGTTTTTGGTTTGTGTTCACTGACTGCGTAAAACATATTCGTGAATTTGGAGGAATAAATTTTTATCTTGTCTTCTCCGTATTTTTCTTTTGCTGCCGCTATAAAAACAGAGGGCACCAAAATCACAACAAACACTAGCGCGTCCAAAAAAAAGAGAAGTCAAACAAATTTTGAACATGCATTGAGTAAAGGTATGTGGATAAGCGACCTAAGGATTTCATGTACTCTACAAACAACAGCAGATGATTTTTAGCAAAAACGTTATTTCTCATTCAGTATTAAAGAGGTTTGTAACTAAAAGGAACACGAGTACGAGTAAAAGTGTTTCTGGTAATAAAAAAAACACAATGAAAACCATACTATATTTTGTTTATACATTTTAAGGATTTGCATTCCATTTACATAGGTCATCCAGGTATTAAAGATAATCTGAAAACAGTCAGTGCAAAAGTCGCTTTTTAGTAAAAAAAAGCATTTTTTCAAAAATCCTACAAAGCAAGCAAAAGTACGGAGTTGCTCAGGTTGTTCCCCATCAAAAATTGTAAACTTCGTGTGAACGTATGTAACCTGGATCCAAACATCGGTATAAAAAAAGTATAAATTTTCAAGACAAAATACCATATTTATAACAACCTATAATCACTTCATTAATTTCATTACAGGCTTTTCTGTGCAACACCTTAAAATAGCATTGCATCATACAAAGCATTAAAGGAAGGAAAACAATCGTTAGGATTTGACCGGCTTTCCTGCATTTTATAACAAATAAAATTGCTGTCGCAAAAGTTTCACTACATTTTTTAGAAAAATACTGTGGTTTAATCAACTCAAGTCCCTGTGTACAAATATGTACAAATATGTTTATACATTTCCTGACGAGTGAGTAAAATCACGAAACAGGCTTGTGGAGATGGACAGTGTAGTTTTTTTATTCTTTCCAACTTACTACATCGCTTTTATTACGCTCTGCATTTACGTATCGAGCACTCTAATACGGGGTTAACCGAATCGAAAGCACCATATATATATATGGTACATTCGATTCGGTTAACCGTATTAGAGTGCTCGATACATAAATGTAGAGCGTAATAAAAGATATAATAAGTTGATTCTTTCCAACTTATTATATCTTATATATATATATATATATATATATATATATGTATAAATAAAAAGCCAGACATGAATATATACGCACATCCATTTCAAGGGTCAAGCAAGGAAGGCTGACAACATAGAAACTGGTACTTACCTTCCGTCAATCCCACAGTTCCCATTGGTGGATGGCTGAAAACAACTGTAGGTATGTTATCATAATCAAGTTTCAAATTACTTTCATTATTGAACAGTCGATGTGCAAGTCTTCTTCCAGCAGCAATGGCAACTTGAAAGACACAAGAAAAGACTAATAGTTACAAGACGCAAATATAGTAGACAATGTTGCCAGCACATAAAAGCTCCAGATTAACGATGTAACTAATACCATTTTTATTCTAGCCTTGAAGACATTGTACTAATTTAAAGCCTCGTATTTGCAAAGGTTACGTCACACCCTTTCCTGCTTAATTTATCCGTACCCGCTTGATTACTTTATCAAACATAAACATACAAAACGTAGTCAAAAACGAGTAAGTGAAATAATACAAGCATATGACTCGGTATAGAAATGTTCTATTACTACATTGGTCGTCATTATCATACTATATCATTACCGCAACCATTAATTATACTGGCCTGCGTTTAAAAAGACTTTTTAAAGTTCGAAGGTTTTTCAACTTGTATGTGTATCTTTTGGTGCGCTGAATCCAAAAATACCATCCATTTTCTTTGGTCAGATCAAGGTTTTGAGATATGATTAGTGCACGTTTTGACCTTTGAAGAGCACTCTGTTCAATAAAACAGGGCTGTGCCTGACAGAATCTTTGTTTAAATATAAAAAATGAAACTGGAACAGCCTCAATCTGAAAGCGAAACTGGATGGCTTTAACTTTGGGAAAATAAAACTGAAACTGAAACCTCTCTGTTTACACCTGGATGGTAATTAATTGTTTAGTAGAGCTAAAACCCCGTCAATGTCACTTAAAATCGCAAGGAACAGATATAGTGTTTCTATTTAGCATTTTAGGTCAAGTGTACAAATCATCATGACAGGTTCTGTTATATGTGTGGTAATGTGATTCTTCCTGGTTGCCTAGCAAAAACAACCGATTTTGTGAGGGAGGCATATCATGCTTACTTTGGAGTTAGGCCTGGAGACCAGGTCAAGCCATTTGCCCCCCATGTTAGCTGCAATGTGTTGAGAACTTGCGTGATTGGAAAAACAGAAAAAGGGCAAGTGTGGTATTCGCTCTTCTTATGGTGTGGAGAGAAGGTAAAGATCACGTGACAAACTGCTATTTTTGCATCACTAATCTTCAAGGAACAAATCGCAAGAACAAGCATTCTGCTTAATATCCTGGTGTTCCATCTACCATAAGACCGGACCCTCATGATCCAGACCTACCTGTTCCCGAGCCAGCTGTTGCAATGGGATCTAGCTCTAAATCGGAATCTGATAACACATATGGCAGAGCAGAAGCTGAAAAACACATGCAAGAGAATGACCGGCCAGTGTCTTTATCACAAGCAGATCTCAATGACCTGACACGAGACCTAAACCTCTCGAAGGAATTAGCACAGCTTCTGGGTTCTCACCTTCGTTAGAACAATTTTCTTGCACCTGGAACAACATTTTCTGGTATAGAAAGTGTGAAAGAGAATTTAGGCAGTTCGTCACAACCCAGAGAGACTCGTCATTGGTTTACTGCAGCAAAATTGCTGATTTAATGAAATCAATGAGGATGGACTATGTTGCTGCGGGATGGGGACTTTTCATCGACAGTTCTCCTTCATAGTGGAAATAAATACTCTTCGATTCCAATTGATCAATCTGTGCAAATGAAAGAAACCCACGACAATATGGATCAGGTGCTGTCTGCTTTGAACTACCATGACCATGGTTGCCTTATCTGTGGAGATCGTAAGGTCGTGGGATTGGCTTTAGTATCTCAAGGTGGGTACACAAAGCTTTCTGTGTTTGTGGGACAAACGAGCTAATAATCAACATTATATCAGACAAGAATGGCCGCCAAGACAAGGGTTGGAACCTGGTTCGCACAATATTTCGTCTCGCCCTCTTGCTGTACCAAACAATATATTACTTTCACCCTTACATATCAAACTCGCACTTATTAAAACTTTGTAGAGGAAATGGGTAGGGAAGGCAGATGGCTTACTTGCCTTCAGCAGAAGTTTCCTCGGATAAGCTTGGAAAAGTTTGAGTCTGGCATTTTTATGGGCCTCAGATACACAAACTCATGAAGGACTCAATGTTCGATGATGCGCTGAGTGCAGCTGAGCTGTCTCGCTTGACTGTCACTTAAGTCAGTAATTACAAACTTTTTTGGAAACAATCAAAGTCCAGAATTGGAGAAAGAAGTTGACGACCTCCTGAACAGCTTTCAAAAATTAGGGCTCGCATGTCAGTAAAAATGCACTAATACAGTCTCACTTAGACTATTTCTCTCAGAGCTGTGGAAACTAAAGTGAGGAACAGGGAGAAACAGGACATTCGTGTCAAGGGGGAATGCTACTAAGGCCGATACAAGGTAGATACAACATCTGATTTAAAACACAAAACTAATCCTAGTTTTTTTGCCAAAGCTTTTCAGATACTTGGCTTTTTAGAATCAGAAATCAAATATCCGGGCAGAACAGAAATACTTCTCTTGAATTTGTTAAAATTAACTTCCACGAAAAAGCCAAGCGAGTTTACAAAAATTCAGATATTACAAGAGAATCTTACCTGGAGTCAGAAGTGCTTTTCCACAAACGTCCCCCAGCGCATAAATATTATTTGCGTGAGTGTTTTGGAACTGTGAATGAAACAAGGCATCAATTCAACATTCAATCCTCAATGTCGACAAGGTATTTCTCTAGTTTAAATATCAAAAAAACTTTCATTGTTTTTCAATCAATTATCCAGCTGCATTTCCTTACCATATCCTTCACACTAATGCTTTACCTTCTGCACGCTGCCCAGTACACTTTTCTGCCAATTCATTGCCTCCACTTGAATTCTTCTGACTTTCTTTTGTGTCATTTTAACATCCTCTCTAAACTACAATGTTTGTCAATTTTGTCAAAATTTTACTTAAGTAATGCATCTAATACATCACTGTTTGCCCAAATTATATCAGTAAAAAGCACTTGTTTTTACGCTTTCAGTATCTATGACTTTTCCCCCTTTACATTTCCCTGTCTTAACATCAAGCATTTATCCTTCTGGACCTCTTATTTTCCTTAATAACTGCCCGTGTAAGCTTCTTTCCAAATATATTAATCCTTGTTTACAGTATAATCAGAAAAGCAAATGCAATAAGTTGAATTTCGTTGACCAACTGATGCATGCAATACAATCTCGACAGCAGTTTAGTCACATATACAAATCAAATGAAAAAATATCTAAAACTTTGTACCTCATCTACAAGTATGTTTCCTTTTGAGTCGATTTGTACTCCCTGAAACAAAATAACGAGGATTTTTAACAATAAAACAAACAAACATGCATTGATTGGTTAAAACTATCGATATTTTCAATACCAAGATTCTTACCCTACCAGAAGAGTATGGATGGAAAGTTGGTTCCTTAACCTATTTCATTCTACATTTTCACATTCATCTTGTTGAGTTCAACGAATTATGCTGTAAGTTGACTTAAACTTTTCGAACTCTGTACAGGTTTTTTCTCAAAATTAGGGCACTTACAATATTTATTCAGCAGCTTGTAAATTCAGTATCATAGTTTTCCATTCCATATCATATCTTAATATACTGGTACCAGCTACAACGGCCCATTATTTACTTAAAAAACAACTGTCCCAAACTAACCATGAAATTGGGGGACCTTTTGGGGATAAATGAAAGGTTTCTGCACCATCTGAAAAACTGGTTTTAGAGGAATTGGAAGACAGCTTCATCCCTGTGCTCTTCGTCCTGCAGCTTACAAATTGTAAACGACGTTTGCAAATCAACTTGCAATCAAAGATCGTTAACGCTGTCCTTAATGGAAGTTAATGGTCAATTTTCTGAATCATTGATATAACATTTAGTTTAGATCAAACTGAATAGCAGCTACAAATAAAATACCTTAATAAAACAACTGCACGAGGATGAAGCCGTCGAAAGAAACAAAAGATGCAGTAAACTAAGTTGCTAACAGTGGGGAAAGCTAATCTGAACATTTCCCATAATAATACAGGTAGAAAAGAAGCACTTCAACCTATGATGTACCGTGGTTTTTTAGAGCATCGTTACGTTTTCGCGAGTAAATGAAACTCGCCAAATCACAAAAACACTCACCAAAACAATAACAATGACAGTGACTATGACATTAACAATGACAATGACAATGGCAATACCAATGACAATAGCAATACCAATGACAATGACAATGACAACGACAGTGATAGTGATAGTGACTATNTTGATATAACATTTAGTTTAGATCAAACTGAATAGCAGCTACAAATAAAATACCTTAATAAAACAACTGCACGAGGATGAAGCCGTCGAAAGAAACAAAAGATGCAGTAAACTAAGTTGCTAACAGTGGGGAAAGCTAATCTGAACATTTCCCATAATAATACAGGTAGAAAAGAAGCACTTCAACCTATGATGTACCGTGGTTTTTTAGAGCATCGTTACGTTTTCGCGAGTAAATGAAACTCGCCAAATCACAAAAACACTCACCAAAACAATAACAATGACAGTGACTATGACATTAACAATGACAATGACAATGGCAATACCAATGACAATAGCAATACCAATGACAATGACAATGACAACGACAGTGATAGTGATAGTGACTATGACTATGATAATAACAATGACAATGACAATGACAATGGAAATGGAAATGACTATGACTATGACAATAACAATGGCAATGACATGGGCAGTGATAGTGATAGTGACTATGACAATAACAATGACAGTGACTATGACTATGACAATAACAATGACAATGACAATGACAATGGCAATAACAATGACAATGAAAATGACAATGATAGTGATAGTGACTATGACAATAACAATGGCAGTGACTATGACAATAACAATGACAATGACTATGACTATAACAGCAAGAATAAATTTGTGTAATTGTAGTTAGTAAGTTTGATTAGTTTGTACAAAAGGAGGCTTGAAATTCAATTCCCTCTTGGCTACATGGTCGCCTGCATGACATTAGGTATCTGTAAAATCACACTGCAAGTACATATCTCGTACATTTTAGCCCATAAATCTAGTTTATTAGAATAAAGGTAATAACAAACCTTACCAGCTGTTCTAGTCCAAGATTTGAGTTTGGTGCTCTGCCAACTGCAAATAAAACACAGTCAGCATTTGTGATTTCAAAAGGCTGTTGTGGACCTTCAGCACCCGGTTTCTTTTCACCAATTAAATTTAGTCTACCGGTGTTGTTATCTTTGACGATACTTTTGGGCTGATTGTAAAAAAAGCAGTCTGTTAACTGGGGATCTGAGAAAAACTCGTCTTCAAAATATGAAAACTGATCCAAGCGTACATGAAATTAAATGAAACCAATTTATCATATGGTTGAAGTAACTATTATAACTCAACTTCGATAACCGAACTCCTGTTTATCAATACTCTCACATGTTTCCCCAACACCCAGCCTCACTGCTTCTTTTTGAAATTTCATCGAGGGCCTTCTATAAGTGCTGGCAGAAAGAAATTCTGAGGTAAACTTTAAAGAATGCAGAGATCTGGTTTTAGAACGGTTTAGCACTCTATGGGGTATTACATAAAAATGTTGAAAAACCTGCAAAAATCCTTTGAACGATTAGCCTAATTTGAAATTAGATAGAAAGCTCAAATTTGAATATACTTTTTTAATCCATTCTCATCTGTGGCTTGATTAAATCAATTCCTTTGTACATCATTATTTTTGAAGGGTTATTGTGATATCATCAAATAGGTTTAATAAACAAATAATACGCAGAAGCATATTTCCTTTATTAAGGACAATTGGGGTGGAGGTATCTATAATTCGGGCACATGACCAAAAAAAACCAACTAAAAACGAGATTATTTTACCAGAAAACTTTAAAAAACAATTATACTTATTAATATATAAATTAACTCGCAAAAGTGACCCTCCACATATAAAATTAAAGGAGTGTTAACCATTTTAAGCCTAAAATGCATAGGCGGACGTAATTCGATATCTTGGCTCTTAAAGGAATGCTTGATTATAGAAAGACAGCATTTTAGAAATTAAAAAGTAACAACAAAATATTACTCTGAAATGTATCAATTGGCACCAAAAAAATATGGTCTGCAAAGTGAAAGTGGTGAGTGATCCAACCATAACAAAAAATGTAGAATATTTTGTGAAATGTTATATCTATTCAGGGTGGACTATGCGCCTAAAGATTCTTCTTTACACATTCTGCAGATCATATGGCCGAAGTACAAAATTAAACAATACGTTTGTTTGGCACTTCGTGAATGAAATGTGTTTGTGTACACGATGCAAAAGTACCTTGGAACTTCCATTCTGACAGAACGTCTCCCCTCATATTTAGGAAAGTAGCCAACTTGTTTCATTGCATTATTTCTTGCTTCTATTCTCTTACAATTTGACATTTCAATTTGACATCAAAAACTATTAATGGAATCAAAATACCTTTTGAGGTCTACAGACCTTTATGAGGTTCAATCAGCAATATTTTGAGATTCACACTTGACAAAACCATCAGCACCTTTTGTGCAGTTATTATATATATGTAACCATTACTTATTTCTATCACTTTAAAAGCCAACTTCATGTCCAAAAACATAAACAAACTTAATAGTTTACCCTTTTACGAGGAAACAAGTCTTGATATCATGTAAACGTATATTGCATGTTTGCGAATCTTAAGTGTCAAATGTGTGTTGCAAGATATCAAGATATGTTTTTTGTTAGCTGATAAGAACTATCGAGTAACGATACACGCTACTGATGACCTCCAATTAGAACGGAAGGAAGTTGGTGTTTCTGTCTCCGCGTCTCTGCATACGTCTGCTTATGTACTTTATTTTGTTTTGCTTAAGCATATACATACACCCTTGCCAGTGTATTCAGCTGGGGCCAGGAAAAGGCTGCCAACCAAAAACTTGTACGTAGTCTACCGGTTGATATTGTAATATGTTTTAAACTGTTAATCAAATTAAACTGAAGTGTATACCTGAGAAAATTTGTGCAGTGTTAAATTCTTGGCAGTTTCGAGTGAATGAGTTACCATTTCACTTAGCATTGAATCGAAGTTTCTTAAGACCTGGTACAAATAAAAAGTAAAATAATGTGAATTTGACTAGTTACAAACACCAAAACCAATGGGTGCTCTGACCTCACATTTTTATTATTTCATTTTAGTGCTGCAAGAACATTTTAAAATATTACTTGGTACAGTGGAACCAAAAATAATAAACACACCAGAAACATAAAAACTGAAAATTACTTCATCATATTTTCGACGCAAAAATCTACAAAGATCGGAGATTTTGTCAATGTAAAAAAAAATAAGTTTAAAAATTAAAACGTAGCATTTTTCCTATAAATACAAAGTTACAAAATTTTTAATAACTTTGGCAACTAGTACTTCTGCGACAAAAAAATATGCTGCTATCTAAATCTAACAGAAAATCCCTTCATATGTTTAACAACCTAAATTGGAATTAACAATAAAAGATACTAATATAACTTTACCATTAATACCATTATACTGTGTAATGAAGATCAACATGCAAAGTTCAGTTGTGATAGAAAGTGAATCTTCTTTGTAAGTAGCAAAAAGCTCAATACCAGGAAATTAATGAATATCTAAACCACGCAAATCCGAAACGATATCCGGCTTGGGAAAAAACACAGTGAATGATGATGTAGTAATGAAGAAACGAAAATTATCTATATACTATATTCTATATACTATATACTATATACGATATACGATATACCATATACGATATACCATATACCATATACGATATGCATCATAAACTGTAATCCATTCTCTTGGTCTACAAAAATCTAAGTGGCACAGGCTCCTCTTAATATAGCATGAAACCTTTGGAGCATATGATTTGTATAAATGATAAGGCGCCTACTAAAGAGAGTTAAAGGCCAAAATTTGTGATTTAACACTGTAGTCTCAGTANTGTAGTAATGAAGAAACGAAAATTATCTATATACTATATTCTATATACTATATACTATATACGATATACGATATACCATATACGATATACCATATACGATATACCATATACGATATACGATATACCATATACCATATACGATATGCATCATAAACTGTAATCCATTCTCTTGGTCTACAAAAATCTAAGTGGCACAGGCTCCTCTTAATATAGCATGAAACCTTTGGAGCATATGATTTGTATAAATGATAAGGCGCCTACTAGAGAGAGTTAAAGGCCAAAATTTGTGATTTAACACTGTAGTCTCAGTATCGTTGCTTAGTAACGCCATTATAACTACATTTAAATACCACTTGGAAAAGCTGCTTCTCAAAAAACATTTCTCTGTCAGTTGTAGCACCCGGATAGGGTGAAAGCAGTTCGGTTTGCTATCATTCAAAGTTGCAACAGGAATTATCGACAGCTTCCCTTTCGCAAGAGTTCACAGTACAAAGGTACAAGTAATAACTTTTTTCTTTTAGCAAAATTGGCTAAACCAAATACTCTAATGTCATTATACAAATAAGTCCGTAGTAAATATATAACAACAAACCTGATGGTATCTTATCAGAAGATGCACTTCAGATCCCAATGTTGCTAAAATTCCTGCAAGCTCGACTGCGATATAACCAGCACCAACAACCACCGCTTTTCTACCAAAAAATGCACAAGCAAAATAATAAACTGCTACTTGCAAGGCTACTGACAAACTTTCTAAATGAAAACAATAAAATGAAAAAAACTCGATATCTTTTATAACATAACGGAGACAACTCAACAGAACACGTACAAAACGATGCCTTTATCAGTCAGTAATTCCACTAATGTTAAAGCAAGTTGAGTAATCAATTGCACCCCTTGAGTAGTACGTGTAGATAAAATATCATATATCTAATCTCTCTAAGCAAAGATTTCAAAAAAAGGCTTCTCTGGGTTAAAAGGTTGAGAAAATCGAAAGTGTTGTACATTTCTCTGGGTTCTGACCAGTTTCTCAAGCTCCCTTTGTCCAGCATTATCAACTTCCCAAATGGCAATATTCAAACCAAAATTTTAGACCGTACAATTTAGTCAATTCTGTTCAAACAACAGCTTTGCACCTTCCATTTCAATATCAAAAGTGTTCACTCTTACTGCCACATACTTCTATACATACCTAAAAAANTCAGTAATTCCACTAATGTTAAAGCAAGTTGAGTAATCAATTGCACCCCTTGAGTAGTACGTGTAGATAAAATATCATATATCTAATCTCTCTAAGCAAAGATTTCAAAAAAAGGCTTCTCTGGGTTAAAAGGTTGAGAAAATCGAAAGTGTTGTACATTTCTCTGGGTTCTGACCAGTTTCTCAAGCTCCCTTTGTCCAGCATTATCAACTTCCCAAATGGCAATATTCAAACCAAAATTTTAGACCGTACAATTTAGTCAATTCTGTTCAAACAACAGCTTTGCACCTTCCATTTCAATATCAAAAGTGTTCACTCTTACTGCCACATACTAAGCCGACCTTGTCGATATTATATATAGATAAAATTAAGTATGTTTGTTTGTTTTAAGTAAGTTTATGAGAAAACTACTGAAACTAGGAAGCTGAAATTTGGAGTGTAAGTCCATCTTTATCCGGGGGAGGATCTGAGATATAAAAGGCTGACCTCGGAGGTCGTAAGTTTATTTACCATAAAGTAATCTCCTTGGCCGTACTAGTCCTCGGTAGTATACTGATGAGTATCCCCGCTTGTCACACGGGTGACCTGGGTTCGATTCCCCGCCGTGGAATACTATCTTTTTTGTTTTTTTTAATCTTCTTTTTTGCCAATGTACTGCCATAGCATTTTTTACTTGAAGTGCTAACATTATCTTTCGTAAGATTACTATAGTTTACTTTATCTATTATTTCCATATCACATCCCAAGTGTCAAGGTAGTTCCAGCTCTTTGAACTGAAAGGGTCTACCATCACATTTCTAATAGAGCAATACCTTACAATTATCTTGATATGGATTTTTTAGCCTACTAAATTGCACTTTTTTACGCGAGTAACGCTGGGTACTTCTCCTAGTATATATATATATATATATATATATACGGTCGGAATTCAGTAAAATACATTTCTCTACAAACTGGTACACAGGTACATACAACAATAAAAATTAACCCAAAGGAAGACACCTTTGCGACAATTTTTAAAGTGATTCCCCATCAAGTAATATCAAAAACTCTATTCCTCAGCTAATATTTTAACACCCAAAAGTCTCTCATTGTAGAAAGATTCCAAAATATAAAGTAAAAACAAACGAAATAAAGTATATAATAGTTAAATACTTACTTTGGAAGATCTTCCAGCAGAAAGAAACCGTCACTGGAAATTGCATGTTCTGCCCCTAAAAAACAATCGTGTATAGGTAGTGTAAAATCTATGCATTGTTTAAAAATATTCAGGTTTAAAGCTTTAAAACGAAAAAATATATTTTTAACGTGGTATGAGTGGTGCTGCAACGAAAGTAATAATCGCAATTTCGGCAATTATCTCGAAAGGAATTGATCAGTAGGTCCTGGTTAAAAGCGTTGGCAATCATGGTACTGCAGTTCACTCTCTCAGCAGTTGCTTGGTTAGTCTCGTTGTCGGTTTTCTTTCCAATCCAGGCTGTCAAGTCAGTTAGAGTTTTCATCCGCTGTCTTCTACGAGCTCTCTTTCTTTCGATCATTCCTGACGTCACCAAACTCTCCAGACAGTCCCTTCTCATTACATGTTCAAAAAATTTTGCCTTTCTTTTCTCTACCTTGTTTATAATATTTCTTCTGTGTGCAGCTATTTGCAACACTTCTTCATTTATCTTTCTATCCGCCTAAGGTATCTTCATCATTCTTCTCAGGAACCACATTTCTGTTGCCTCCAATCTTCCCTTTATGTTCTTGTCCATTGTCCAACATTCGCACCCATACATCAGGATCGGTTCAATGTAGCATTCCAACAATCTTTTTTTCAGGTCCATTGAAATCTTTTGGTCTTTAAAGATGTTATTCATTTGTTTGAATGCTGTCTTTGCTTGTCCAATCCTCTTTCTGATTTCTTCTTTGCATTTACCGTCCGATGTAATTGTAGTGCCCAGATATTTGAAATTGTGAACTTGTTTCACTTTTGTTCCTTTAACATATTTATTAACATCTGGGATTTTCCTCTTCCTGCTTACCGCCATCATTTCGGTCTTCATTTCATTTAGGGATAATCCCATCTTTTCGCTTTCTGTAACAATCACATAAACCAGTTTTTGTAAGTCTTCTCCCTTTCCAGCAATCAGTGCGGTGTCATCTGCGTATCTAATGTTGTTAATCAATGTTCCATGTTCATTCATGCCAGGCATTTCCTTTATATTCCTCATTATGACTTCACTGTATAAGGACAACAAGTCTGGGGAAAGTACGCATCCCTGTCTTACTCCTCTTTTAAGTTCTTTAAATTCACTCAATTTATTTTCAATCTTAATCGCAGCTTTCTGCTTCCAGTATATGTTTTTAATGATTCTTAGGTCTTGTCTATCAACGTCTAGTTTTTGTAACATTTCCATTAGCTTTGAGTACCTTACTCGGTCAAATGCTTTTGTTTGATCAATAAAACATATGAATACGTCTTTCAGTTTTTCTAGACTTCTTTCAACTAAATTTCTTAACACTTAGCATTAACTTCTTAGCATTTGTTGTCCCTTTGCCTTCCACAAAACCAAACTGCTCTCTTGAAATTTCTGGTTGGATCTTAATCCTTATTCGAGCCAGAACAATTCTGAGGAGTAGTTTAGTTACATGACTCATGAGGCTACTTGTTCTATATTGATCACATTCCAGAGCTGCCGGTTTCTTTGGTAATGTGATGAATATCGAGTTTGTTAACCCATCTGTTAATTCACACTTGTCGTAGAATTCATTCAGTAATTTCCTAAGGGTTGTAATGCCTATATCTTCTAGTGCTTTTATCACTTCTATAGCTATATCATCCGGTCCAAAAGCTTTTCCTTCTTTCGTTCTCTTCATTGCATATCTCGTTTCATCTTTGAGTATAAGCAGCTTTTCTTCATCATGGACATCTATTTCTATCTGTTTCGGCCTATTATCATCATATAGCTCCCCAGTATACTCCGGCCATCTTTCCAAGATTTTGTCTTTATCCATAATAATCTTCCCTTCCTTTGATTTAATGCTACCTGTGTTGATGGGTTTCTTTTTATTGCTGAGATGTGACACTCTTTTGTACATCAGTTCTGGACTTAAAAACCTCGCTCGTTCAATGCTCTAACATTCTGCATCTAGCCATTTCTGTTTTGCTTCTTTGCATTTTATCACGATTTCTTTATTCAGATTATCATATATTTATTTATTATGCTTATTTTTCCTTCGTTTATCCATCATGTCAAGGATTTCATCCGTCATCCACTTCTGATTTGCCTGTCTATGTTTTGTTGGTAGGCATTCTTTTGCTGAATCATTAATGGCTTCTGGCCTCTCTGAAACAGGATAGTATCCTTTCAGTGATTTAGCAGTGTTTGGATCCAAAATCATTACAACACCCTTTTCTGTTGAGCTCTCTCCTGAGTGGATCACTGAGAAATGATCAGATTTGTTGTGGTCTAATTCCTTGAGTCGGGCACCAGATATGCCCATAATATTAATCTCTAATCTCTCCATCTCTCTTTTGATATTTTCAAGTTTACCTGACATTGCCATTGATCTTATATTCCAAGTTGTAATTTTAAACGTTTTTACTTTGAGCTCAGTTACTTGATGACGGTCGAGTATCACCTGGCGCACATGGCAACCTCTACCGGACGAGGACCCTCCGAATGAGTTTCCATTCACGTCGTTAACCGTAAAGCATGATTGTCTAACCATGATTATTCTTGGGAAGTGTTACAGCAATGGTTTTTCCGATGCCTTCTACTGGTTTCTGTAAGGTTGTTTCCTTAGCCTTCCTCCGTCCCCGAAGACCCACAAGGCAGTGGGGGCTGAACGGGTTTTTGGTGCCGTTCTTCCGCCAGATAGTTATTTCACTGAGCACGTGAGGTATTTCATAGAGACAACAGTGCCACCTGTTGACCCGCCTCGCCCTCTATGACTAGTTGTATCCGCGACTGCTTATTTGGGCAAGCCCTTATTCGCAGCTAACCTCCATATCTGAAGGCCTTCCCCCTATTCGCCATCTGGGGACGCGCTTGGGTAGGAGGTAGTCGCACTGTACTACTTTTAAAAGCTTGACTTCACCATCCCACCAACAGAAAAGCATTAAGAATGCATACCGTTTACCTGGTGTAAAGACGTAACTTGTTCGAATGAGGCCATAAACGTTATGACCAATCGCCTGCCCTAATACAACCTCCGGAAACAAACACTTTGCATAGCTAAAGATGACACCCAGTTATCAGGTACCTTATCGGTGAAGAGTTCGTCGAAGTTATGTATCGACGATTTCGAAATTTCAGATCCTTAAAAAAAATTGAATAAAAGGAAAATGGAAAGTCAGCTGCAGTTTTCTCATTTAATGATTTTAATTTTTCTCTACAGCAATTTCCATGTCAACTTCAACATCAATGTTTCAACTTAAAATAATTATTCTTTGTCTTCTCGTCGTCCTTGACTTCCTCGCCTTCCATTGCTTCAGCCTTTACGATTTCCTTGGTTTCCACAAAGACACTGGATGCATCCTCGTACTGTTCTTCTGTCTCACTGGTATACTTCAGCTCATTATCATAATTCTATAGCTCTGTCGTTTCTATTTTTATTGATTGATGAAATTTTCATCGATCAGGTAGTTAACTTTTCGAAGGTTCAATTTTGGAGAAGCAACAAGCAGGTCACGCACTCGTAAATTTTTACATCTAAAAAGGCTGCTTAATCACATAAAAACCTACTTAATCAATATTATTTCAAAATTCCTTACTTCATAACCCACAATTAATGACGGTCTAAAATTTCAATTTTATTGCCCGCATCGCTATAAAAACACTGGTAGGTACGTCTATTTCAAAACTATGTAAAACGTTTTGTAATGATTCTAGTACGCAGTTGTGAATGTCAATAAATTTAATCAAGCATCAGTATTTTTTCAATTACGGTGCTAATAAATTAGTTTTTTCTTTTTTCTTTTTGAGTTGTTTCCTACGTGCTATGGAACCTCCAATTATAAAACTAAGTACATTGTAAACTCGAACTCAACAAGCGGTTATTGGACCTACAGTGTCACTTTTGTCTAAAACCTGTTGTTTTCAACGTTTTTCATAGCTTACAACTTGTCCATTTCAACTTCGACCCTCTCGGTTCCGCGTCGCACAAAAACCCCAAAATGAAATCAAGCAAATAAAATTTTAGAACAATCATAACTGAAGCTCATGAATTGGGAATAAACGGTTTTTATGAAAATTTATTAAAACTTGACCGTCCTCTATTCTTTGCAGAGCAAATAAGCCGAATTCAAATACAACAAACAGATATCGCATTCAACAAATGCAAAAATTGATAATAAGGGGTCATTTTAGTATTTAACACATAAAAAACTGTTGTTAAGTCAGCAAAACGAGAGAAACAAGGTTAAGATGGTATGGACATGTAGTGAGGAGAAACCAAGGCAGTCCCATAAAACAAGCGTTTCAGGAACCCCAATTACTAAGGGGAAAAGACGTTAAAACAAACAAAGAGCTAATACAATACTTGTGTTGGCCCAGTGAATCTTCAACTTGACAAAGAAAGCATATTTATCACAAGTAATTATCATCATCATCATCATCATATTCGGTTTAACGTCCGTTTTACATGCTAGCATGTGTTGGACGAAAAAAAATTTTATTTTTTTTTTAACGTCATTTTTCCCCCAGCAATTGGGGCTCAGACGGTGCGGTGCGGTGACGGACTTTGATTTGGCAGTGAGGAATTTCTTGGCCGGATGCCCTCCCTGACGCNTTGACCGTCCTCTATTCTTTGCAGAGCAAATAAGCCGAATTCAAATACAACAAACAGATATCGCATTCAACAAATGCAAAAATTGATAATAAGGGGTCATTTTAGTATTTAACACATAAAAAACTGTTGTTAAGTCAGCAAAACGAGAGAAACAAGGTTAAGATGGTATGGACATGAAGTGAGGAGAAACCAAGGCAGTCCCATAAAACAAGCGTTTCAGGAACCCCAATTACTAAGGGGAAAAGACGTTAAAACAAACAAAGATCTAATACAATACTTGTGTTGGCCCAGTGAATCTTCAACTTGACAAAGAAAGCATATTTATCACAAGTAATGATGAATGCATTTTATGAGGCAAGCAAGACACTGAAGTTGTAACACAAAAAACTTTACCTTCAACTTTTGGGAAGGTTGGATGACCTCCTGTGGCAATAAGGGTGTGTTTTCCACTCAAAACAATATCCCCGACGGTACAGGTACCATCCTTATTGAAAACAGCATGACCATGAAAAACTTCCACTTTCGACTAAAGTTAAAAAATGAAGACGAAGTAGCAGTCAGTATTGAACAAAAATGTTGCCATCTATTGATTATAGACTGTTTGTCTGTATATATATATATATATATATATATATATAAATATATATTTATGTATGTATGTATGCATGTAAAAATGTATGTATTCATGTACCTATGTATGCATGAATGTATTTATGTATGTATGAATGTATGTATGTATCACTACTATCGTTTTTATGCCGAAAGCTCACATGCATTTTCTTCTAAGTGAAAATCCTTTTTTGTGGATATATTAGGCTTTTCCATGTGCGTTCTTACCCCCTTAAGATGTCCTGCGTTATTAACCCCCCCCCCCCAAAAAAAAAGCAGTTTTGCTCTTCGATTCCTTGCATTTGTATCGCGGCATCATTCCACTAGTTTATATACAATATATAATACTAATTTGCATTACTACCTTGTAAAAAGCAGATTTAAATCCTTGCGTTTTCACCAATCACGTTAAGATGCTTAAGTCTACCATATGGAAAAAAGTGTTGAAGATGGCAAGATCCAATTCTGAGTACAACTCTAACACCTTGAAAGCGTTAGCATTCGTTGGCTTGTCAATTTTCAGCATACTGTTTCTAGTTGATAAGGTTTTCTCTCTCAATTAATCAACATGTCGTTGATGGCTTTGCCATTGGTTTGAACAACATAGAAAAGTAGGACTCTTATGACTTCAATGACTCCAAGTGAACACATTTTCTTGGGGTCTGTATAATTCCTCATTTCCGCTTTCTTTCTCACTTTAAAGTCACATATTTTCCCCTGGGTCATTCTTTGTTGAAACTCTTTCGTTAAAATTTGGTTTAATAAGACTCGCTTGAGTGGTTAGTGGGATTGACACAGAGAGTCTCCTCGTTGGCGCGCCCTGGGAAACGCTGAGATACTGACCTCAGTAGGCCAATTTATGTACTGCTCACAACAATCATCTACAGATCGTTCTCACCAAAATGCCGTTGCATTTTAAGTCAAAAACACGGGTCCTTATTAGAACCACCACTGGCCCTTGCCTCCTTTAACATCGAAGGTTAGACAGACGCCAATCCAAGTATTCCGCCCAGGCAAAAAAGGGACTATGACATTGTGTGGCTCCAAATGACACATCATGCCCACCATATCAAGCCCCAAACTTTGGTTCTGCCGTCTTCACTCGGAACAACCTGAAAGTTGACATAGTAAATACCACAAATGACAACAATATCGAACTGATCAGTGTCCCTCCAAGATATACAGACACACCAATCGAAATAATGATTGCAAGATAGCCCTTTAACTGTTATGATCCTATCACCATAGCAACATAGATGAGAAGCGCGTTCTTGTCATAAAATAAACGTATAACCTATATCACTATTTGTATACGATACTAGCTAAAGATAATAATAATAAGAGTAGTAGTAGTAGTAGTAGTAGTAGTAGTAGTAGTAGTAGTAGTAGTAGTAGTAGTAGTAGTAGTAGTATACGTCATCACTATTACAACAACTATACAGGAGTAAAAAGGAGACGAGACGTTTCTTGTGTTTTTATCTCGAGATTTTATCTCGAGAGTCTTATCAAATTACCACATACAACCATACAGCGCTTATTTACAAAATAAATACGTAATTCTATATATTGTCCACTTAGTTATTTATAAAAACAAAGGTAAGTTGTTCATACAGAATTAATACTATGGTGACCATGGGGAAGCGCACAAATACCTTCATTCAAAAGGTGACGTTTCTCATTGTAACAAGATAGCAACGCTTTTCCCATATATCAATTGTAAAGGTGATGACAAGGAAAACGGATCTGATTCATGCCATGTTTAAATGGGTTTTTTTATCAATGCGACATATTTTGTTATTTTTCATGGGTAAGCTCAACTTTAATCGTCTCCTTTTAATTACCCTTTGCAGTCTTTTTCTCATTCTCAGCAAGCTTTAATGCACACATTTTAGGTCTTCGACCTACACTCTTCTTTGGGGATACTACGGAGTTGATCCTTAATCTTATCTAGAGCTTTCTTGTTTCGGTCAGAGTCCAATGGATGTGAAGTGGGATAGTCGGAAAAGTAAAAAAAAGGTTTTTGAAAGGCATTTCAGCGTGGATTTCAGGGGTAGTGATTTTGTAACATAGAGAATCGGTATCGGTGAAAAAGAGAGTGCTTGGTGATCCAGGGTATCGTGTCTTTACGTAATCATAGTATAAATCGTAGATCAAAGTCTTACCGATGGCAAAGATGGCTGACCAAGATAAATAGTACAGTTGAGGAGCACAGAGGTTTTGTGGGAGCCCACAGCAACGAGATAGAGGAGGTGAAAAACTTCAAGGACTTGAAGCTTAACTTTTGCGCAATAACATCATCTGATTGAGGTTAAAAACTAGTTCTATATTCTTGTGATGACGTATATTTTCCACCAATTAAAAAAAATGTGGTGATTAAGTAGCTTGAAAAAGTCTTTTTCGAAAGTGTTTCGGGGTTGAGTTCTCACTGTTGTATTGAAATCAATATAGGATTTTAACCAGGCCGACTGCTCAAAATAAAGGATTTTATGTATTTTCTATAGTATCACACGATTGTACAGGTAGCATTTTATTCCTCGGTGCAATAAAATATTACCTGCGCATGAATAATGGATGACGTAGTTTTTGAGAGGGAAGAGGGTTGGGCTTAGTTTGGTTGGTGGATTTTGTTTCATCCCCATTGAGCAACGCACTTCTTTTTGATAAGGAGAGAATAAATTTGTGATGGTAAGGGATTCAGGAGCCAAAGGGTAATTAGCGTGTTCATTGTGTAGGTGTGCAGGATATTCAAGATCCACTTCAAGGGTATAGACTACTCCATTGTCAACACCAAGGCCATCGATATTAAAGTCCTTCATCTGTTGTTTGCCTAACCACTCAAACCCACCATTTAGGAGGGGCTGTGAGATGGCCCATAAGTACTGTTGGCATCCAAATACACAAGGTAAGTGGTGGGCTTGTTTGCAGTGTGGTTTGGAAAATGGAGATTATTGGCTTCCCCATTACGATTAGAGATCATGGAGACAGCATCCTGGATTCCCTTCTCAACCAAGCAAAACATATCAGGATAGGTGAAAAGGTCAAGAGAAACAAGACTCATTTATAGTGCAGGTTGCCGTGCAAGGCTTGGGCTAGTATAACTGTGGGCTTGATCCAGATGATTTTACTTTAGACAAATAATACGAAAGTTCTCAAATTCATTGGCTAGTAGGAGCATGTCTTTTTTTAAGTAACGGTCATGATATTCTCTGAGTTTTTTTATATGGAATGCTTCCTCTATGTGTTGGGCACGGAAGTAATCTTTTGGTGATATTGTAGACTAGGTTAAGGGACTGTAAAACATCGTCTGCCATTGCTGTCATTTTTCAGAACGTCAAAATAATGCGCGGCAGCAACGTGTCCGCGGTAGAGAACAGATGGCTGATTACGAGCTCCTTCCACTGATACAATTATACAACTATATCCACCCGGTATATGCTTATTAAATGAAGTCGTGCTTGGGTTTTTGGATTTGGGTGTACAAGTACCAATGGGTGATAATATATACTCAAAGTCCGCATACATTACAAACGGGTGTTTCAACTGGTTTTCTGTTTTCGTAAAAGTAAGTGTAGTTTTGTCTTCATCAGGCATACGAGTTGGTTGCAGTTTATGCACCTGAAATTGAAGTTGATATGCTTTACGTCTAGTAGAGGTAGTAAAACCATCGAGACGGCAATGACAAAAGTATCTGCTTTCTATATTATTTAACTGTGACCGAAGAAGGCCGGACATGTTTTTAACAAGTCACTAATGTTGTTTCGTACCTTTCGAAAACAAGAGCAAGTTTAGATAGTGGAGACGTTCATGTTTCCGAGCGGTACGGTGAGGAAACATTTCTTTGCTGTCCCGACCAACGACGTTGTCTGAGATATTAGCATTTAGATTTTGAAAGAAGTAATATCTTTGATTTTCATGGGGAACATAATGTCGTTTATATTCAATTTAGGCTCATAGAGACAGTATTGAATTACCTCATTTACATTTTCCAAATTATCACAAGGATAAAGAACAGCTAAAAGTGAGCAGAGAAAATACTTGTTGTCGCTGTTCCATAAATTAAGCAACGCTTTCCTGCTTTCCAACTCCTTCATGGGAGGAATGTATGCGAAGCCAGAGAGAGGAGATATTTTTACAATAACCTAGTTCAAGTTCCAAAATTTTGTTCAGAACCCATCAAAAGCCTTTGTGTACAAAGTCATCCATTTCGCTCATTAGTTGCTGATGGAATGCGGATAGATCCTCTTCCAGTGTTTTCAGGCTATGGGTGGTATATGAAAGTTGGCGTAAGACAACAGGAGGGTCTGCGAGTATTGTTAGGCCCCTTCATTAGTGAAAAATAACTTCAATTACAACAAATAATTTCATACCCATTGGAGGATGCATATATTCACCTAAGAGGGGTGGTAACTGTTTAAGAGACTCGAGTAATAACGGTAAAGGTTGGTGGATATCACAAAAAAATCTAATAGATTGCCACAATTCTTCCCAGGGCTTCCACTAATAAAAAAGGTAAAGTAGTTTGGTCAACATTAACATCTCAACAACCTCATTATTATGTCCCAATTTACTGACTCTAAGAGCCATGCCCCTTCTCTTCCTCATTTAAAAGTGACGGAGTATTAAGAAAAAGTATTCTACTCAGAGTGTACGCAAAATCGTAACCTTCACAATTGGTACAAACCTTTGTGTTTAAATATTCTTTAGAAGATTTACTGAGTAACACTTGCTGAAAAACCTGACTGAAGTTTGCAAAACCATTTGCACTCGAGTAAAGTAACTAACAAATTCTTTATTACAAGAACAAGGTAGTGGCTACTTAACTAGTCCCAAAGCAATCTTTACTTTAGTTTGTAATCTTCACAGATTTATATTTTTTCATTTCGGTTACAGCACAAAATTTTGGAGCAGCCCATTTGGAATACGACGCCTGTTCAAGAACAGTCATTTCCACTCAGTGCTTTAGTTCTTACTCAATCTGGTCCATAACAAAATGAGGAACCACAAAGGCTTTCAAAAATCTGGATGTTGTCACCTCAGATAAAATAATGTAAACAACTGTATCTTTTAAAGTCACTAACGCAGGGTTAAGCAAATTGGAAAACCCTGCAAGTAACTCCTGCACTTTACTGGTTTCTTCAACGTTCATTGAGTGGACTGGCTAAGAAATAAATGATTTTCAATGCAAATTTCAAATGCAATTTATTAATAATATTTTAGAGTATTATCTTCCAAAAAGGTTTGGACCACTTCTTGGGAATGTAACAATAGGTAAAACATTCCTCCGGTCAAGATATTTTACCTCGACATTCTTAACACCTATTGATTTGATGACTTCCCTGGATAGACACGTAACTGGGCATCAGCTGACTCAAATTAGCTTTTATAAATATTGAATCAAACAAATGCTTTCCCAACGCAGCAGCCGAAGCACCTGTGTCGAACTTCATCTGGATACCTTTGATTGTTTATTTCAAAATCCACCAGTAAAGTTGCCTCACCAGAAAAGATTATATTATACATCTTGTTTTTGTGTCCAAGAAAGTGGAAAGTAAAGCTTCATGTATTTCAGAACATTTATTTTTCTCCCCTGGTTTCCACAGGCAATCTAACCTTGATGGCCCTTCATGTTCTCCTCTGTTTACTTAATCTGGTTGAAAAATATTTTGTTGGTAATTGTAAATCTCAGTTGCCTAAGCTATTGCAGACTCTATATAAAATGCAATGTGTGCTGCGTTTTCCTAAAGTCCTTCTCTCTCATAAAGCAAAAACTGTTAAATTTGCTCATGCACCACTCCACACACCAGGCAATCCCATAATATATCAGGCAAAGACCTTCATAATTACAGTGTCCAGTGAGTTTTCCAAACTTGGCAAGAGAATTCGATATTGACTCACCAGACAGTCTATTCCTCTATTCCTATTCAATTTAAACCTCTCAGCAAAAGGATAAGATTTGGATTATTTTGTTCTTTCATGCGTTGCTCATAAATACAAAAGATAAAACAAGGAGCTAACGATTAAAGACAGGGCTTAAAGTGTAATTCTGAAAAGAATTTAATCTAGAGGAAGTCACAGCCTCCAGAAGTAGGGCCTGTCATCCCCACACTGGACCACAAACCTATGACAGATACTATTTCTAACTGGATGTTTGGGGCACAACTCAATAATTTGGTGGGAACTATGTGGGAACTACTGTATTTTCCTGTTAAAGGGATCAAAACGGGATCTTATTGGATCAAAATTTCTTTTCTACTGTCCCCAACACATCTATTTATTTCTAACATACACTTACATTTTCCAAATTCCGTGCATATATACCATTTAAATTTTTAACATATGCATCTCTTGATTTTTTAATATGACTAAAAGGAAAAACAAAGTACAATCCAAGTAAATATAGGGTTAATGTGAATAATAGATTTCCCAATAAGTTTCCTCTTTCAATAAGCTGTGGTCATTATCACCAATAGAGCAACGTGTGATCGACAACGATCAGCTTTTTTCAGGGCTTTAATGCCTAGAAACTGTTGTGTAAAAAGAAATTCTATTCCCCTCTTACTTCTAACGTGCAAAAAGGATAAAAAACTACAGGTTACTGTGTTATACGTGTGTACATAGACATAAAAAAACCAAGATCTTCAGTGTTTAGAGCATTATCTTTCTAGCTGATTTAGTAGGTTTTATTCATTATTTTAAGTTTGCAACTATCTAGCGGAAAGGGGCCTACAATAATTAGGGAGGCTTTTTAAGTTTAGGTATAAATTTATGTAACAACTGTAGATACACATTGATTATATCAAGAGCTTTTATTGTATTAATATATTCTCTGGTTACAATAATCTCTAAAAATATGAAAAAGATGTTTCTGTTTCACATATTTATTCTTACCCACCCCAACTTTAGGTCACCCTGTAGGGTATAGAGTTTGTTACTTTGAAAATGCTGTTTTCACAACTTCACTGCATGAAAAAGACATATTGAAAATTTTAAAATCATAGCTCTAACCACCTGCAAGAACAATTTCCTTAGAACCACAAAAACAGATTTTACGAGGTTCACTGAATTATTTCACGATGTTATGGTCTTTTGGAAAATTTTGGATATCAAAAACACAACTGATGTAACTTTCTTTTAGTATTGATGCGAAAAAGCTATATAATTCAAAATAAAACTCTGTTTAGTCTATTTTAGAACCCAAATTACCAAACTTTGTAAATCTTTTAACTTAAGCAAATAGCAAAAAAATTCAAATTGTCATAAAATTATTTGAGACATTTAACTGTACTATGTATATGAGCTTATCTCACTAGTATCTTGAGATGAAGTGAATTTGTAGAGATTTCAAAGAAAAAATCTGACCAGCAAATAAGGAAATATATAGACTCTAAATGTGCTTAGATTTCTTAAAGAATATGCCATACAAAAAATGCTCAAAACCTGGTTCTTTAAAACGATGTGAAGGGAAGTCCAAAATATAAATAATCTAACGTTTATAACTTTTTTATTAATACAGTAAATTAAAAGCACTGGGTACATAAACGGTGCAGTAGAATAAAGGGCAAACAGACAGAAAATGACCGTTTTAGCAGCAAGAGGTGCATAGAAGGAGTGGCAACCTGTGACTTAGACCTATGGAAAGTGCATTTGAGTGGGTGAGGAAATTGAAACTGTCTAGAAGTTTTGCTACCTTGGTGACACCCATGGAGCTGAGGGAAGAGCAGGTGCAATTGTAACAGCAAGGGTTAACAGTGGATGGAGTAAGTTCAGGGAGCTGATGCCATTGTTAACCAGCAGAGCTCTGCCATTACCTACCAAAGGTAGAGACTATCAGGCATGTGTACGTAGCACAATGATGTATGGCAGTGAAACATGGCCAGTGAAAGCTGAAGATGTCAACCGCATGGAGCAGAATGACATGAGAATAATAAGATGGATGTGCAACGTAAGTCTAAAGGACAGGCTCAGTTCTAATGAACTCAGAAGGAGATTGAATCTGGACAGTATTGGCAGCTGTATGCAGAATAGGAGGCTTCGTTGGTTTGGTCATGTGGAGAAAATGAACAACAATGCTTGGACAAGTAGATGCAGAACAATCAAGGTGACAGGAACCACTGGCAGAGGAAGACCGAAGAAAACATGGGCGGAAGTGATAAGGATGGATCTCAAACAAAAAGGTGTCAGCAGAGACCTGGTGAAGGATAGGATAACCTGGAAGTCAATTTCAAGATATCGTCAAACACATGCTAGCATGTAAAATGGACGTTAAACCGAATATGATGATTATGATGAGTAAATTACTACAGCACGGATGCTATAACATAACTTCCTAAATAAACTGTATAACATTGCATTACCTACAAATACTCTAAAAAAACAAATGATATACTAACATTTAAAGTATCTTACTCGAAACTTCTACTGTAACAAATGGGGTGCGTATTTTTCTACACAACAAGAGAGGCTAAACAACATACATTGATCTTTAAAAAAAGTTATCCATGCAGCAAAACTTATATTCATGATCTTAAATTCAGTACTACTCTTGAGACTATTACAGAACTTTCACATTCATATAAATACTAACAGTTAGTTCTATAACAAGTTTTTCTTTATGAAAAATAATAGAAATAAGCATACATTTCGTTAAATCAGAAATCAATTTTACCTCCAGCTGAAGTTGTTTAAAGTGACATCAAACCCATAGTCTTTCATTCCATCACACATTTCTGCATGCATTGCTGTGTTAAACATAACCTGTGGAATCAATATGTGAGGCAGTACTACTTTCATATTTTGCAATGATGTTGTTTAAAAGTTACATATTTTACATTCCAGGCCAGGAAATTACAATACTAAATATCAGCAATAAGAGGGAATTTTTAACAATTACAATTATGTTTAAAAGTCACATTATAAAACAATAAAGCAAGGTGTACTTGAAAGAATAAAATAGTCTAAAATGTGTTTCCAAACAGAGACAATGTTGTTTCCAGAGAGAATACTAGAGATACCCAAAGCCAAGGGGGTTATGAGGGTCATGGGTGATTTATCGGAATTGTTACTCATACTTGCCTTGAGACATTTAGATTATCCTTAACTTCTACATGATGTATGTGAAAGTCAAAGAATACACATGATTATAAGAGGTAGCATTAGTAATAAATATAGCGTAGGCAAAATTGTTTGAGTTGATTAATTCAATAACTTTTATTGCTGGGCATTTACTGAGAAATAAATACTACTAGAATGATCAAGACATTAATTTTGCCATTTTCAAAAAAAGAAATGTAAATACAATCTGTAGTTTTTCTTCTTCTTCTTCTTTTTCTTTTTTTTTTCTTCTTCTTCTTCTACCACTACTACTACTACTACTACTACTACTACTACTACTACCACTTTCAGCGTTTCCCTTTTCAGGGGTGGCCACATCCAATTAACTTCTTCCACTTACGTCGGTCATGTGTACCTTGCTCGGTCAACCCAAGCTCCTTATGTCATCTCCCACACAGTCTCTCCATCTTCTCCTTGGCCTTCCCTGCTTTCTCCTGCCAAGTAACTCCATGATCAACACCCAAACGAGTGTTGATCATGGCGTTACCTGGAAAATGCGATCCTCTTCCCTTCTTTGCACATGTCCATACCACCTTAGCCGTGTCTCTCTCAACTTTCCTACGATGTCACATACACCAATGGTACCTCTGATCCTTTCATTTCTGATCATGTCCTTTCTTGTGACTCCAAGCGACCACCTCAGCATACGTAATTCTACTGTTTGCATCTTCTTTTCAAGACTTTTAATTACAGGAGCTATCTCCAGTCCGCACAGCATGGCAGCCCTTACCACTGTTGGTGGTAAGGCCTGTCAATGGTGGACCTGAGGTACTTAAAATTATCTATCTCTGGAAGGTCATCATGACCGATTTTGATTGGTGGCAAGTCTCTTTTCTTGTTTATGCAGAAGTACTCCGTCTTTGATCGGCTCACTTTCAGTCCACGTTTCTCAAGTGCATTCCGCCATCCTTCTAGCTCTTCTTCGGCCTGTCCTTTCCCTGTATTCATGAGCACGATATCATCTCCAAATATCATATTCCATGGCGCTTCCTTCCTTACATCATTTGTCAACACATCCATCACTACAGCAAAGAGAAGTGGACTCAGGGAGACCCCTGATTTAATTCTACCATTACACTAAATGCTTCTGTCCTTCCTGCACCACACCCGACCTCTGTCCTGCACTCCCTGAACATTTCTTGGACACAGCGTACATACTTTTCCGAGACTCCTTTCCGTCTCATGGAATACCAGATTTCCTCTCTCGGTACCCTGTCATATGCCTTTTCGAGGTGGATGAATATACAATGAAGCTCTTTTTGGCCTTCTCGATACTTCTCTGCTGTCATTCAGAGCGTAAAGATGGCACCCATTGTGCTTTTCTTGGGCACAAAGGCAAACTGCTCTGGGCTGATTTCGATCTCTTCCCAGACTCTCTAATCTATCACCCTCTCCCAGACCTTCATGGTATGACTTAACCGCTTTATTCCTCTACAGTTTGGGTAGCTCTGCACATCTCCTTTGTTCTTGTATATTGGGATTAGTGTGCTTTTGTTCCACTCTTCTGGCATCTGCTCTGTTTCAAGGATATCGTTAAATAGGCCTGTTAGGAACTCGATTCCAGCTTGTGGACAGATTTTATTCCCTCGCACGTCTCCATGTTGTTGAACATCTCCTCAAATGTCTCTGCTTTCGCTTTTGCCACTACTTGCTTGACCTCCTTTTTTGCTTCCCTATACTCTGGTCTAGCTTGTTCTCCTCCATCTGCATACCACTTCTTGAAGGTTTGCTTCTTTTTCCTCATACTTTTCTGCACCTCCTCATTCCACCACCAAGTGTCTTTCTCCTTCTTCAGCTGACCAGTGGCCTTACCAAGCACTTTGCTAGCCATTGTCCGAATTCCATCTGCCGCTGCCTCCCGATTTACTGGCAAGACCTCTCCAAGTTTTTCTCTGACTTCATTCTAGAACCTTTCTCCAACCTCTGGTTCCTTAAGCCTCCACAATTTGATTCTTAGCTCCACTTTCTTAGTCCATTGCAATGGCATTCACAATGTGACCCTGCATATCCCGGTTAGTACTGGGGTGCAACACATTCACTGGTCATTACTTTGCAGTCTGTGCCTTCCATCAGCAGTCTTCTTCTGCAAAGTACATAGTCTTTTTGGGTACTATGTGGACATCTTTTGTAAGTCACTTTTGAAATCTGCTCCTATATACACCCATTCATTGCTGGGGGTCTTGCTCACATAATCTTCCAGGTCTTACCAAAATCTTTCCTTTTCCTCTTCATTGCATCCAGTCTGTGAAGTGTAGGCACTGATGACTTACATAGTAGCACCACCAACCCCCATCCATAGTCCCATGATTCAGTCTGAAAATCTCTCTATCAATATTACCCCCTCAGTGAGTGATGGGTGGAGGATGATGCCCACTTGTTGTCCCACTGTAATAGAGCTTGTCTCCATTTCCAATTTTTCTGGCCTTTGAGCCTTTCGACTTGGTCTCTCACATGCATAGGACTTTCAGCTCTCTTCTCTCCATCAAATCTGCAATTTTGTTCCCTCTCCCTGTCATTGTAACAACATTGAGAGTACCAATCATAAGCTCCTGTTCTCGGTCTTGTCTCCATTGCTTTTCCTTCTTTCCCTTCTTCCTCCATGCTTCTTTCTACTTTAAAATACAATCTGCAGGCCTATTGTACAGTAAAAACTGGTTACATAACCACTCTTTTAAAAGCAGAATGAAACTTTAAAACAAATAAAAGTGATCTGTTTCAAAATTCCAGCTTTATGAAACTCACAGGTGCCTTTTATCTTAAAAAACATATATTTCTAAACTGCTCTAGGTTCTGTGTCAAAAGCCTTCTCCTGGCCTTAAAATACCTTCTGCAATTTCCAGGAAGTGAAAATGCCATCCATCACAGCTCTTCCTACTTGTCATCAATAATGAATTTTTCACCGCAATATTTCTCTTTCAAAATTAAAACTCCCCATTTTAACAATGTTCATTCAATCTCTTTAATAGTGCACCTTTACCTGCACTTCCTTCATATTTAAAAATACCACTAGTGAATGGTTCCACTACTTTTATAATTTCATTACACTATCACCAAAAATAACAAATCTTTTGTCGTTCTTCTCCAGTTTCAATCCAAAAATGGTACAACCATTGAAAGGCTCAGAAATTTAGTAATTAGCCTAGAATAATGTAAATCCTCCATAAGTCTACCCAAAGTTAGATTGCTCTTATTGAACAAAATAACATCCATGTATGGCTTACCTAAAATAGTTTTCAAAGTATTGCATTCAATCAAAAACCTAGTTCTGTCAGGCAATATATGTTACCTTCATTTTTCACCAACTGTTACACCAACTGATATGACCCTTTGCTACTCTAATATGTAAATAAGCAGATTGTATATTAACAATAATCCTTGCCTCTGTTTGTCTTAATTCTATAAGGGTTTCATTGCAAACAGTTGTTTCATCCCCTACATGGCAACTCACCTGTATATTGAGCTCTCTATAATACAAGTTTTTATTTCATTTTACAGCTCACATGGGTATATTACTTGTTCTCACTTTCTTTTCTGGGGTACTAGAATACCTTCTCTACTCTAACATTTAACCTCTTCCTCAAAACGTTGCCATTTTGTCACTTTTGTCTCTCTTCTCATAGTAATTTATTACATTAATGAGAAATTGTGGACAATACTTAAATTAAAATCCCACTGCCCATTATTCTCCTCAAACAAAGCCTTAGTCTTTATCTTTTACTAATACTAAAAGTCTGCTTTAGTCAAGGCAATCATAACCAAGGTCCCTTTCAACCCAGATCCTCCTGCACCATTTCACATTATGTCTCTTTAGGCCTTCCATGTGAAGATCTCCTCCCCAACCCATTCCCCAAACATCCAAATACCTTATGACTACCAGCAGTTCATCCTTCTCTCTTCTCTCCACATATCAAAATCATGATGCAATTTATATCTTTGCAATTCTTTAGAAATACTCACTGCCCTACAATGACACACACAGACATTCATCCACTCAGGATATAATTACAGCTTTGGATACATTTTTTCAACCAAGGGGTGAGTTAACCCTAGTTCAGCACCATAGTGAATGACAGAGCAATGATATGCTTCATGTACAGGTACTCTGTTCATTTTTGTTAATGTTTAACAGTCATACAAGGCTAATGCTACAAAGTATATGGAACTATGAAGAAATGACAGAAAAAAAGAAGCCAAAAAGAAAAATTAAGGTTAAGCCAAGAGGTAAGATTTAACCTTGTTTGTTTGCTTGTTTTAACATCATTCTTCCCCAGTAACTGTGACTTAGATGGTACCTTTACAGGGACTTGGATTTGGCAGTGAGGAATTTCTTGGCTGGATGCCCTTCCTGACACCAACCAATGGCTTTTTCTCTTGTGAATTTCCAAAGTCACCCACTTGAGGAATCAAACCCAGAATTCTTGGTTACGGTACAGTTGCACTAACCATTAAGCCACAGTTCCTCTAAGCTAAGCCTAATTTTTTTTTTTTAATGTCATTCTTCCCCAGTACCTGGGGTTCAGACAGTGCCCTTTAAAGGGACTTGGATTTGGCAGTGAGGAATATCTTGGTCAGATGCCCTTCCTGACACCAACCAATGGCTTTTTCTTTTGTGAATTTCCAAAGTCACCCACTCAGGGAATCGAACCTGTAATTCTTGGTTACAGTGCAGTTGCACTAGCCATTAAGCCACAGCTCCTAACCTTAGACGTAAAAAGTCAGGTCATATGATGTAGGAAAGCAATCAAAACCTGAAGAGTTCCATAATCTTGCAATCTATGGAAACACCTACAATCATAGAAAGATTTATTACAAAGGGTCAACTACTGCATGAGGATGAAGATGCTGAAAGAAACAAGTCATGATGTGCAACAAACTGAGTTGGTACCAATTAAGAAACCTTATCAGAACACTTCCCATGATAATACCACATTCTGTCAATGAGACAAAAAGACTGAAGAATAGAGGCAAGATTTGGACCTATTAAGTTAAAAACACAAGAACATGCTAATAAGATGATGGAGCACTCGTCCAAATATGGCAACAGTACTCCATGCAAGGGCAAATGGTAGATTAAAATAGATACAAGGTGGCCTCAGGCACAAGATGACCTCTAGCATGATACAAAGAACCAACCTTTTTTGATGTAGAATTTCCAACAGAGTGAATATAAGATGTAGTATAATGGACTGAACTGCTGAAGTTATGATACCATTATGAACTATCAGTGCTGTAGACTGTTCTCATTTTGTTTTTGAAAAGGACTGTCTTAAGTTATGCAATGAAACAAGTGTTATTGTTCTTTCATTGTTGATGTGCTTCATTAGCAATGAACAAATGCCTAGGGTAACTTATTGAAATTGATTGCTTCTAAAGACAACTGTAACACAAATGTTGAAGAACTGGATTTCTTTTTTGCTCCTAATTGTATAACAAACACTGCCAAGTCAAGGTTCATCCTCTTTAGCTTGGAAGTATGGAAACATGTTTACTGGACTTACTCAACCTCAAATAGGGTAATAAGAGTTTCAATGAACTTGCAACATTCAAAAGAAAATGCATCAAAACCCCAAACAAAATCTATTAGCTGAAGAGTTTAAATTTAACTCAAGAAACTGCCTTCCTGATGAATCAATTGCATAGTACATAGCAGAACTGCATAGAACTTCCAAACATTGTAATTATGAGGTAGTCGTGTCAGAATGTTGTGAGATAATTTTGTTTGTGGGGTTATACATGGCCAAATGCAAAAAAAAACTTTTAAGCCTAGGAGAAGTTCTCAGCCTTGGAAATACAGCCTGTACCACATTGTTGATGGCATCACCTACCACACAAGCCAGTGAAATCTGAATTTTTTCAGCAAAAACCACAATTAATGATGACCCTCCTGATGTGAATTCACAAGGAAAGCAACAGTAAGAGGATTACTCATGTTACTACCTATACTTACAGGGTATCCTGTGGGAAACAATGATTGTAGTCAGACCATTCCATGACCAATTTGTCAGATCATTCCTTAACAAAACTCTTACTTAAAGTGGATAAACGTTTATTCACTGAGTCCAAATAATTTTGGCTATAAACCAACAACTGAGTGTCTACAAACTGCATTTGGCAACCATGGACTGTCATAGATATGTGTCAGTGGCATTGGTTCAAGTTCCATGAATGTTAAATTTTGTATGTTCATGAAGAATAATGGAGTACACCATGTAAGTCCACCATACCAATTATCAACCTATGGAAGTAGTGAAATAGCTGTACAATCATTTAGGAATGTGGTGGGAAGATATGGTGTTCTTCATCTTTCGAATCTATAGCAGCAACATTGAACTGTTTTTTATCTATTTATTGTACAACACAACAAACAACTACTGAAAGGTCTTTAGCTGAGCTCTTGATGAATCAAAAATTAGTGACAAAGTAAAGTTGAGTCAAGATATATCAACAGCAGTGCATCAATTTGAAGCAAAACAGATCAGCTCTCATGTATTCCACTGAATTAAAGTTCTGATCTTTCACTTTAACTCATGCAGTGTGTGGGTAAGGAACTACAGAGTAGGCGGAAAGTGAGTCCCTGGTTAGTAGTGAAAGTAAATGCACCACAGCCATTCCAAGTGAGAGTTGGAAATGAATTACAGTGATGACGTCCTGACCAAGTTTGAAAGAGAATCATCCCAAACAACAGTGTTTTACAAGTTAAACCATTATATGAGGATCCACCTTCAGTACTGAAACATACATTACCCTCAGAGTCAAGTTATAATGCATCAACAACTACTATTGATGCAGGGAGTGAATTTTCACTACACAAGACAGAGACAGCAAATGCAGCTTCTCCACACTGCAATATCCAATCTGTAAGCCAGTTCAATGACCATCAGGCACTTGTTCAATGCCCACTTATTTGAAGGACTATGACTCTCTTAGCAAATGATGGAGATGTTTAGCATACTGCATTGCACTGCCATCGTTTTTATACCATTATGAATTTTTGGTGCCACAAGACTGTTTCATCTTTTTGTATTCCTTTCAAAAAAGATTGTCTTGAGTTGTGTCATAAAACATTTGTTACTTTTCTTTCTTTTTTATCTAATTCATAAGAATCCTAAGAAAAATCTGGAGAAAATGCAAAACCAAGCAATAAGGTAGAAAAATGAAAAATCAATAAGCAAAATAGTCAATCAACACCATTGTTCTCAGATTTACTTGTAATTACTATCAAAGACAGAAGTCAATGAAATATGTAAAATCTGCAAATTAAAGTCAATATTTTTTGTAGTACCCTAGAAATCCTAAATTGTAATTTCACTAACTTTGCTCAATAATTCTATTGTGCTGAGTCAATTCACTCAGATATGGAGTCAGCTTGAGTCCAGAGATTCTTTGCATCACCTCAGCACTGAGGGTCTGCTGAGAAATGGGGATCATGCATGATTAAACTTCCTATATGGGGGAAAATAAAGAAATATATGTCTACAATTATCACCTAGATCCTGACTATCGGCATGCTGACTAACTAAGCTCTGTGGTGGGGAGGCATCAAACAGAACAACAGCAGGCAAGGATTACAAGACATTGTCCTCATAAAAGAGGACTGATGATGAAGTGACTATCACTAGTGCTTTAATCAAGACATTATCTCTAGAAGAGTTGACAATCAAGGCTAAAGAGGCCCTCCTTCCCATGAGGCAGATTTAATCCTGCCAGACACCAACCTGGTATTTAAAGATCTCCTGAATACCTCTATTGTTTAGGAGCCCACATACTTCATGTCACTTCCACCAGAATACAGCCACTCCCATGCAGACTCCTCCTTTTCACTTCACCACATTTGTCAACAGTATCACCAGATTTGCCTTGACCCATTATTATATCCTCAGCTCATGCTACCTGAACATGTCAATCCTGTGTGCATGTTGAGCATATAAAATTGCTAACTTGACTAACATTCTGCAGTTTAGAGTAACATCTCTGCAGCCATTTGCTCCATTATATGCAGAATGACAAGTTTATTCAAACTCTATTGCCACAAACTCTTCAATGGCATTGTTCAGAGTAGAACACAGACTCATCTGTTTACTGACAGAGGAAACTTTGTTTACCATAAACTAACCTTTATGCTCCTACACTCCAACCCAATCCTCAAGAAGTAGAAATTCCCTGCCACATTCCTCCTTCACCCTGCAGGTGGCACCAGTTTGCACCAGGTCATCAACAAATAGCATAGTATATTCCTTCTACAGTAGTCTCCAGTTGGCTCTTTTATCACATAACTGAACAGCAGGCTTAATGAAGGCCCAAAAACTTTAAAAGAGATATTGATTAAAGGTACCATGTGCATTATTTACAAGCAATACTAGAGCTGGTGGAGCATCTACCCAGATTATAACTTTGGTGTGTAACTTAATCACAAATTAGCCAAGCTTCCCAGGCAAAAAAACTATCTTCTTAACAATCACCTCTAAGCATCCTGTCAAAAGAAATCTTCAAGTAAATAAACATATGATAAAACCTGTTAATCTATTCTATTTTTGCAGTTTCACATGGGTCTTTTTTCAAAACAGTATTAAGAGTCTAGTGCTAATCATGACCTTTTCATAATAGACTGCAGCAAAACAAGTAATTGCTTGCAGCTTGAACACAGAATGTGCAGTACTAATAATAAAAAGCATTTACCTTTTTTGGTACACACCCAACGTTTACCTATGGCAAGGAAAAAGCAGAAAAACATTAAAAGTGAGTATTTAAATAAAAAATGTCAAAAACAAAACTTTTATCTATGTTTAAAAATATGTTGTTAACTGAGTTGGCAACAATTTTACTAAAATGTTACACTGCAGGCTTATCAATAGGTATCAAACTACTCCGGGCAAATTGATGTTTCTCTTGACCTCCATTTTTTTACTCGAGTCTGCCGGATTTTTCTCCCAACTATAACTACTTTCATTTACATAAATTAAGCTAGGTAACTGTAAAAATGTTTCTTAAATGTTATTATTTCTAGTTTATTTACGATATGTTTATCTGCGATGTTCATTTCTGATAAACGGGTTTCTTGTAGCAAAAGGAAGCGATTTCATCTTAAAAATAGGGGGTGGGGCTACCAAAAAAAATAGTGCAAAAAATGTATCTCTGAAACAATTTCTGAAACAATTCGCTGACGAAAACATATTCCAATAACGGAAACCCTTCGGTATTTGACTGCCTGTAGCTGTACCTGCTTCTGTCGAATTCTCTGATTTTATTTACGAATCAAACATAGATGAAATTGATTTAAATTTCAAGATTAGCAGGCTGACGACAACTGCGAAATTTTATTAATAACAGGTCGCTTTGTAGGTCGTTTTATTAATAACAGGTCGCACTAAATATGAAATGTCACAGTAAGACATTTCATATTTAGTTTTGGTTCAATATTTTGAGTTTTACGGTTAAGGTTTGGGGAGGCAAGGTTAGTGTTGCTGCTTTTTCCCCAAAACAACCTCCCAACAAATCAGTCTCACCCCTAACGTCTTAAGTTTACCCCATTATTCACAACCTGCAATCATCTATAATGTTCGGTTCGGATAGTCCATATAAACATCTCACAAACTTTACAGATCTAAGCCGCTTCTGCCAAAATTACCGACCCAAGAGCAATTGCCGAGGACCACAAAGCACGTCACATCTTAACATACAAAAAACTATGTGGATTTGCAAGTGTTGTGGGGCAATAACATGTAAAAGTTAACACTATGATGCCAAGAAACGTCTGACCTGGCCTAAGTTCATAAAAGCACGATTGGACGAGGTTTCTTTAAGAGGTAATCGATGACTTATTGCGTCTGATGCAGTATCTATTTCAGTTAATCACACGTTGTTGCAAGGCACTGATAAAATATGTAACTTACACATGTTCCTCCCAAGGGTCCATGTTCAACTACCCCAACCTTGGCTCCAAATTCTGCAGCACGTCTTGCACTTGCTATACCACCACTCCCAGCTCCTATAACCAGGTAATCAAAGGACTTAGTAGGTGCCATACTAAATTTTCCACTGCAAATGGTCCTCAAAAAGCCTGTCAGCGATATCTTAAGCCTTTGATTGCAATTTGTAACATTAGCAAAAACAATGCTCGGTCCTCCTGAGCCAAATGGGAATAAGCCACCCAAACCTTTCACCCTAGTAAACATTGGAACTGTTTGCGAAAGGAATGTGTTTCAAGTGCGTTAAAGCTTGTGTGATGTCATTGTAAAAGACAAAGAAGATCAAAAGCTTCAACAAAGGGATAGACCAACCATTTGCACAAAATTGCACAAGCCCATCAAAAATTTAAAATCTGGATAGTTCCTGGCAATTGTTTCAATCCTAACTCATTCCAATATCAATCAATTTCCTGATATTTCCTCACGCCGCTGAGGATCAAATGATAACAATGTTGTTACTTTTGCGATCAAATATTCTATTTCATGTAGTCTCGTTCTGGTACAAGAAAACCCAGATGCAGAACTCAACTTGCATATTTTTTTCTTTTCTTGTTGTTTGTTTATTTGTTTTAACGTCATTTTTCCCAGTAATTGAGCTACGACAATGCCCTCAGAGCGACTTTGTTGAGAGAGAGAAATTTCTTTCTCTTCTACGTCTTCCTGGCAGTTCCATTTGCATACAATTCAAATGTCCCAGCAAGCCCAACTGATACACCTGCAGCTTCTTGGAATAACACCAAATCCTTTTCTGGTGTTTTCGTTCCAGCACTTGTCTTTTCTGCTTACGCCCTTTGCCCACCACAACATTTACATTTCAGTCACATCCAAAGGGCTTTCTTGGCTTATTGATACGTACTGTCTCCATTCCCCCACAACATTGTTGGTTGAGCCAGTGTCTTGCAGACCTTACCATTTACTTGCCACGTGCTTTCTGCATAGAACAAGCGTTGCCTCTCTCCAGGTGTTCAAGGCAGCGTTCATCCATTTCTTTACTTTTTTTCCATTTCCCGCTTCACTTTGGATCGTTAAACCAAATTATTCAAATTCTCCAGCTTCTGGCAAACATCATATTGAATGTACATCCTAGTCCGACATCATCACATGTGATGATAAGTTCCTTCACTGCATTCTCCCTAATCATTTTCTTAATACTTTGTTCTTTTAGACTAGATATGTTATAGTTGCTTTGAACCAAAGTTAAGCTGGTTTACTACAATCAAAGCAACTAATTCAAAATGGAGAGATTTATGAAACCTGAAAGACTAAGTATTAATCCAGATACATGTATTAACATTAATTGATCTTGACGGCTCTGTGTCTGGCGAGCTCAGGGATTTGGGGAATTTTCACTCTTACACCCTACAAGGACGAAATTTTCAGCATCAAATTTTGTGCTCTGTACAACGGCGGTCAAAAAGATCACTACAAAGACTATAAAATTTGGAGCTCTGAATATTTGTGGATATTGAAATAAAGACAAATGAAAGTTTTAGCAGGGTGTATGGGTTGTATGGAAGGAGTACCCTCCAGTGCCAACCATCAGCTGACCCCAGGGTGGATCGACCCACTGGTCTCCCGAAGTCACTCAACTCTCATGTCCGGCTCCAAGTAGCTACATGTACGCCACAGCGGCCACACCCTGGTAAACCGCTTCAGATGGCGGGCTAAACGACATGATGGTAGCCAACAACTTGTTTTTTGTGATAGTGCACGTCTCGCAATAAGCGCACGAAATCGGGAAGCGGAAGATTGGCGGAAGAATCTTTTCATAGACCAACGGCAAGAAGGCGCAACCTTCAAGCGCATCGTGGTATTCTGAGGGCACAAAGAGACGTTTAATTACAAGTGGCCAGCCACCGGTGGAAGGCAATGGCAATCCACCACCGTAAAATGCCAAGAAAGTCATGTATGATGCACAAAAGAATGTCCAACACCAACAGCGTGAAGGGGACTAGTAGGACTAGCACCTCGCTCGGTAAAACTATCCATGTTCGGCAGGTGGACTCCGACCGTCACCCAGAGACTGTCAGAAATAAATACACACAAAGAATCGGTACCTGGAATGTGAGGACATTGTACCAGACCGGAAAACTACATAACGTCAAACAAGAAATGCATAGGCTAAATGTTAACATGCTGGGGCTATGTGAAACGAGGTGGTCAGGCTCTGGTAGTTTCACCTTGGATGGATACATTGTCATATACTCAGGCGGAAACACGCATGAGAAGGGAGTAGGAGTTATATTAGACCCTGAACTCAGCAAGTGCCTCATAGGATTTTGGACGCTGTCAGAAAGAGTTCTGCTTGTGAAAATCAAGGGCAAGCCCTTCGACATGTGCATCATACAGCTGTATGCTCTAACAGCAGAAAGTGATGATGAAGATATCGATCTATTCTATGACCAACTACATAAAGCTAAGAGGAAATGTAAATCACAGGACATTGTTGTAGTGACCTCAATGCAAAAGTTGGCAGCGAAGAAATCCTCCAGGTGACAGGGAAGTTTGGACTTAGGGAGATGAAAGAATGAGGAGAGCGATGGATCAGCTGGTGCAAAGCCAACAACCAGTGCATCACTAATACACTCTTCATGAATCCCATGAAGAATGTCTGCACCATCAAACTTTAATTGGGTAGGCTAAAGCGTGCCACGCCGCATGGAAAACTTCAGTGGAACTTCAGTTTAAACTGACGCTAGACAAAACAGAAAATTATGAAGAGTAGAAAACTATATCTGCAATGTTAATGTCCCAAAGGGCTCTCTAGGAGTTTTCTATCACTTTGTATGCACTAACTAGCTCATTATGCACACGGAACTTGCTCGGCAGTTGATTTTTCCTCTAAATTATAAGAAAATGCCATTTTCCATTTTCTGAGATTTAAATTACCCAAAATTTCCAAATTGCTGAACACCAACACATTTGGACATTGTAATCAGTTAGACAGATTCTTTCATAGTTCCAAGGAGCATTTGATTGACTCTGATGTAGTTTGGTATTGTACATATGAGCCATTGTACTTCCGTCAGTTTAAACTGACGCGGGGTATGTTTGGGTACAGGTTTTTTAATATGGGTTAGTTAACTTTCCATTCAATTTTGAACTTCTTTCCATGTCAGTGTGATTTATACCTTCTTATTATTTATGATAACACTTTGCAAGGCAGAACTAAAGGTAATGAGCATATTTTTCATCTGTAATATAAAGTTTATTTCACTGATAAAGAAGGCAAATATGCAGCAAACAAATAATTAGTCTGACATCCAAGCAAAACTTGCTTATGTCCTACATATGAAAAAACTTATGGCAATCTGGATGGAGTCCTACATTACACTTTTCACAATGGTACACTGTTGTGCCATCCTTGAGAGCACATCTTCGCTGTGTTCCTTTGACGATCCAGTGGTCTTTTCGATCAGATCTTATATCGTCTTGAAGGTTCCGTGCGTGAAGATGATGAGAGGAGTGTTGCAGCTACTGCACGTCTAAAACCGAGCAGATCAAGAGAAGCTTGGCCTGGAGTATGAACCTGCACATTATGTAGCTGGAAGGCATTGTTGACAGCAATATCCACACAAAATCGGAACATTGGCCACTACCACTTTTTGCTGCGTATATTGATCATGCAGCAGATCAGATTTTGATCAAGACGATAAACGCCGCCCATGCCTTTATTATAATGTCGAATCATCAAAGACTAATCGATTTCTGTTTTGCGATGCTAGGTGCGATTATATTTTGTGGCTTTAGCGAGTGGCTTAGCTCCAACAGATGTTGATACTACAGTTACAACTTGTTGTCTTTCCAACGCGAAACAGCAATGTCAGACCTGGTATCAAGAGCAACATCAAAATATCCACGTGCAGTTTCTCCATTTCCTTCACGTCTGTCAAGAGCGCTTTCATGCATCGGTTGTTTCGTACAGTAACTGTGCCTGCAAATCCATTCTCGGACAAATGATGGAGAAACCAGCGCTTTGGTAAGGGTAAACTGTATTGCATATCCCCCAGGAGAAGCTGCAACCCACATCTTATAACCGAATTTAATTGGTTTTCCATGAATATATTGCTTAGCACCATGCTTTCCGAAATATGGAACCATAGACTCATCAATGGAAATTGTCTGCTCTGGAAGAAAGTTCTTTAAACACTGCTTGTTAACAGCATCAAGCACTGGGCGTACCTTGGCAAACTTATCCTCCATGTCCAAACAAGTATTGTCTGCTACATGCAAGAATCTCAAAATGTTCTCAAATCGATTTCTTGTCATTGACTTGAAAACTACAACATTATGACTGTCCTCGGAAGCAGACCAAAACATACATCTTCTTGGCAACTGAACATAGCCACTAACTAACAGAATCCCAATGAATGCTTTCAATTCATCAATGTCTACTTGCAGTGAATGACCCTTTGAAATTGCATACTTGTTGCTTTCCTGACAGATTGCAAGCAGGACATCCTCAGTAAAAAAACCTATCAAACAGGGCTGTCGGGAGAATCCGTTGTGTCTAGTAAATGTGGCAACAATGCCCATGGTATGTTCTTATTATGGTTCGGAGGAAGTCGTCTATCTTCCATGCTGGTTGGTAGGGCTTCACTTTTTCCTTTCTTGCCTTTTTCTGTGGTGCTGGCTCACTCTCAGAATCGGCTGTGCTCTGTTCATCAATTTCTTGTCCGTAAACAACTTTTCCTTTTCGTGTGCTAATTTTAAGTACAGTAGATGACAGTAGTTGGTTTCTGCTTCAGTTGTTCAGAGTAAAATTTTCCTTGTGTCCAGAATCAACATCACTTTCGGGGCTGAATGGATTGATTGACGGTTCTATATACAAGTCCATGGAGTTCTGTTGATCTTCCACACCTCCCTCATCATCAGAAGAAAACTTATCGGGCACATTCTCCAGAAAACTCAGTGCTTCATCAACATTCATTTTCGTTTTTTTACATTTCGCAATATTTCTATCAGTAGCCATTTTAATATATCAACAGACAGTCAGCCTACTCTAAACAAGAATACTGAGCTATGCTGTTCAACAACAATCTGATGCTGCTCCTTTGATAGTTGGTAACTGATTGCTTTTTCCGTAAAGTAATTTCTTCCAATCATAAGCTGGCTTAGAAGGAGGATAAACAAAATGATCACAGCAATAATTGCACAAGCGGGGCAATTGTGAAGGGCATTACACAATTATATTGTTCAGGGAGACTTAATTGCCTAATTTTACATATTTAACAATGTCCCCACAACAAAAAAGCAGTTGCAATATAGTATGATTAGCCAAACAAAAAAGAATTGCCCTAGTGAGTAGTAAGGTACAGGCAAAAAACCTGTACCCATAAGTGCCCAGTGTCAGTTTAGACTGACGCCTATTTTCGCAACTAAGTTGAATAATAAAATAGTACTTTCCAAAACAGGTATGTCATGGTTCATATATCAACTGAAGTTATAAACTGACCACAAATGAATTGTGGTTTGTAACTTGGGCAAATACAAGTTAGAGAAAGAGAAGAGATGAAAGAACGATATGCAGTTGAGGTTAAAAACTGCTTTCAAGTCCTTGAGAGCGAAGACCCCAGCAAGTGGGCAGTCCTTTAAGAAGCCATAGTGGAAACAAACGGAGAACCTAATACCTCCAATCAAGAGCGAAAGGAAGAACAGATGGATGAAGCCCGAAATCTTAACATTGATGGAAGAGCGACAAAAGGTACAACAAAGAGACTCAGATCAGTATCAGACATTGAATCGCGAGATCAGGAGGAAGTGCAGAGAGGCAAAAGAAGAATAGCTCAATGACCAATGTGCCGAAGTAGAACGATACAAAGACTCTGATTCTACATCGTTGCACAAGAAAATAAACAAGCTAGTAGGAAAACGATTATGCTGTGCAAGCGGCTGTATCAAGGGATGAGACGGATCTTTGTTGATGGAAAAAGAGGAGCTCATAGAACGATGGACAGAATATACAGAAGGGCTGTTTATGGACGACAGAGGTGGAAAACCAGATATCAAAAAACCTCACGACGGTTCCAAGATACTGAAAAGTGAAGTTCGAGCAGCCATTAAGAAGATGAAGAGGAACAAGACCACGGGACCAGATGGCGTATGCATCGAAACCATCCAAGCCCTAGAAGAACTTTGAGTAAAGAAGGTAACAGATATCCTCGACGAAATCTATGACAGCGGCGAAATACCATCAGATATGTCAAAATCTATATTCATAGCCTTCCCTAAAAAACCAGGGACAACAGAATGTGAACTGCACAGAACCATCAGCATCATGAGCCATATCACCAAGATCCTTATGAAAGTAATCATGGCAAGAACACGCAGAGCATCCAGACCAGAGATTAGTAAACATCAATTTGGATTCGTTCCAGATGCAGGCACATAGAATGGCATCTTCATTATGAGAATGCTTTACGAAAGAGCGATAGAGATGCAACAAGACCTGTTTGCATGTTTTAACGACTATAGTAAAGCATTCGACAAAGTGAGACACGAAGCAATGCTGGACATATTGCAATCTCTGGACATCGATTGGAAAGATATTAGAATACTGAGGAATTTATACTGGGAACAGACAGCAGGAGTACGAGTTAACAACAAAGCTGGAAGATACTGCTAGATAAGAAGGGGCGTTAGACAACGATGTGTGCTATCCCCATATCTGTTCAATTTATATAGTGAATACATTATGAGGGCCATTGAAGAAAAAGAAGGGTTCACTGTAGGTGGATAAAACTGGAACAACATTCGATACGCTGACGATACCACCCTCATTGCAGATTCGCCAGAGAAGCTCCAGGACATTTTAAACACTGTTGTTGAAGAGAGTGCTGTCAAAGGTCTTAGCATTAATCAGAAGAAGACATTTTGTATGGCCATAAGCAAGAAGAATGAACAGGTCAACTGTGCCTTGGAGATCTCTGGACAAACAATACAGCAAGTCAACAGGTTCAATTATTTCGGCAGCATGATCCAATCGGACGGCAGATGCGCTAACGAGATCAAGCGAAGGATTGCCATGGCGAGGGAGATATTCCAGCGCATGTCAGAAGTGCTGAAGAGCTCGCCCATCCAAGTAGGAACCAAGATAAGGAAAATACAGTGCTATGTTCTTCCTGTTCTGACATACGGTTGTGAAAGCTGGACAATTACACAAGAAATGGAAAAGAGATTAAACGCAGTTGAGATGTGGATATTGAGAATACCATGGACAGATCATATAAGTAACGAGGAAGTACTGCGAAGAGACAGCTACGCCAAGGTAGTCATGGAGACCATAAGAAAAAGGCAGCTATCTTTTTTTTGACATGTAATGAGGAAAGAGAGCCTGGAAAACCTAGCAATAGCCGGAAAAATACAAGGGACGAAAGGCAGAGGAAGACCAAGAATCAAGTTTTTGAAGACCATAGCCGCAGTGACCAACACTAATGAGGAACAGCTGTTGAGGAGAACGAGGGACAGGAAGCTGTGGAGAAACATGATCGCCAACGTTCTGGAAGGACACGGCACCTAAAGAAGTAGAAGAAAGTTTAAACAGGAGATAACGATATATATGACATCGATGTACTTGGCGTCAGCGAAACACGTATCAATGACAAACAGTTACATCCGACAAGTGTAAAAAACAATAGGGGCAAACCTGTAAGCTACTTTTTTTCATCATAGCGGAAATAAAATCAACCAGGAAAAACTTACACTGACTGAAAAAGAGACCAATCAAATATTTCGACAGGTAAGTGAAGATTGTATTCGGTAGGTTAGTGCTGCAATTAGAAATACAGTTGTGATCTGTGAATCTGCACCAACTCTTACTCATAGTGAAAAACACACAAACATGATGGTCACAAGCCCCGAATGAGAAAGGAGAAGGGTTCGGCGAGATGTTAATCACAGCCTCCTGTAAAAATGACTTTATTAAGCGTGGACAGCAAACGAAGTAATCTATGGTCGAAGAGACATGTCATATGAAACCCCTAACGATGATAATCTTAGATGAATGGACGCACATATAACAGTTGTGGATGAAAATTCAACGGAAGTCTCCATCTCGAAAATGGCATTTATGAGATCACTATTCATACCAAACAAGTTTATCTGTGTAGGCTGTTGGAACGTAAGGATCATATATGGCACCGAGAAGAATCCAAAAGTTGCCAGAGAAATGAAGAAATACAACCTGGATGTGCTTGGTATAAATGAGATGCAATGGACAGGGTTCAAAGATGTAAGAGCTGGCACAGGAGAAACAGTTAACTACTCTGAATTGGAGGAACAACATCATAGACAAATAGGAATAATCTTAACCCCAGAGACCATGAAACGTGTGTTCAGATGGAATACTGCAAATGAAGGCATAATAACGGCCAGGTTCAATTCTATATATGCAAATTCTCTCATCGTTCAGATATCTTCCTCTTCTTCTTCCGCCTTCATCCGAGGTCTGTCAGGTCGGCCGCTCGATACCTTTTTCTCCACTTGACATGGTCTTCGCATTCTCCTTCTCTCGCTTCCACTTCTTTCATGTCTCGTTCTATGACGTCCCTCAGTCTAAGATTTTGTGGTCCTCTACTCCTCCTTCCTATCATAGTGCCTGCCATACTACCTTCAAAATATTGCACATTTTCTCTCCTCATTACATGTTCATGCCATCTTAACCTTGCTTCTCTTGCTTCTATGTTATTTTTCTTACCTTCAAAAATCTTCTCATGTCTTCATTCGTCCTGTGTTCGTGCAAGGATATGTCGGCTAGCCACCTTAGCATACTTATCTCCGTTGCTTCCAACATTCTGTCCTCTGCCAATTTTAAAGGTACGACTTCTAGACCATATAATAATACTGGTTATAGCACTGATGAATAGATCTTTTTCTTTACTTTTATTGGCATTCTCGTGTCGCATACTATGCTAATTACTTCTCGCACTTCGCCCAAGCTNAACCTTGCTTCTCTTGCTTCTATGTTATTTTTCTTACCTTCAAAAATCTTCTCATGTCTTCATTCGTCCTGTGTTCGTGCAAGGATATGTCGGCTAGCCACCTTAGCATACTTATCTCCGTTGCTTCCAACATTCTGTCCTCTGCCAATTTTAAAGGTACGACTTCTAGACCATATAGTAATACTGGTTATAGCACTGATGAATAGATCTTTTTCTTTAGTTTTATTGGCATTCTCGTGTCGCATACTATGCTAATTACTTCTCGCCACTTCGCCCAAGCTCTTCTAACTCTTGTTTTAACTTCTTCTTGACACCCACCTTGTCGTCCAATGGTTGGTCCTAAATAACAGAGCGATTTCACTTGCTCAACCTCTTGTCCATGTCTATCTCTAATGTTAATAATTATTTGATCACTCTTTGATGTTATTATTGTTTCCGTCATCCTGTTATTCATTTTTAAACTTCTTAATTCCTACGCTACCTAGCACCTATGAAGATTCGATCCCAGCTCTTCTCTATTACCTGCTGTTACGGCCAGGTCGTCTACAAACAACAGGCCCTCTTATAGTCCTCTGCTTTTTTCCTGCGATATGATACGACTACCAGAGCAAACAGGAAGGGGCAAGTTGAAAATTCCTGATGTAATCCCAGTGTGATCTCGAAGTGTTCTGATTCTCCGGCTTCGCAAATTACTTTGGTCTGTCTGTTACTGTAGAGGCTGCCGTCTACTTTACCATTCATTTGGCCGTCCCTCTATTTCTTAAGAACCAATGTACTACGTCAGGTCGGATGCAGTGGAATGCTTTTTTTCAAATCAACGAATGCCACATACAGCGGTTCGTTATCCTCGAGGTATTTTTCTTGCCTCTGTCTGATAATGAACATCGGATCGGTGATTCCTTTTCCAGAGATAAATGCGAGTTGCTTATTATCAATTTCTATTTGCTTTCTAAGCCTTGCTTTCTTGTCGATTATTCCTTCATGGACTTTCATCACATGTTCTGGCAATTTAATTTCCCTATAATTTTCACCCTCTGCAGCATTGTCTTTATTTTGAAAAATGGGAATCAATAAACTGAGTTTTCAATCATTCGGTATTTTCTCTGCCTCTCAAATTTTGTTGAAAAGTTTCAATAATCAGTTTATTCCCTCGTCACCCAATGCCATTATGCATTCTATCTGCAATCCAGTTGGTACCGGCGCTTTCCACCTGCTTAACACACTTCATATCTGCTACAACTACTTCTCTTCGTATGTTTATCTCGGGGCCCTCTTTTTTTTCAATATTTGGTAATCGTCCTCTCTCGTTTTCTGTGTTTTGATGCTCCTTAAAGTAGGATTTCTATCTTCTGGATATTTCCACTTCTTCTGTCAATATCTCTCCTCTCACGTTCTCCATTACAGCTGTTTCCGGAAGATACCTGTTTTTGTTCGGTCCCGTGCCTTNCTTTTCCAGAGATAAATGCGAGTTGCTTATTATCAATTTCTATTTGCTTTCTAAGCCTTGCTTTCTTGTCGATTATTCCTTCATGGACTTTCATCACATGTTCTGGCAATTTAATTTCCCTATAATTTTCACCCTCTGCAGCATTGTCTTTATTTTGAAAAATGGGAATCAATAAACTGAGTTTTCAATCATTCGGTATTTTCTCTGCCTCTCAAATTTTGTTGAAAAGTTTCAATAATCAGTTTATTCCCTCGTCACCCAATGCCATTATGCATTCTATCTGCAATCCAGTTGGTACCGGCGCTTTCCACCTGCTTAACACACTTCATATCTGCTACAACTACTTCTCTTCGTATGTTTATCTCGGGGCCCTCTTTTTTTTCAATATTTGGTAATCGTCCTCTCTCGTTTTCTGTGTTTTGATGCTCCTTAAAGTAGGATTTCTATCTTCTGGATATTTCCACTTCTTCTGTCAATATCTCTCCTCTCACGTTCTCCATTACAGCTGTTTCCGGAAGATACCTGTTTTTGTTCGGTCCCGTGCCTTAAGTACCTTAAAAACTTTTTACTCGCCTTCTTTGGTTTTCAACTCAATTTAAAAGTTGTTGTGACGCTTTTCCTTTCCCTCTTCGACTGCGTGCTTTACAATATTCCTCTGTATTTCATAGCTCGAAAATGATTCTCCGTCTTTATTTCTTTGCCATCGCTTGAAAGCGTCTTTTTTTTCTCAGTTCCCTCCCATATTTCAGTCGTTCACCACCATTCATCTCTATTTGAGGGCTTTCGTTCTTTCTTGATCCCATTTGCTTCTAGGCCTGGTCTATGAATTCGACGGGTGCTAGAATTATTCTTCTTGGCATTTCTCTCTTCTTGAACTGGGTGGCGACATCTTCATCCTCAAGTTTCCACACCTGTTTTCTGGGTTTTCTTCTGATGGTTTTCCGCTTCGTCCTTTCAATTCTCAAATCGGCAATCAATAGTCTGTACTGTGTTAATGCAGGCTTACCAGGTATCACTTTATACTTCAAGACTTCAAATCCGTTTCTTCCCTGAACAAGTATATAATCGATCTGACTACTACTGTTGGCACTCTTGAAAGTAACCAGATGTTCTTCTCTCTTGGTGAATAGATTATTTGTGATAGTTATGTCAAATTCTTCTCCTAACTCCAAAGTATACTCCTCTTCTCTTTTTCGTCTACGGTAAGCTTTACCTCCATGCAGTGTTTCATAGTTCTCAATACTGCTGCCTGCATGGCAATCTAAATCCGCCCTTATCACAATTCTTTTGTTTCCTGTACGGCTTGCACTACTGTTTATTGCTCCCTATAGAAATTATCGGTTTTTTCCCCAAAACATCCTATCTGTGGGACGGCATATGCTGATATAATATTTATAATTCCTCTCTCCTTTTACCCATCACAGCCCCTACATTTCACCTTCCTGTTCTAAACTTGTAAATAGCTCCTTTTGTCTTTAGCAGCAATCAGGGTTTTTGCGGTACCCCTTGCACATTTCTCACAGCATACGGGGTTCTATCGCTTATGTGCATTACTTGTGTGGTAGCCATATGTAAAATCGAGTGTCGAGATTCATAATTCCTAAGTATAAGTGCCTTGTTTTTATAGTCCGACTGGCAAGGTCTGACGACAACAAACCTGTAGGATGGTTTGCCTCCTGCAGTCCAAAACCATTCCTGAGTTGCACTCTGGTACTAGCTTTTGGTGGAGATCCGATAGTCCTGCTATTTCATCGTCATCTTTAACCTGCGACAGGGAGTTTTGGAATCAGTTTTACCTTCTCTTAGATGAGCGGCCTCTAAAAGGCTAAATAACTCTATCTGTCGGTGAGAAACTGACTTTGAGACGCCAGTGGATCGCCTTTGCCCCTATCCAATGTTAGTGTAAAAATTCTTGCTGTCTGCAATGCCAGAGGCTAAACTTTGGTTACCAGAAGCTATATTTTACGCATGCCATGACAGTATTTTATAAAGATAAGAGAGCTCGTCCTCTATCCCACTTTCGGTTATGGTAACTTTTGAGACCTGACATCGTTCAGATCTACAGCCCTACAAATGATGGTGATGAGGATGAAAAAGACATTCTATGAACAACTACTAGCGAAAAAGTACAAACACCAGAACATGATTTACTCATCCTCGTGGCAGATGCAAACGCCAAGGTGGTCTGCAACAACATCGATAACAAAAGAACATTAGGAATAGAAGGCTTAGGTGAAATGAATAAGAATGGAAAGAGGCTTGTTGAGCTCTGTGAAGTAAATGACCTTGTGATTGGAGGGACACTCTTCAAGCATAATGATATACATAGATATTGCCATACCAAAGAGAAAAATACCAGATTGATTACTTCATCATCAATGGAAGATATGGTTGATCTCTCGCTGATGTACGAACCATACCAGGAGCAGATGCTGCAAGTAATCATAATTTAGTAGATGGCAGAGTGAAGAAAAGATTATTACGGCACAGAGCCGGAAGTAGCAGCAAAAGGATAACCTACAACTATGTAATTCTAAAACAGAAGGAAATCCAAAATCAGTTTACAATAGAATTAGAGAAGTGGTTTGAAGCGCTGAAAGAGAATGCTTAGGATGAGTATAACAGTATAGCATACAAAAAGAATAATCGACCTTCACATCAATTTATGCGGAGGTAGCTGAAACTTTCTTGGCAAGGAAAAATAAACAGCACAAGGATCGAATAAGCAGTGAAACGTGGGAAGCTGTAGATGAAAGGAAACGTTTGAAGAATGAAGTAAATTGTGTACACTCCAAAAGAATGCGTACTATTAAACAACAGCACTAAAGTGAAAAGGGTACAAATGCGAAGAAAAAGTCCAGACAGGATAAACATGAGAATACTAATATATTTGCTGAAGATGCAGCAAAAAGAAATGACGTGAGAACTTTTCACAACATCACCAAATAACCTTGTAATAAGAAAAAGCAATCAATAGCTGGAGAGCTAGACAAGAACGGTACGTTGCTTATTGGAGAAAATCAGATATTTAGAAGATGGAAAGAACATTTCGAGGAAGTCTTGAAGGTTGCGAACATGACAACGATAAAGACAATGACAACCAACGCCTGTGAGCTTAATGTTGAAGATACTGAAGAAATCAACACTGGGCTATTTACAGTTAATTAGGTGAAGCAAGCACTAAGCAAGTACAAAGGTGGTAACGCAGCAGGTATGGGTAATATCATTTTAGGAATATTAAAAACTACACACGATATAACATCAAGGATACTACATCAATTACACAAGACAACAAATGACAAACCATTTCTGCTGTCCTAACTTTGAGACCTATTCCTGGGTCGCTGAGTTCAAACTGTACAATAGATTTCTTCTATAACATCAAGTTTTTTAGCTATGGACTGCATCATATTGATCCTGCTCAAGAAAGCAAGCAGTCCAAGGATCATGTGAAGAAGTGCATTTACTTGGTATTGGTAAGAAAATAAATATTGTCTTGATTCTAAATTTGGTTTTCTGTAGTCACCTCGCTTGGGTTTACAGTGAAATTTCACTGGGAATCTTGGTGTAAATGAAAGAGCTTCAGTACAAGTTTAGCATTCAGAGTGTGAGGTTTTGCCGTTCCATCAACCATGTGAATGTGCAATTTTTTAGTCTTTAAACGTGTTGAACCTGCAGTCTTTTATTACTTTATGTAATCATTTAAAGTTTCTTTATGCATGAATATAATGCGATTGTGAATAATATTTTGTTCTTTGTTTTCATATTAGTTCCATGAAGTAACATTTGGTAGCATGGCCTCTTTGTGTAGAAATTATATCAATTCCCCTAACTCGTTTTGTTACATCTGCGTTGCATTTACTGTACCAGAATCAAAACAAAAATAACTGTATATTTGTGAATCAAGCATATTTGTCTTATTTTCATATTAACTTAGGTGATCAAGATGGACTTGGGCTCCACACAATCTTCGTAAACCTTTTTTGAAAATCTGCATCGGGAGACGAAAGGCAAAAGGACGCAACTAGGATTTTAAATTTCTATGAACTGAATGATTTATTTAGAGACTTAAGTCTGTCAAAAGATTCAACAGCAGTGTTAGTCTCTAGACTTTAAGAAAAGAATTTGTTGGAAAAATATACAAATGTTACTTTCTATCGCAATAGGGACAATTATCTGTTGACATGCTTCACAGATGGAGAACAATTTCTTTACTGTTGTGACATAGCAGAACAGTTAAAAGCAATGCTTGTTTTAAAGTATGATCCAAGGGAGTGGTGCCTTTTTATAGACAGTTCAAAGAAGAGTCTGAAATGTGTATTTCTTTATATTGAAACTTGTATGGTGCGATTCCTATCGGTCATTCTGTGCAGTTAAAAGAGGAGCATACACTCATAAAAACTGTATTAAATTGATTTAAATAAGATGGACATAAATGGATCATATGTATGGATTTAAAAATAGTCAATTTTTTACTTGGGCAACATGGAGCTATACAAAATATCCATGTTTTTTTGTGTCTATGGGATAGGCCAGCCAAGGACAAACATTGGGAACATAAGTTCTGGCCTCTTAGAAAAAATTTAATTGTTGAAGAAAAAAATCTAAAACACCAACCACTTGTTCCGCGAGAGAAAATAATTTTTTCACCCCTTCATATCAAATTAGGACAAATAAAACAATTTATAAAAGCTCTTAATGTAAAGGGCAGCTGTTTCAAGTTCATATGTAGAAACTTTCTGGCTTAAGTTACGAGAAAATAAAGCCTGGAATATTTTTGATGGACCACACATCAGAGGGTAAACGCAAGTCAAAGACCTCTTGAATTTGAAAAGTGATGTAGAAAAGACTGCATAGGATTCATTTGTGGTCCTTGTGAAAGGGTTTCTTGGAAATGAAAGGGCTAAAAACTACAAGGATTTGGTTGAGACATAGCTTGACAGTTTTTATCGTTTAGACTGCAACATGAGCAAAAAGATCAATTTCCTTATGAGTCATCTTAACGAATTTCCTGCTAATCTTCGCAATGTCAGCAAAGAACATGGAGACCGCTTTTATCAAGATATAAAAATTATGGAGAATAGGTACCAAGGCCGATGGAACATAAACAGGATGGCTGATTAATGCTGGAGCATCTTACCAGACTGTGTTCAACGTCAAAACTGCTGACGGTGACGCAAGCGAAAATTTGTACCATGTATATAATGGTGGGTGGTCTATATTACGTGGGTTTTTTTCCATTAGTTATATTAGAAATCGACCGTGAATAAGTATAGCAGATATCTAAATATGTATGTCATATCTAATATTTATAGGTATTACATGTGGTTATATATCATATGGAAGCTTTGTGTTATGTGGAATCCCTAATTTTTTCATTGATACCATCAAGGAGATGTACGATGGAAGTAGCAGCTGTGTCATCAGCAACGGATAGACTTTAGATTGGTTCTTAGTCTAGAATGGATTAAGACATAGCTGTGCTTTGTCAGGCTTTTTCTTCGTCATTGCTTTAGACTGGGTTATGATGAGAACTGATAGCAAAAGAGCAGGAGAAAGGTGGACGTTTACCTCCTAGCTACACGACTTGGACTATGCTGACGATATTTCCCTCTTATCTACGAAGTACCAACATGAAAGTGAAAACTAAGAGGTTATGTAAATACGCTGAAAGTATTGGAGTACCAACACAGACAAAATCAAGGTGTCCACGATCAATAAGGAAACAAGTCCAATTGAGATCCAGAGGAAGGATGGCGTAGATATTGACAGTTTTCCATACCTGGAAGCTGTTATCGACAAGACCGGAGGAGCAACAGAAGACATAAAACACATATTAAGCTTAGCAAGACCAATGCAAAAATATTGAAAAGCAACTTGATCTCAGTATTTATTTGTTTATTGAGTAGAAACTGTGCAAGTTAAACGACAGTTATTCCACCAGATAAGAAAATTTCTTAGAAGATAGTTATGGGCTTCGTCTTCCCTAGCTTCTTTAGCCGCAAGCGGGGCCTTTGCGGTACCCCTTGTCTACTGTTCACAGTATCCGGGAGATGACACTGCGCGCCGCTTATGGGGGACGCCCTAACCATATTGCTACATTGGTCGAGATTCCTTTCATTANAGGAGCAACAGAAGACATAAAACACATATTAAGCTTAGCAAGACCAATGCAAAAATATTGAAAAGCAACTTGATCTCAGTATTTATTTGTTTATTGAGTAGAAACTGTGCAAGTTAAACGACAGTTATTCCACCAGATAAGAAAATTTCTTAGAAGATAGTTATGGGCTTCGTCTTCCCTAGCTTCTTTAGCCGCAAGCGGGGCCTTTGCGGTACCCCTTGTCTACTGTTCACAGTATCCGGGAGATGACACTGCGCGCCGCTTATGGGGGACGCCCTAACCATATTGCTACATTGGTCGAGATTCATTTCATTAATATTTGCCAATTTTCTCACCCATTTGGTCCACGGCACCTTTTTCCGGTCTTATTCGGTGCAATCCCAAGTAATCTGAGGACTTCCCCCATCCGCCACACAGGGGCGCGCCACTGCGCTAATACCATAAGCGCATGGAGCCAACAATCAAACAAAGGAAAAAATAGTCATCTTTACTGCTCAACCTTTTTAAAATATCAATTGGAAAAGAATAATAGACATAAACCTCAGAAAACAAACAATCTTTAAACCCAAAGTGAAATCATATTATTAAATCTCATGCTGTAACAAAACATAAAAGCACTATGTTACACGATTTTCTCACTGTTAATCTAACATGCCATTTTCTCTATTTTAGTCTTTCATTGTTACAAAGTTTGAATTATATTATTAGTAACTTATGATATATATTATTAAATATATTAAATTCTTGTTCAAAAGCCTCTTTAAAATGTCTTTTTGCATTTCAAAATAATGTGTCCAGTAAATTCACAATGTCTTCATTTGTAAATTCAATATCATCTTCTTCATCGCAATTGACAATGGTTTTCATCTTTGATTCCATTTCATAAACTATCTTTTCTCCACATTTTTTCTCGTTAGATTTCTTCTTTATCTTTTGATTCGGATTTCCCATCAAAGCTCCTTTTCGCCCAGTATTAAATGGCAATGGTGGAAGATCGCCAAGAAGAGGTGTCCTACTCCTTATTCTGCTTCAGACGATGGGTCTTATTTCCTATTGATGATAACATGCATGATGAACTTCCTGAAGTCTACGAAAAGCAAAAAATGAAGTCTACATATATAAAGTAACAGAAATTAAATCAGACATTTTCACACAGAGATAACATAATTAATGGTTTATTTAAACATTTTATTGGTAATATTTTCATTACTGATCAAGTAATGACCATTTGAGTACTGCTATACATCTTTCCAATGGTTATTATGAATTTCAAACAAATTAAAAAGCAGATTTGTGCGATGTGTCAATCTGAGATTTGCCAGGAATTACTAAGCTAAAATTAGTACTTCACTCGTTATGCTCATGTAAATATAGTACAATACCCTTAGATGCTCAGCTGAAAATTGTACAATATCTAAATGTTACTCAATATATAAAAAAATGGTCAATTAAAATGTAGACAACTAATATAGGATTGACATCATCTAAAGTGGCAGACTATCGTATTACCAATCAGATTAAGGTATTTTGTGCAGCATTGTTAAAATATTTACCAATATTAATACGTTACAAACTAACAAGGACGTAATGTCTAGGTACTGTACATGGCTTAAACAGTAGAATGGAAGAGTGGCTCTTGCTATTTATTGCATTTACAAGATTTAACCTTTTCCTGCAACAAAGATTGATATACGCGTACATATACGCTTACATATACATATTCACGCAAGTACATATTACGAGTAGTAGGTGGCATTTGGTTTAAAGTGCACACTAAACCTCTTTTCGGAAAACCAATTTCCTCCTCACAAAAAAAAATACCTTATCAATATTCGTTTCTTACCATTGGCTTTTGAATCTTCCCATCTTCAGGTGGATCTGTCTTTACAACAGTAGATTTGTACTGGATATCATGCGGTTTGTTTATATCATCTTCTAAGTCTTCAATGGTGAGTTCTTTAAAATCCACAAAACTATTTGAAAAGGAAACAACAGTACTTGTTATAATAGACACCAGACAGTTAGCATCTAATGAAGTTTTATGGGTATGAAGTTAAAACGTTTCATTCAATCTATGCTACTTATTTGACAACATGATTCACAACGGTATCCATTTGAATTACGTTGAAGAGTGAAGAATCAAGGAAAGCCTATTCTTCTTTTTTCTTCAAAGCAATTCTCTTAAACCTAAATATTTCTTTGACATCAAGGTGCAATATCTTTATCTATTTGTGTTCCAAAATTTGCATGCATAATAAACATATGATGTGAGATGCCTTTAAAATGTCGTCTTTAAGTAAATTATTTGTTACAAGGGAAAAGAAAATATCTTTCCTTCTTTCTTTCTACCTTTGCCTGTCAATGTTATCCCACATTGGAAAAGAAAAGAATAAATGTTAAGGCTACAAACATAAAATATACTGTACCTCTTTCTATCACTGACTTTTAATTGCTCCGCTGTATCCACTTTGAAGTTTTCTTCTACTTTAAAAAGTTCCCTGTTCCATTCCGGTTCTTTATCAGCTTTAGCTACGCATTTATCTTCCTCCTTTTCTTTGATCAAAGTGTTTGTGTTGCTATCTTTAAGTTCAAGATATGGGTTAGCAATGAGGCAGCTTGTTATTGCTTTTCGAATATTACATCTACTCTTGCATAGCTGATT